>CM067474.1:52657318-52726845 GCA_034552555.1 Semaprochilodus insignis | reverse complement strand
AGAGAGAGAGAGAGAGAGAGAGAGAGAGAGAGAGAGAGAGAGCAATTTAAAGGTACCGATGGCAAAAAATGCAAGTATGTGGATTTATGAGGCCTACATTTAGCTGGCTAAAAGGCCTGTCATAAAAGTACCAAGTCACTAGCTACAATAGAGAAAGGGTACAGCCATCACCCCGCATGCTGTATTGTGTGCCTCCAACAGAAACAACATTCTTGACCCTGAATCTTCGCAGTTCAAACGCAGGCCAAGAAAGGCACAGAGCTGACACATTTAACTACAGAAGGCTTTTCAACACAGCAATTCTTCATCAAGGAATGTTGATATGTTATACTGATGTCACACCCCATTAGCATAATTATACAAGAACTAAATTGACAGCCTGCAGTGAGTAGGGAGTAACATGCAAGATTCATTAATTATGACCACATCAGCATTTCTGCCTGGCCCACAAGAAGTGCAGGCAGCAGGGGAGCAGAAGAAAGATGTTTCCAAAAGAGCCACAGCACAGCTACCTGGCTAGCACTACCTTTCAGGTAATAATATAAAAATTATATAAAAAAAGCTTTCACAGCCATCTATAATAATCTATACATTTTCATTAGCAAGCTAGAATTTAATGTATGTGAATTTTATGTTTTTCACTCTATATAAAGCCTCATTCACTCCTCCACCAATCTAATTCATGATGTTGCTTCTATCCAAGCAGCATGTATGCTTTTCCACAGTAAGTTGTGCAGCACATGTGGCCATATTACTTTCTATATCGTCGCTGTCCAAAGAAAAACAAGTATCTCCAAAATGGTAACTTTACAGGAGAATCCAAAAACCGAGTAATTATTAATTAATTATAATGTAAGTCAATGTAACCAGACTTTCTTACAAGCAGTTTTGGGTAATTTCCGTTGCTTCATTCATCATGAAATTGTCACACAATGTAAACAGTGCTCAAATGATGCATGAAAGTAAAAATTGACAAAAAAGGAGAAACATGTTTTTCATTGGACAGCAACATTATATATGAGTGGCTGAAGAGGAGAAAAACCAATCCACTAACACTAAACAGGTGTAAGCAGTCAGATTCCAAAAACTGTCTAGTTTACCCAAAGGAGTCAAACATTAATCTAAAGGGTATAATGAAGGGGGAGGCAGAGACTGATCACAGGCCTACCCAATCCCCAAAGTGGGGAAAGGATAATTGATTAAGCTGCATTTTATAGATAATGCAGTTCCATCGGGGTTTTCTGCGAGTGCTGTCATTATATTAAGGTCAGTGAAAATTCAAATTAATTATGCTCTCTGCATCCTTCCTGAATGTGTGAGTATAGTCCAATAGACCTGCCTTATTTTCTCAAGCATTCAGTCATTGCTAAGCATCAGCTGCTATCCGTTATTGCCTCAAGCCTTCAATTTATCAGCATGCCAGTAAAGCTACAGTCTCTGATACCTGGAATATTTGTATGAGAGAGATCCTGTCCCTGATACAGTATGTCTACCTATTCCCAAAATTAACAACACGTTTAAAAAATCATTGTCATCAGTGGTGTGAGAATACAATGCTCTTTCACTACTTAAAACCCAAAGCCATACATCTACTTCAGAGTAATCAAAAGTAATAAATAACTGTTCATAAACATTTTTTTTTCATGCCTGCCATGGCAGTATGCTTTAGCATGTGCTTGGTAGGTTAGGTTTTGAGTTTGCTGTGTTGTTTCTGATTTTAATTCAGTTTTGTTGTGTCGATTGGAGAAAAGCTGTGCCTGTACTGAGCATACGCATGCTTTATAGCAAAGGATGATGCAGTGTTGCTTGCGATCATGTGAATCTAGCATGTATATATAAACATAGTCTTGCTATTGTTTTCCATCATTTTGGGTCAGAAACACTGGAATAGGTAGGGTGATGACGGTACTGCTGTCATCAATAGGACATATCCTGATGTCATGACATTGCTGGACATTTAAATCAGAATCACTTTATTTTGCCAAGTATGTTACACATACAAGGAATTTGTCTTGATAAGTGCACACATGTATGACATGTAACATACTGAACAGACCATACAAGTACTCAGACTGTTAATGAATATTTAAGTAGGGAATTAAGTAGGGAAATTCCCTCTTTAGCTGGCTGGGTTTGACGTACAGTAGACCATGTTAATAAGCATAAACAAATACAAGCTTCTTACCATGGTAGTCATACATAGTGTTTGGAAAAGTTTATCTGCCATGTTGGCCTGGCCACTTTTTCACAGGCCTACCCCAAAATAATTTTTTGCCTACTGGAATAATATATTGAAAATCTGAAGTGGTGTTATATTCTGAGCAGCATAACGCTGCTATAGGAACAAAACCTTGTATCTTCATTTTTATCGTTTTTCAGTTTTGGGCAGAATTTGAAAATGCCTGTTGACCTTTACATTGTGTGTAAATTTCATGAGGAATGGACCATAAAATGCCTTTCAAATTACTGATTACATTGGCTTTTACAATTACATTTAAAACAAAGTATGTATTTTCATTCTCCTGTAAAGTTATCATATTTCTGATACAAGGTTTTGTTTTGACAGCAGCAATATACACATCTGATCATAGCTTGTTCATTGAGCTGTGAGTGTGTTATTCCATTTCCAACAGTTTCAGCTTCTGGAATGAAACAAAACCAACACCAGAAGATCAGGACAGCGCATGCTTGAATAAAATGTTCTTCACCCGTTCAACATCTTACATATGTTAGATGCCATTCTCACTGCATGTTGATCTGAAGAGTCTTTCACTTAAAGCAGGAAAAAGAGGAAGAAAGGAGGAAGAAATGCTATAATAGTAGATTGTAATTAGCTGAGAGGTGTGTCAATCATTATTATGCAGTGAATTATTAGGAATACCCACCTAATTGGTAGTTACCCCTATATTGGCACTGCACATTTTAGAGCTGACTGACTGTAGGCTATTCTGCACACTGTACAAGTCATTGGTCTCTTTCATGATCAATCTGCTTATCATAAGTTTAGCATATTCTGTAGAAATGTATGAGAATATAGCATTGTAGTT
Organism: Semaprochilodus insignis; assembly: GCA_034552555.1. Classification (NCBI taxonomy): domain Eukaryota; kingdom Metazoa; phylum Chordata; class Actinopteri; order Characiformes; family Prochilodontidae; genus Semaprochilodus; species Semaprochilodus insignis. Next base: position 52,723,798 of record CM067474.1, on the reverse strand, counting down.
CAAATATTTAGCTTAAAATCCAAATATTCTCTTTATTGTTCAAAGGTGGAACACGCCATTATCATATCCTGTGTTTCTGGTAGCTCTTAATTATGAAACAGGCAGTTTAAAGGGGACTTAAAGTGGAAAACATTAAAAGGCATGAGATTACACCAGAGGCCATATGATTAATACCCATCATGTACTTATTAGCAGTTCATTAGAGATGGGCTTCTAATATATTAGCATCTAATTACAGTTCTTAGAGCTCAATAACTTTTACCACATTACCAAAGAGACGCTGAACTACATACTATAAGTAATATTAAAAATGTGATTATATAGACTCAGAAGCCAAAATCAAACTTCTATTCACAAATTGGCATTACCCTTCTAGGGCCATGGGCCATAGGGTTAAAACAATGAATATCAAAATGACTGTAATATATACATTTGGCAACATTGGAAGATATTACATTCAGATATTTTCAAACTGTTGTTTATGAACACAGATGAACTAAAACATTGTGACAACTCATAGATAAAGTAAATAGTGTTTATTGTCTTGTAACTATGGTGCATGCCAAAATTTGTGATATATAAAACAGTAAATTAACAATTAGCTCTCATAGTTTTGATGTTGGATGCAGGAGAAATGGGCAGGCATAAGGATCTGAGTAACATTGACAAAAGTGTTGTGAGGTGCCAGTCAGCAGTGGTCCAAGGAGGGACAAATCAAGAACAGGGTGACAGGGTGTTGGGTGCCCAGTGCATATCGTTGTGCAATCATGAAGCAACAAAAAAAATCCCACCTGGTCCTAACCAACAGAGGAACTACTGTGGCACAAGTCACACTAATTATTACAGATGGTTATAAGAGGAACACAACACATAGTGCATGGCACCTGGCTGTGTATAGGGCTTGCTAGCCTCAGACCAGTCAGAGTCCCCTCACTAACCCCTGTCCGACGCCTGGACCTTGTAGCAAAGAAAGAAAGTCCCCTGATTCATTAAGTCCCGTTTTCTTTTACAACACATGAATGTGCTTGAATCACATATCCAATTTGTGGCAGCTCCATCATGCAACTTACAGACACTAAAGGATCTGCTACTAAACTTCTGGTGCCAGATAACACAGGGTATCTTCCAAAGTCTTATAGAGTTCATGCCTCTAAAGCTCCATATTATCAGTTATGTGATCTTGCTTCAGATTAGAAGTTTGCATGTTTATTACATCAGACCTTCTTTTCTACAATGGCAGTGTAGAGAAGCAGAGGCTTTGCATCCCCCAAGTTGATGCCATATTCTTATTTACTTGCTGTTTGTGTTTCCACTCGGATGGGGTATGTGAACACTATTCCACAGCTGCCAGGAACTTTTTACAATGGAGAAAAGCATTTTCAGCTTGCTCTTGGCACAGCTAAAACTCATTCCCAATGAGATCACCTGCTCACCAGAGCTTGCATGAGGTGGAAAAAAGCATAGCAAGAGTGCTGGGATGCAGGCCAGGTTAAGAAGCACCCTTCGTGAGTCCTTTATGCTGCATATGCAAGTTAGCACTTAGCTATTAGTCCATAAGAGTCACTTCACACAAAATAGGCAGTTGTGCCATGATTAGCACAGAGATGTGGCAAACAGTACCATCCATGATGTTGCTTTTGAGCTAGCAGCTTGCTTATTTTGCCAATCAGTCAGAACAGTTGAGTCCTGTAAGAATTTAAGAGAAATGTGCATTTATGTCACCCTCTTTTGGTCTACAAACATAGACATTATAGAAACTGCAATGTAGAATTTGTCATGCTGAAATACAGACCTTTCCATCTATCACAAGAAGACATCCTTACTGCCATCTATACTGCTAATGCTAATTTAGCATGATAACAGTTGTACGATTGTATTTGCAGATAAAATCAGAACAGTATTTTACATGACTTTAATTATCTGGATTTTATGACAGATCTACCTAAACTTGACCGAAAAGTGCCATTTCTGATTAGGAGGAAACAAACATCAGACCAAATCTACACCAACATAACAAGCATTTTCAAGTCTTACAGTTTTCGTTGTTTCGCCCTCCAACCTATAGGAACAATCAGTCCAATGTCTTGGACTTCAATTACACAGTCTAATATTAGCTAGTTAATAATTTCACTATTTATGCTGAAGTCCACTAAACGCTAAATCAATTGATTTTTGGTTCAGTTCACATTAGTTTTATTTATTATAATAAACAGGATGAAATACAATGATTCTTTTTTGGGATTTTAATTGAAAAAAAGAAAACCAAGTTATACATGCTTAAACAGTACAATTATCAGGCCTCTTATTGTGGTAGCAGAGGCCCTTCTGATTGAGCAATGTGAAGTTCTCCACTGTGCTATGCAATCGCCACCCTGCACTGTCAGTGGAGACCAAATTAATCAGTGCTTTCAAAGCAGTAACTGGTTGGACTGGTTGGAATTTTGCTAAAAGCACATGCTTTCAAATCCAGCCTGGAGACTGACGGGGTGAATTTTAAATGAGGGCATCAGAGAGGCCATCAACAGCATGTTTGAGAATCAGTACAACAATCCCTACCCCATTGCATTTGGCAACGTCCCAAGTGTGTTGTGGACTACAACAGTTTCATCTGCCTGTCCATTTAAGACATCTCCCTTAACAACTACCCTGCTTGTTTCTACACAGCAAGGAACAGGATCAGATAGGTCATCTGAGAAAGTTCAACTGCCTTCAACGGCACACCACCTATACCATCATAAATCAGAAATCTTGTCACGGACATAGTTTAGCATTCAGTGCCATAATTTCCAGTTTCCTTGATTCCGATTTCCACAAGGCCTGTGCGGTTGGATGGACAGCCAAAGCTCAGAGCACGACCTTTCAGCCTTTCTCCCCTACATTCTAATATGTACAGATGCATAACTGGCCATAACTCCAAGACCATCATTACTTTTAGAGACATGGCTGTGTTATAGGGCTAATTTCTAACAAAGAGAACGTGCAGAACCTAAGTAATGAACACGGAACATGTGCAAGTCCTCAGTGTCCATGGTCTACATCACTGAAGATAAGCTCACCTGCACAAAAAGTTTCTGATCAGTTTCTGTTGGCGAAGTAATAATAATATCCACAAGTGCCGTATATAACTGCATAACCAGTCTCAGAAATAGTTTCTTCTCAGGAGATATTACCCAGCTGAACTTATAGTTAAATTAATAAGGTTTGGGTGTGTGCTGTGAAAGTTGGGAGGCAGTGTTCGTGATAGGACTGTATAATGTAATTCATAATATATCATCTTAGTTTAGCAAACCCATCAACTCAGGGGACAAATCCAGTGATCTGTTGATTTAATTGGTGTTGACAGGCAAAAAGCGTTCTACTTTCCAGTCAAACATATTTGGGCTACTTCCTACTTCCTTAGAAAAAATTAACACAACAGAGTTTATCATACCAGTGGCTGGGTATGGGTATGCATATATTATGGGGGGTCTGTGAATTGTCCCTCCATCTTATATAATCTATGTATAATCTCCCCTGCACTTTATCAGAGTATATTTGACCAATTTCAATCCCCATTTTATTTTCCTAAGGTTTTACACATACTGTCATGAAAAAAGCGCAAAAACAATTAAAAATAAAAACAGTTTTAATGAATGTGCACACATCCGTGCCAACATTTGCTGTCAATATATGCTGCCTTTTTGTGACTTCTGGCCCTACACAGGTTTGCTGATGGCAACAGTATGGCACTTAGCATTTTGCTAATATGGCATAAATGCAAAAGTAGATCTCTGCGTGCTTCAAAGTTTAACATGTATGCAACATGTCAGTTGTGCAGTCTGTTAAAGGATTAAATGCAGTAGTTAGATGATGTGTGGATTAAAACAGAAAAGCAAGGAATCTAATATCTTCAAGATCTGTCAGTATTTGTCTGTTTATCTTGAAGATATCAGATGTCAAGGTCAATGTTTACAGAATTTGGCAGACACTCTTATCCAAGACAACCTACAATTTGTAGTGTTAGGAGACTCTTATTGGTACAGTATTGAGTGCTTGCCCAGGTGGGGGTTCGAACCCTAGCCTACAGCTTGTGAAACAGCGTTTGCATCTCTATTCACATAGTATATTATTCTCTCAGAAACAATGGATTTTCGAAGAACTAGCTGCCTAATGTCAAACCTGTTTCACTAATTTCACTGCAATTCACTAAATGTTTAAAATTGTATTCAATTAAGGGTAAAATTAACTTGATCATTGATATCTGTGCTTTTCCACAATTCTTTCTATGTGATATAACTGCACGTACTGCGTGGCGCTTCTTATCTGGTGTGCCCTAGATATCCAATCACTGCTTAGTAACTGTTGCCATCTGCCATTACCTTGGTTGAGCTTTTAGGTGTGATCCAGGCAGCAGCTCCATATAGGGTGATATTTGATGAATATTGTATTGTACAATGTCCGTATTTATTGTGTATATTGTGGACTGTCAGTAAGTTATGTGTATATTGGTTGAACGTTCATCTATTAAATGTACCTAGTTTGAATGTTTCTCCTGGACACCTAGCATACCTTGAGGATACATTGTTAGTGTGAATTCATAGCTAATATATCACAACATGTCACAAATATAAATGTTATAAATATACAATCCTGAAGTGCTTTTCCATAAGAAGAGACAATTTGCAGAGACTGTTTGTAGTGGCAGTCGATACTCTGTTACTCTGTAAGGACAGGCAGTTCCTTTATGCCCTGCCAACTACCTGCCTAATGCCTATTCTGCCTACTGATCTCCATTTTAAGTCAGAAAACCAGCTTGCAACAAAATAGTCTTCTGTGCATTGTTGGGGAATTTTCAGCAGTTTGAAACGCATATTCTTTGAGGAAAAAGACTCAAATACTCGAGAACTCATTAACCTGCTCTATTGTCTCAAAGCAGGTGGTGGACATTTCTATTCCGTTTGTTTATCCTACTTCCTGACAGCATTTCAGCATTTCGCCCATGTACTTTCAGTCGTTTCCTCCGAGGGTGAAAAAGCTCCCCAATATCTGGAGTGGAACCATCTGTTATGTTTGTAGTCCTGTGGCCAGTGGCTGGAATTGGGGCTAAAATCTACATTTTATCTCAATCTATATTTGGAGCATAAACTCCATTAGGTTTCTCAGAATGGTAGAATTATGCATGCTCTTTCAGCATGACCCCAGGCTGGCCTGCTCAGTGCAGTTGAAAAGATTGCAACCCGTGCAGTGGTGTGTATGCGTCGAGTGCTGCTCTATGAGTCGCACTGCAGCCTCATCATCTTAAAGGATGTGACAGATTGAGAGGGGAATGTCGTGTGACAGAGGCAAGTTGAATCAGAGCATTTCTGCTGCAGGGCGAGAGTTATGAAAAAACATCAACAGATGATGCAAAGAGCGATGAACAGAAAGGTTTTATACTCTAAGCGTGACACCTTTCCGCACAAAAGATTTAAAAAGACTGATAATGTTATCTTTTGCTTTTGGTGTTTGGCTACAGGCCTGAAGAGAAACCCAAAATGTATAATGTAATGTGCTTCCCGGGTTTGGGTTTTATGTATACCTAACACATGAACAAACTCGTATTTTAGTGCCTCTAGATATGAAAAGTCACATTGACTTAGTAGACTTGTACAAGTGATTTATGTAAAAGTGTGGTTTTCTACTAATTCCATTCTTTACACTCTAGCCTAATTAGAGGTCTGCATATGTGATTGAAAATTGATATGTGCTAAATCTGAAAACGGAACCCAACTCCACTTGCATGGACTTACAGAGATTGATTATTTTACATGTGTTTTTCCAGTGCTTGGCATTGTTATTGCACAACACTGTGACTCAGAAATATTGTCCATAGTAGTGATGTGATATATTAATAACAATAATAATAATAAAGTGTCAGAGTGAGATGGTATTGGTGAAAGGCTCACAGCTTATTCAGGAACCTGACAGCCTGTGGGTAAAAACTGTCCCTTAGTCGGTTTGCTCTGGCCTGGATGCTGCGGTACCTCCTGCCTGAAGGCAGTATGGTGAACAGGCCTTGTACTGGGTGGCTACTGTCCAACTGGATGTTTTGGATTTTCCTCAGGCAGCGGGACTGGTAGATATCCTGTAAATCTGGAAGTTTGTTGTCTGTGATGGATTCTGCTGTCCTCACCACTCTGTTACCAACATTTCTGGCTAATGCTAATGGAGATGCCATGCCAGTCCTCCTCCTATCATAAATCACAAGCTCTATAGTGACAAGTGCTATATTTATCTGATGTAACAAACAAGACAGAAAGTTTCCAAAGAGAAGATAACCCTGACTCATTTGAAGTTTTAAACAGTTATTATTATTTCCATTCCTTTTTTTTCATCCATGTCAAACAGTCAGTAAGACTGGATTTGCTGTACACACACTAGAGTGAGAGAGTGCACACAAGGAAATGTATGAGAGCAAACACAATAAAACAAATCTAATGCCATAACAGTCATTCAACAAACACAGCCCGATTTAGGATAGGGGTCTAAAAACTCATCAAGAAATTGTGATGTCACATTGCAAAACAGCGACCGTATGCCTTGTCAAGGTGTGACAATGCATCATGGAAAATGAACATTCTATTATTATCTACTATTCTATTATATGCAATGCACCAATAAGCCATCTGATACACCAACTAAACTAGTTAAACACTAACATCAGGATCAGCACCAATCAACACCTCACTCCAGCACTCCTCCTGCCTCCAGTCTCTAGTGTCTTTAGAATGTTGTGCTATAAATGATTATAGTCATAATTCTCATTCAAATTTCATTTAAATATTGATTCATGGGCTGATCGTATTATGTTGGAAAATAAAAAATTGCTAAAACCTGATAATTTGTCGGGTCCCATTGGGCTTGGGTAGCCAATTTATCTAGCAATAGTTCTTCAAATTTTATTGTTAATGTCAAATACAAATAATATTTTTGCCAGATGGTCTTGGTTTTAGGATTCAAGATTATTGTGCGGAATTCATTCTTGGAATTGACTCCATTGACTGGCATTAAACTTCAAAGTTATTGGAATCTGACAGCTCTGGGTAGCATATGCTAAGAAAGAACTTGTAGACTAAGGGTTTGCTTACTTATTAATCTTTAAGAAGGTTTCTTGACTTTTAAAAATTGCAAGACCTAACAACAAATATGACCATAGACCACAGGGTTAGAAATATGCCAGTCATGCACAGACTGTCTGAAAATGATCTATTTGCCATCTTTAACGGTCAGTTAAAATATCCAGTTCAAACTGCTCTAGGGGCAGAAATAAGGATTATGCAGCCAAACGACAGCAGTTTATATGCAACATCATAATGAGATGACTGCCTACTGTATATGCACACCAAATGTACATGTAGATTTAGTTGTATTAGTTACTTTAAGGCGCACCCATTGCTGACACAGGTGTTTAACTGTGTATACACAGCTTGCATGAGTTCCATAGAAAAGCACTGCCACTGAATGAGATGATCTGGAGCAGACACACCTTGAGCCTAACATCATCATGCCCAATATCAAGCATTTGTATGTGTATAAAGCTCCCAGAATTAAGATGCAGTCTCTGGAGTGATGGAGCATCTTTGAATATTTCCTGGGCAGCATTTGTAATCCAGAACTACACCTCCAACTGCTCTTGTGGCTGAATACAACCAAAGCCTCACAGCATTCCAATTTTCCCAGAGAAAGTAAGGCTGAAATAACATGACTGCATCATGTTACTGTAGCATTCCACTACTGGCTCATTCGGCCATAGATGCATGGAAGGAGTGGCCATGCAGAGTGGTGATGCTACTGGCCTCATTATTTCATGACACTGTGATTTTGCTAGTAGATATTAGCTAGCTAAATACCTTTGTTTGAGGTTACTAGTTGTGATTAGCAGGGTAGCTTCTAAGCTAGCAGTGATGGTAGGTTTCGGGTAGTGTTAAGGCTAAAAACAAGAATCAGCTAAACTCACATATAGTATCTGTGAGCATCTAAACCTAGCTATTGTAGATGTTCTGTTTAATAAGCAGATTTATAGAGGGAAGGATAAATTCATGAAAAAATTAAACTAATCAATAAACAGGCCAGCAAAAATAGGTACACTTAGCTGGAGCAGATTGGAATTGCAGTACTTCTCCAAAAGGAATATTTGACTCACTGTATAATCACCGCTGGGCCTTGGGCTTGTTTTATTTCTTGGTTTTGTGAACTGTCTGCAAATGTCTGGCCTTGTCTGATTTTATTCTCAAACTACTCCAGGGCCATGAAGCAGCATAGAGCCATGATAAACCACAGAGCAAGGAAGCAGAGCTGAACACAACCAATTATGTTCAGTCTAAAGCTCAAGAGGGACTGGGAGAACCTCTTTTTCCCTGACCCTGACCTGCATCAAGAAATATTTTTGCTGCCAAGGATATAGTGGAGCATTTTGTTGTTCTTGATGTTTTTTTTTCCTTCCTTCCTTCTTATTTTGTTTTTTCCCCCTGATCTTTTCACAGATCATTACAGATGTTATAGATGGAAATGGGTCAAAGAGTTTTTGCAGCATAAAGTTCCACACTCAGAAATTCGTGAGGAATGAGTAGAGACCGGTTTTTGTAGACACATCTTCAGTCAAAGTTTGACATTTTCCTTACTCCACTCATAGGATTTCCTTACTCCACTTGTGAACTCTGGCAGTAGCAGTAAACCCTTTTCAAACAGCATGGTGTAACAGTTTGACTTGAACATAACAGCTTCAAAACCATTTTGATGGTGCACTGACGTAGAATCAAAAAAATGCCTGTCATTGACACTACATAAATGGAGGAGTGAATACGAGACCTCTTGTGAGAACTGCATAATGCTTTACAGTACCACGCCACACTCCAACAACATGGGTATTCAGCCAGCTATAGAAAGAAGCTGGCTCAGTATTCCCAGTATGGAAAGAATCGCTGTTGTAGAAATCAAACATTGGTAGCAATGAATGAATTATACTATAACTGAGCAAACTCATGCAAACTGTTTATATTATTTTGATAGCTGTATTGTTGCTGATGTCACCTGTTTCACACCTAATGGAAAAACAGTGAAAAACCCAGAGCCGAGTGCACATGAAATACTGTGATGCTGGCTGTAACCTTATCTGTGTCATCCCTGTCGAATAGTTCTGTAATTAGTCTGGCTACCAAAAGTCATCTATGCTCACTCCCATTCCAGGTTAGCATGCAAAAAAAAAAATTGGGTCAGTTTCTGTCAGTTTCACATCAAGTAAGCTTTGAGTTTGTAACCTTGCAAATCTAACTCAGCTAGCTTATTAGCTTAGCTTAATAAACAGCTAGCTTAATAAATTACACTCTCCAGTGTGTATTATGTGCAATATAGTCTACATCATGTCCTCAACATTTTATTCAATTAAACAGTTTTCACATTTAAACGTTTATCAAACTCAAATAGTATAACCTCAGTATTATACTATTAGCAGTATTAGTATACTATTAGTATACTATTAGCAGTATTTCAGCAAAACTAAAACCATGCTGGTTCTGCATCCTTCAGCTGGTCAATCCAGCTGTCCATGAGGGGGGCTCAAAGTGCAATTAGTATTTACAACAGTGGTGAACTACACTCTGCAACTGTAGGAAGACCCCCATTAGGAAATATACCTATTATGGCATTATGCTACTTTAAACAAGGATCACAGGGACACTAGCAAAAATGGGACACTACAACCAATATGAAGTACTGGTCTGTTTAGCTATGAGAAACAATGTTGTAATATGGTAGAAGAATGACATTTTTTTTACTTAACATCTTTGAGTATAATGCTTTCAGGAAACAGAGACTGTAGTGTGTATAATCCTGCACAGTTAACTGTATAGAAAATACTGATCTGAGAATCAGAAAGTAATAATAATAATAATAATAATAATAATAAGGGTTTATTAGTAGCCAACAGCTAGGCTATTATAATACACTAAATATCACAGAAAGGTAGCTTCTATGCACTCCCTCAAACGGCTAACAGATATGCTGAGACATGTAGTCTATATAAAATTCCTCTCATCTTTTACGATAGGCAAAGTATGTTTATACAGATCTGGAAGCAGCTCTTACAAGAGCCTACAAAAGCTCAAATATGTTTTACAAAAGAGTGATAACACAGTGCAGAAGAGAAGACCTCCAACTATTATGGAGTCCATGCTGTTAGATCTGTTTTTTGGGTCAAGAACCATATGGTGGCTCCCCATGCGAAGACTACGCACATATTCAGTACAGTTGGCCACAGTCTCTTTCTAAGATCTGTGGGGACCAATAAGCGGTGGCAGGAGCAGGAACATGATTATCTGCTAGCTCCTAGGAATAACCAGGAACACAGGCAGGGGGTTAATGATCAGTTGCTGGGCTCTTGGAGGAGGAAAAGTTCTTCAGTAATGGTACCCAAGACTGAGCAGTCCTTTTTAGGGTCTGTTCTGAAAACTAGTCATCTGCCTGAAAGAAGGACGGCCATGGTTGCTAGGGAAACCAGAAGATTTTTTGATTTAGCACCACTTTGAGAGCGTGGTGGTAGAGGAGGAACATCTGAAACTAGAGAAAGGAGATTGCACCTTTTTTTTCGACTGAATGGCAATCAGTGAACCTCGAATGACTGGAGTGGGCTTTGCAATACATAGCAAACTGGCAATCAGGCTATTTGAGTTCCCATCACACTTGGTAGCAAACATATGGCTACCAAGTCAATGAAACGTTCTATGCTAATCTGCAAGAAAAGAGGCCAAAGTGATCCTTTAGAGGGGTCTACAAGTTATGAGATCACTAGAGAGATTTATTTAAAAATGAACAATGGTCTGAAAAGATCTATGAGCCTCAACATCTTGTTGACTTACATTTACTGCTCAAAACCATTTATGAGTCCATCCAATGTGGAGGCAAGTAGAAACCTCTTGTTCTATTACGCTCTAGTTGCTACATTCTGGGCTAACAGGAGCATCTAGACTTAAAGGGTTAATAGTGATTCAATGCAAGGTCAAACAGGTGTTGAATAGTTTTTCTGAATCATGTGAAAAGTACTTCTCTTACCATACCAGGCTTTTATAAAAGAAAGAAAGCTGTTCTAGTAACCTGTCCTACTAGTGCATCAAATGTGAGATTAGATTTAATAATTCAATAGTGACACTGAGATTTCCACACCTATACTTGCAGTTGCAGATGGAACTGAAAAAAACTATCAAGACTTGACATAGAATCAGACAATTGGTTTCTGGCAGCATTTAGAACAAACAGGTCTGAGGCTGGTTCAAATGGCACCTTCTTGTAGGGGGTTCTTGGCCGTTTTGAGTGATGAAACCAGAATGTCTGGCTTGTGAAAGTAGGTAGGATCTGAACCAAGACAGTACCACAATAATGTATGATGCCAAAGGCCACTCTCAGATCAAACAGCACAAGCAAAGAGATGTAGGTCCAGTCAGAGGGCAGTAACAGATCAGTTTCTATCTTTAGTAGTGTTCTCTCTGTACTGTAATGAAGACTGAATCCTTACTGAAATATTTAATTGTCTTTCTAAAGACATATAAGCTGCTTGGGCTGAATTTCTACATTAGGAATACTAACTCATGTCTAGAAAATGTGGATGTAATAATGTGATGAAGGAGTACATCACACACTTTTGCAGTGCCAGTGATTCTTTTGCCAAGTTGAGAAGAGTTTTTAAAACTGTGACCTCCTGGTAAAGACTAAATTATTAGTCTGTAGAGCTGTCATCTATACCACTTTGTGCTACAGAGCTGAGATTTGGACCAACTACAGCAGACACATTATAATGCAGAGACACACACATAGATTTATGTATAGAGGGCTATTGATGCATCAATATTAGTAGCCAGTTGCACCAGCTGAATGTAGTTTGATCGTAAGTTAGGGTTAAAGTCTTGATTCAAGGGTTTATTGTCATATGCACAGAGAGACATGCAGTTGCACTATACAATAAAATCCTTCCTCTGCACTGCCTCCCATAGTACAACTAGCTAACAGATGCAATATAAACAATAAGTAGTAAGTAAACAAGAAAGTGCACAAGGAAGAGTAGAGAAATACATTGTGTATATATAAATGTATTGTGTATATATATTGTGTGCAATAGCAGCCAAACATAGATTGTAGTATCCTTAATAGATATCATACACATACATATAATGTACATAAGGCAGAAAAGATGTATAATAATATATATAAAATATAAAATAATAATACTGGTTCTTACATAGTGTAATACATCACCAGTGTATTGTGCAAAATCTGTGCAATTAAGTAATGTACTATCTGCACTTTTCTTGTGGTCATCTTGTAGGAAAGAGTTCATTTTCAGTATTACCGTATATATTTAGTTCAAGTAAAGCATATCTGACAAATTAAACCTGACAAATTAGTCACTATTGATGGGCATTTTGAGTTGCAGAGACACTATTCATGAAAGAGCTGAACTTCATGAAGGAGATCTTCTACAGGCTGCAAAATGCAGAAAGCAGGAATGAAAATAAAGAGAGATGACGTGTCACGAAGGCATGCTCCAGCTCTGACACTCTGGCATAAACAGGGTCTATAAAACAGACATCAGTACTTGTCTACAAGTGATCACAGTTGAAAAAGTTGAGAGGTTAGTACATAGAATTGACATACCATGAACCTCAAACATGGTTGTTCCTCCTTTAAATACAGAACCCAGATTTACAAAAGGGCCAGAATCCTAAACTGTTACGTAACAGTCTTGACTCATTATTTATTTATGTCCCCAAATTTTACATATACTAGCTCATATTCCAGCCCTGGTAAACAATGACAACAGCAGACTATGTAGGGAAAGCTACTGTTCCAGGCTGTGAAGGCAACGTCAGCACTTTTCATACCCTTTCCAAGGAAATGTTTATGGGGATTGTTGATGTTTATCTTTAAACAACTGACTTCCTATTCTCCAATGTCTTAATCGATACCACCTTAAATTCCAGCTTATTCTGCAAATTTCCTCTTCCACCTTAAATGCTGCTGCAGTGACATTCTGGCACCTGTATAAGCTGCAGCAACATTTAAGGTGGAAGAGGAAAATTGCACAATAAGCTGGTGAATAGGAAGATCCTGGACAACCAACAAGATCCTGCACATTTCACTCCGGACAGTTTCTCAAACCGTGGGCAATATTGAGCAGCTTCACTCAGCATTCAAATTTGAAGAGGCTGGGGAGAGGAGCAGTTCCACCTTGATTAGGATCACAAGAAGCAGCTATGCTGTGTGACTTTATCTCTGTTTGCTGGTTGAAGCATATAAGCTTAAACTGAAAGTCTCATAGTGAGTAACAACTTGAAGTTACTTTGTGTTGATGTTGAGATTGAAAGTAAGTGGCTGGTATTGATGATGTTACCTATGAACATACCACAAGTAACATACATATTGACACCGGTGTTCATCTTATCGCCTTATCGTATCTGTTCTACATGTTTCTTCTGTGTGATCGTCGCAGTGTTTCGCTATAAACCTGCCAATCAGAACAGAACTCATCAAATTCTTTATGAGCTGAAGAAGAAAGGGAAAACAGCTTGTTTCATTCTAGGACCAAACCTTAGGCTTCTAAATTGCGGTGTAAAACTGCATCTGGACATTTTATTCGCCCTGACCAAAAGTCACTTACCTTCTGTGTAGATATCAGAGGACATTTTTAAAACCTGAATAATTGCATTCTAGGCAACTTTAGTACAAACTCTTCTCTTTTTATTCCTCCTACATTGTCCAAGCCCCTTAAGGGTCGTGTGAACAACAATAGGTTACTAGTTATTTGGTATTTATCGTGTTGTTTTCTTGCATTTCATCTGTGTTTATCTTTTATCTCATTAACACACATTATGTCTTTGTAGTAACAGTTCATATAAGTTTAGGTCTTCTTATCGTAAGGCCTTGACATATTCACATTAAAATAGCGTTTAATAAAATAATTGTAAATGATTTTTATTAATTAGAACTTGCTCCTGAATGAAGAGCCATATTGGAGACAGTCAGTTCTAATTGGTGACTCACTATAAACAGCCATAGCTGTGCGAGTGTGCAGCTGCTTGCAACCTGCTTGCATTTTAATTTCAAACAGCCTTGACACTGTGATCTTTACAAAACGCCTACAAACCATACAAAACACATTTCCCTCTTGTTTCAGCTCCTCAGTGCAATCAAATTAAATGCTCCATTCAAGAGATTCTTCTGTCATATAAGAAATCTGTATAGCTGCTATTGGCTTTAATTTTATGGTGCTGTATGGGCAAGAGCCTGGCGAATTTGTGGCAGAGACTAGTTTTGGCTTTTTATATGATGCCCCTGCATGCAGTAAAACAAACCTTTTAACCATGAAATTTACTTTCACTGCCACAGCATCAGCAAAAGAACAGAGTATTATGGTAAACCAGCAGTTCTTAACAAACTTGACAGCTACACTGGTTCATTATTTAGCAGGTTAGTTAGTCTTCCTGTGACATACATCCATTATGACTTGTAGTAATAATAGTAAAACTGGAGCATTCAAATGCATTATTGAAAAACAGTCCACATGTTTGTATCCTCTCATAATGAATATGCATAATGAAGTGGTGGCTATTCAGGTCAAAATCTATTCCTGCACTGGTAGTTCTAATTCAGAATTCTGGTCTTATGTTTTTTTTAAAGAAGCACCAAAGCAAGCATTTTGCACAAAGTGTAGAACTGTGATTGCTATAGTAAGCATGACACTCATCATTCAGCTGTACTACCTCTACACCATATTTAGAGCCATATAAATATGCGCATTTGTGTTCTATTCTATTCATTCTCAGCCATGCCTTCTTTGCCTTTGGGTTTGTGAGTTTCTCCATGTTTGGCTGTGTCTGTTTTTTGTTTGACTCGGGCCTGGCTTTCCTATATCGGCATACCATATCGGTATGGTCTGTTCATCTCTGCCCTATTTGTCCTTGTATTATTAGGCTGTTAAATACCGATACACTTGCAAACTTTCTTTGTTCGTTTCTCAGATATATAAAGGCTGCCAAAAGTATTTGGACATTTTTTTGAAAGTTATTTGAAAGAAAATGTGAAAACAAAGCAAAACTATTTATTGTAAGCACACCATCCCTATCATCGTGTAAACCTCTGAGTTTCATGATTCCATTAGTAAACACAGGCTCATTGACACCACCGATGGAACTTTGACACTTCCACTTCTTGTGCTTTACTGTGCTCTTACTGCAGTCTGGTTGGAATACCTCTCCAGTATTAATTTGATGTTGTTTTAAAAATGTTTGTTCTTATTCTTATTTATATTAGATGATCATCGTAGGACTATTACAATAATAAAACAATACAATAATAGTTATTGGTTATTCTCTGTTCAATATTGTAATTGTATATTGTAATATAACTGTAAATTCTTACTCTTTTTTGTTTTGTCATGTCCTCTGGTGTCGACCAGGAGAGGATGGGTTCCCCTTTGAAGTCCTGGTTCCTATATAAATAGCTAAATAAATAAACCTTGACCTGACCTGACTTTTCTCTGAAATAAATATCATTTTGTTAAATATTTTATCTAGTAACCTGAAGAACATTGGTTAAGTTTACCTATGGTGCAAGTGTCTTAAATAATTTTTGGGCAACTGTATCATACATCTTTAAAACCACTGAACAGTTGTAAAAAAAATCTGCATAGCTCCCCTTATACTTTTTCATACTATTTTTTCTTGGTTGAGAAGCACTGCATTGAAATCAAATCCATGTGTCTTAGTGGATAATGGCCTCCATCATTCAGCTAGCTCCATTTGTTTTGGTGAAAGCATTCACTAAAAGACTAAAAATATATCAAAGTCTTAACCCCGGCAGTCATGTGCCAAGTGATCTTGTGAATATTCAATGTGTCGCCCACACAGTTCTTGCAAAATTAAATAAGAATGTAATAAATATCCATTGCAACTGTGCTTTGGAATGGAATAAAGACCAAGTGAATAAGAACCAACTGACATTTGTTGCAATAAATTATGACCCTTATTCATCCTGTCTTTTCATTATTAGTACATTCTCCTTTTGATAACTATGTTCTCTGCATTTTTTAGTGCTGTATTTAATGGCTGAAAACATTCGAGATCTAATTAGCTGCAGTATCTGGAAGGGCAGAGCTGGAAAGCATATGCATACCTTTACATGCACTTTATCCTGGTTCTCATAAACACATTGAGTTGTCTGCCTTCGTGCCTTAGGCTTACACATGCACAATCACCACAGTCTGGGCCATCCAATTTGTGGAGAGGCTAATTCTCAAGCCCTTATCAAAGCAAGCATTCTTTCCAGTGTCCTGCTTCAAAGAGGCACTTCATTTAATATTTTTAACACCTTTATATAAAGAGTTCCCTATTCATGAATTGCAATATGCGTGCCACATATCTACTGATATCTACATATCTCTAGCTGATCTACTGAACATTCATAAAACGCAAAAATTGGAACAAAACCTACATGATGCTACATAAAAATGTGGCAGTTAAATCTAAACATGGTACCATAGAACTGAAAACAACAAATTGTGGAAAAACTAATTTCCCTCGGTTTTAAAATAAAAGAGTTTGAAGTTTTACATGAACATTGTCAAAGTTTCAAAACATCCCATTCACTAGCCTGTATGTACAGTCCTTATTTGGAAACTTACATTGTGGTTCTAGCAAGTGTTTCACCTGCATTTTAAATGAGACACAATACAACTCAGTCAATCAGGACAAAGCGCATTTAGATTCCATTTACTTGTGGTCACATCCGAATTGGGCCCTGATAAGATTTTAGACACCCGCTTTTGCACTTGATAGTCAAATGCTTCTCTGGTTGGTCAGACTGAAATCTGAGGGTTGTGCAGGATGGAATATGTAAATCCAGTACATGGCAAACAATTACCAATTGTTTATCTTCTGCAGTTTGTTTTGCACAGTAGTGTCTGTCCTTACTGCTATTAAGCATTTGTTTTGTCTGGTCCCCAGCTATGTGTATCCTCCATGATTATCTTCCTCACAAACACAGATCACATGCCCAGTGACGTACTGCATGGAGAGGACTTTGGGTTGTACTGGGAGGGGTTTTGGTTGTGAATTGTCTCAAAGCCAGACGCATTTACACTACTAGTACTGCTACATATGGCTCAAGCATGTGTCAGACCACCAGATATAATCAAGACGAAGTCAAGACGCATGACCAGATGTAAACAGACATAAACAGGGTCTTATCTCATATCAGTCTTTAAGGTGCAGTGACCAAAGTTACCCATGCAAGTGCTGTAACTGGAGCATAAGGGAACAAATCTACGAAAAATGTAGGGCTCTTTAAGTACATACCAATAAAGTAAATGTCATTGTGTATTAATACAGTCTAAGATTGGCCAGTATGATGGAATGCAGTGTCCCAAAACAACAACACTGGATATATTAGACTGTATTGCAATATTATCATCCTACATTTGTTTTGGTGAATCATAGGGCCCACTGTTGTACAGTCCTGAATGCAAGGAGCTCATCAACAGGCGAGGACAGCTATTTTTACCGCTTAATGCTAATTAGCTGGCATAAGGGAGAGGACAGACTGAGTGCACCCAAAGCCAGTGGAGAGTTAAAGCCAAACTGCGGCCCTGATTTATGCATTCATATTTCTGGGGGAGGTGGCTAACATGTTTTTATCGCTGTCTGTGATAAGATTAAGCATTCAGAGTTAATTAAGTCCACCTGGCATTATAGGATAGAAGCACTAATGTTGCTGAAATTAACTTAGTCTTTTGTTCAAGGCATTTTCTACCATTATTAGCCTCACTGTTTAGCAGTACTATCCCAAAGGATGTTTCTTCTAACAAGAAATGTATGTGGGAGAAGGAGAGCTATCAAAAAGTTCTTTGTTTTATATGCACATAAATCATTTGCACCCCGGTAGGTATGCCAGGTAGGTAGGCTAATTATCGATTGAAGTACTGGTAACACTTTATTTGGATGGTCCACCGTAGATGCTTTGTAGATCAGTATATCTTTAAGTAACATATTTAACTGATTATCTAGTAAATGCAACTGGGCTTGAAGTTGACAAAAGAAAGATTCTATTCAATCTATCCATAATCGTACCCCTAATCTTAACCCTAAACTCACAGCAAAACCTACACCTACTACTAAACTTAACCCTAACCTTAATGTTATTAATAATCAACTATCACCAAGAAGTTAATGATTTAAGTATCTGTAGATCATCTATTGGGGACTATACAAATAAACACTTGTATGATAGCAACTACAGTAATTACTTACTTAACATATTTTAAATATATGTAAAATAACTTAAATGATTTAAAGGAACTGCACTTACCTGTGTACTTTGTACTAAATACCTGTGTACTAAATATAACAAAATTCAAAACCAGCTAGCACAAATTTATCATAACCTTAACTATGATAATCTTCTTAACAAAATCATTTCGACAGTTTCAAAGTATTAACGCTAACATTGTTTGAGTTGTTTTCCCCATGAATCAAAAAGACTAATGTTCATCATCAGTTCCCCTGAACAGATGTGTGTAATGTCCAATGTACTGCTGGAGAGTACATTTCTGTTGGTCTATGTTTATTCTATTGGTGCAAAATAACACTCTACACTCAGACTATTTATAAGTAGTTACTGGTACATACCTTATAACACGTATATAGGAAGTAATAACTATCAGATATAAAACTATAAAATAAAATAAAAACTATCAGATATGTACAGCAGTACTAACTATTTCAGTGCAAGAATTGCTTTAAATGTAATAGGTGGTCATGTGGTCTGTACAAAGTAATACTTTGAGCTTTGCACACTTACATATAGTGAATGAATTTGTACTGATGAAAAAGTACAACAATTTTTGCATCTTTGTCATGTAATATTAACCAACTGTTCTCTGTCAGGTTTGCATGTATTTGCTAGTTGTGCTTAATACTACTTTATAACTACTAATCACATGAGTTCCCTTGATTTTACAAAGTATGCACCAAGTAACAATTGTAGGTACTAGTTCGTAGGTACATATTTGCCTATTAAATTCCAAGTAATTACTGCAATAGAGCAGCAAATACTGCACATACCTGTTTTACCTAACGTACTAGGTACTTGCAAGTTGTGTGTGAGTAATGTCAAGGTCAGCTGTTTGTCCAAGGAGGTCAAATCCAAGAATTATTAAGAACCTTAATTTTAAGATTACTGATACTCATAAATATTCCCTAGAACACTGTACATTAACCTGGAGAAGAATAAGAACTGTATTTGCACTGCAGTAGAGATAATGCGTTTAATCATCTGAAGTAAGATTGTCTCTAAGGAGAAAGCTATTGATCTTTTGTGCTTTAGCATCTAGTTTCTGCAGTACAGGGAACAAGCCTTTGAGCCATTTTAATTCATATGCAGGCACATTAAATGAGCATTGTTTATTTTTTTTCTGAATACCTTAAAATCCCAAGCAAAGAAACAGTTTTAATTTTGAAAACTTAAGATCTAAAAATCTGAAACGTTTACTCATTTCTAGCTCTGCTTGTGTGCTGACAAGGCTGTATAACACAGACGGCTTCATTACATAGTCCTGCTCTGCAGCTAAATTGATATTTTATACTTCAGGAAACATTTTCACACTTTACCACTGACAGGTTGCTGAGGACTGGTATTTTCTTTCAAGCTGCCTAATAGATGTTTTCAAGTTGCGTTTATGCACCTGAGCTACACTCTGCTTGCATGAGAGAGGCGCCATTCACGCGTAGGGCAAATAGGTTGTTAGCGACAGATTTCCCCTCTCAGTGCCGTTGAAACCGTGCACTGCAGACTGTAAAAGTTAATGCTTGTCATCCCTCCTCCAATACTGAATCTGATCTCTGTTGCATAACATCATACAGGAAAGTCAACTCATGAAATCTGGATGATGATGTCAGTAGTTGAATCACTAATTGTATTAATAATATAGTTCATAACTTCACTGTCTCAACAAACGCTTTTCAGAATAGTAGGTTCATTGTAAGTCATTTCAGATATGTCTATTGATCCACTTCTCAGGAAATGTTTGCATAATGTAAAGATTCTGTTATGATTGATCCGCCCACATGTCTCGTTTCAGTATGCTTGCATAATGGAAGTATTTGGCATGGGCTTCTTGCAGGAGCGACCTCTCACAGGTAGAAAAAAAAGCTGCTTATTTTAGCCTGAGATAGTGATGTATCAGGTGAGGTATTCAGTAAGAGTAGATAGCAAAATGTCTACCTATAAAAAGTGGTAACAGTAAGACAGACTCTTCTCTACTGCACCATTTTCTAAACATATGCACCTAAACATGCCAGTGACATGACTGAGCAGTCAACAGTAGTCTAGTAGGCCAATCATGGTAGCTTGATAACACCTTTAAACTACAATGTTTGTTGGTAAAATGGTACAAATGTTCATTTTTATTAATGTTCACATCATCCTGTAATACACAGTACTTCCTCAGACCCTGCACATATGCACTCATATATTACATAATGTTCTTGTACCAAAACAGATGCTAGTTGTCCTTTACAGTGTTTCAAAATGTCATGAAGACCATGCCAGCAGAAATGGTCCAGAATTGCTTGGATTAAAATCTCTTTACATGAACTTGCATTGAAGGTGAAGAAGGTGTTTCTTCACTTTTCCTTCTCCTGTAAAATTGTAATTTTGGAGATACTTGTTTTTCCTTCTTTAGCAACATACACATCTCTTCAACTCCTTCCACTGTACATGGGCTCTTCTGTTAGATCTACCCCCCCCCCCCCCACCACCACCGCATTCTTCTTTTGTTTTATATATTTATATAAAGTGATTAATAAAGTGATTCTGATGACTGAAAAAGTAGTTTTAGTTAGAAAGACATGTTTATAATGTAACCACAGTTTTTCATTTGTGGTACTGAATTTGTCTAGTAAACATGATGACGTAACGCTAGAGAGGTAAACATCTACATTTTATGTGAGAATCATCATACACAGATGTCCCTGCATGCAAGTTTAAGTTCAATGCTTCAAATTCGACAGCGTCAACTGTTTCCATTACAGTGGCGCAAAGAGTAACCAAATCCAGCATGGTTACTCGAGTACAGGATGGTTCACATGGCAATGTAATCACTACGAAATGTGTAATTATGGAAAAGGGAAACAGCTTCATTACAAAGCAGATTTGCTTTATTCAGGATAATAAGGACAGGCTGAATGACATAACCTCAAAGAGATTTAAAATGTGAACCCATTTACAGAGCCCAGTGCTGTAAACTGTAACTCAGGTGAGGTATTGTAGGGACTGGCTCGTGGTTTGTTGGCTGTCCAGACGGTCTTTTTCTCTCATTTGCCTTCTCAGCTCAACCAAACTATTCATGATCTCACATAAAAATGAGCCTGGATAATCAAAATCGGAGAAAAACAAAAGCGGAACTGCTTTGTATTTTACAAGACCACAGTAGTACAGATTTGATGCAATGACCTTTTTTACAGCAATGCAGAATCCTGATGTAAATGGCACATGGGCGAGTGGCTTGAGAAAATGAATGTGTGAAAACGCGCTCTTGCTTGCATTTACAACTAACAGTAATTATTCTCTATTATAAAGTGACAAATAGCAACAGCTCCTTGTTTTATGGGTCCCATCTGGACAAATCTGGCAGAGAATGCTTTGGAAAACAAGCTGAAATTAATTTATTTGAAAGCTGAGCGATACTGACGGGAGAATGACAGGCCCTGGATGAGTGGAGAGGGAAAGATATAACTTTGTTAGATTCACAGTAGCCTGCAGTGCTTTGGAACGGAAAAAGAAATGCATAACCAGTCACGCTGTGCTTATTCAGAGGGACGCTGTACCTGTGGAAAACATTTGGGCCTCCGAGTGGTGGGTTTTCGGTTTGAAGGCCGACAGATTTAATTCTCCACATGCTGCCCTCCCTGAGAGCTAGCACCATGGGGCAGAGACGCTTTAATCCGAGGATAAGTGAGGAGAAGACTGCTTTTTACCTTCTTGCCACACACTCTTACACACACACACATACACACACACACACACACACACACACACACACACACAGAAACCTTAAGAAACGCCACGGTAAATCTCTCTCACACAGCCAGTGTCCCTATAGTCACTGCAAAACTGATGCTCCAAATGCACACAAAGGGAGCAAGCTTTTGGAAGCCTTCAACAGGTCTGCACCCAGAGACACAACAGAAGCTACACTTGAGGTAATTCCTCCTTTAACTCAGACCAGCAAGCGAATGCCTGTATATCTATACATATGTAAATTTATAGGTCGCAGGGAGGTATTTATGTATGGAACGTTGGAGTTGGTAGACTAGGACTGTGACTGTGGATTTTTTATTTTTATTAAAGGTAAAGCAAAGTAGGTCAACTCAACAGCATGAACGCTCTTTCAGGTGTCTACCATAACATATGCAGCAAAGATTGGGAAAGGAGAGGGAATTTTCATCTCAAACTGAGTTTGCTCTACTTTTGGCTAGCTACCTTCCTGTTTCTCTGAGTATTTAAAGGTTTGATTTGAAAAATAACAGCCAAATAGAACCAATTCCCACTTGTCATTAGCAAAGCTCACTGCAAAGCAAAACAAACCAGTGCTGTCATTGGCTCTACATGCAAAACGAAATCAAATAAGGAATATGTCTAATCTGTCAGGTGTAACTCTTAGGCATGTTTTTATGTTTTTAATTCAATGGAAACATCAGGGTGATGCATGTGAGATCAAACACTAAACAAATAAATAAGCAAACAAGAATACATAAAGAATATCAGAAAAATAATACCTTTTTTCTTGACTTTTCTGTCTCTACAAAGTAAGTTAACATTCATAAATGAATGAACATGCAGAACAAACCACTTTTAATGACCATTTTTAAAGGACCATTTTTTATACTTGGTTGGGATTGAGCCGTACACATGCAAAAAAAAGATCAATAAGCTATATAATCAGTAATATCACTTTTTATTATTAGGTCCTCCTTTTGCTCTAAGTTCTTTGTGGCATAGATTCTACAAGATGTTGGAAACATTCTGGTCCATGTTAACATGTTTGCACCAACATTTCATAGTAATTACATTGCCATGTGAACCATACAGTTCCTGCAGTTCCTACTTTCGCAGGTGAAGTAAGCTCTGAGCATTCTACCACGTCCCAAAGGTGTTCTACTGGATTCAAATCTGATGGCTGGTAAGGCCTCTGAATAGCATGGCACTCATTGTCATGTTACCAAAAGCAGTTTGATTGTTTTTTGCTTTGTTCTGTTTTGTTTTGTTTTTGATTTATTGTGCTAGAAAGTAGTCAGTACAAGAACAACCTGGTCTTCTGCTGTTGTAGCCCATCCACTACTCCCCTACTTTAAAACTCCAAGCAGCAGTGCTGTGTCTGATGCCAGCACAAAACACACAGGACCACCAAGTCAGTGTCACTGCAGTGCTGAGAATGACAAAGTAACATCTGCTCTGTGGTGGTCCTGTGGGGGCCCTTAACATTGAAGAACAAGGTAAAGGGGGCTTAGAGAAATAGATAGAGTGCAGTCTGTGATTGTACAAGTACAAAGTGCTCCTATATGGTAAGTGGAGCTGATAAAATGGACAGTGAGTGTACAGCAGGTTCTCAGTGAGGAACAGAAGGTTCGGTTCTAGCTTACTGGCAGATACAGGGAGCGTCTGGTTCATAAGAACAAGGTCAAGCAGCAAACACACTGGACCACACAACTACAGACAGAGGGCGAAAACCACTCTCTACTGACCGTGATGAGCGCCACCTCATTCGAATGTCACTTAACCACCGTAAGATGACCTCAAGTGACCTACAGAAAGACTGGCGAGCGGTGGCTGGGGTGAAATGCACAGCGAGCATGATTCGAAAAACAGGCTTCTGGAGACATCATTAGTCATTTTCTAAATAAACAGATCTAAAATACAATATTTGATCTGGAATTTGGGAGACATGTTTCCAGTAGGGTATAGAATAAAACAGAACCGCTCATTTTGGTCAAACACAAACCCATAAACTGTAAAAACAGAGATACTGACCATTTTGAGGTGGTCTCTTAAATTTTTCCAGAGCTGTATTAATATCAGAACTATATATATATGTATATAGACAATTTTAATGTAAATTAAACTGCTCCTCAGAAATGAATGTAAACTTAATGTGAGACAATCTGTTTCTCACAAATCAAGTAAATCTGCGATGGGGAGGTCAGCTCATTTTTCCGAGAACACCAGCAGCTTCTTTGTTTGATTTGCAAAACCTTACACATCTTTTCATACTCACAGGGTTGTGTTGTTTTCTCACACTGTAAAGAACACCTGTGGGGTTTCTTTCAGATCCGAAGCAAGAGTGACACTGACTTTCTCCTGTCTCTTAAAAGTGAGAGCTTTAATTATTGTCTTCTTGAAGGTAACAGGTTTAACAGGTTTGGTGGCTTGCACAGTTAATAGTTCAATTTTCTCAATATCCTTTCATTTTTTCTTATTAAACATTTTGAAAACTCATTTCTCCTTTTCCCTTTCCGTATGTGAGTGGGTTATCTAATATCTAATCTCCTCAGAAAGATCTGTTGAATAATGAATAACTTTTACCTAATGGCCATTTTGAGTGGCGATTAAATGAATAAAGGGTTATATGAGTTTGCACAGTGCTTTATATATGCTTTGGACTAGTTTACTTGATAAATACAGATCTTTTGACATTATTTGTAATGCTTGTAGCAATGTACATATGATAATGATCTAATTATGTACACCCAGTCAGTCCTATCTGCTGTAATGTCACTATAAATACAAGGAATGTCATTGTTCATAGCTTTTAAAGAGACTGCAACCTCCTGGAAATGTGCTTCTTTATGTGCACATCATGCTGTCAGACTTCTTTGAAAAGATCCCATTAATTCAGTACAGCACTAAAAAATCCATAGAGTGCAATCAGCTAAGCAGCAGATCACAGCATGCAGTGTTAGAGGTGTTTTCTACCAAAGATCTGTAAGCCAGAGTGACCAATGAAGACTGAGACTGAATGCTCAACAAGATATTTTATTTATGTGGATTTGTGTACATGTATATGCTGCTAGACTAGCTAGTTCATATGGTGAATAACACTGATGATGATACTGATGAATCATATAGCTGAAATACAAATACAGCATCACATGTATGATGATTGGCAGTCTATGATGATATAATATACTTATGATCGCTAACTAAATCCCAGAGAGGCGCAGCTGTTTACATGTTAGAAGCATGAATGAATAAACAAATATGCCAATAGAGGTGTATCACTACAACTTGATCTATATCTATATGTTGATTTCATAAGTTGTGTATGAAGTTTGGAATGTTTCCAATTTATTGCATCTAAAGTTTTGAAACTAAGAATTAGCACTCACATTTCAAATTCAGCTCTTCAAACTGAAATGCAACTTTCTGACTTACTACATTAAGCTAGGACGATCAATCAAACACAGATTCAGTCATCTCCATTTAAGCAGTGCGCAGGAGAAAGCAAAGTGCTGCATGGGTCACGTCACATCTCCACACATTTCAAAGAAGTAGCCTGCAGCTATCACGAAAAAAACACTGGAGTGATCTTAAAGAATTTAGAAGCTGCCATGTTTTGCATCATATCTCAGCTAAATATGAATATAAAAATGTTATCTCCTGGACATATAGGATAACCAGAATGAAAAAAAAAACACTCCAGCATGCTCACACCTCCAACTCACCTGATCTAAATCACCTGGATTATACAGTGACCCCAATTAATTAATACATAATGTAATAATACATATTGCAAGATTAACTTATTAAGTATGTAAAACAAAATGAGTCTATTAAAAACAGAATGTTGGCAACCGATCAGTTGCCTCTAGAACTTCAAAATGCAAAGTTACAGATGAGTGATTGTCAAATCTTGTTGATCTTGGTTTACTGACTATAACTGTAACTCAAATTGTCAGCACACTACACCATGCATGCCCCTCCTCTTTTTGAAGTTATGTGAGTTTTATGGCAGGACTGTTTATACCCTAACACAATGCAATAGTGCTTAATCCTGCAGTTTGCATACAGCTAACCTCACTGCCTTTCATTATTAAGATTATGTGACTATTAGAACAAAACGTTTGGTAACTTACCATAAGTCCTGTATTCATAATATTTCATAAATGTATTTTTAAGTTGTGATGCAGCATACATAATGCCTTATAATTTGAGGCATAACCTTATTAAGTATAATTACTTATAAGTAGCTATTGTTGGGTAAGACTTCAGAAAACAAGAGCATGTAAGTTTATAATTTCAGGTTTCATAATCCATTATAATTGCTGTTCATTAGAGCACTGTAAATATATTGCACTATAGCCACTTTGACAAAGTTGTGATGTATTTTGGTATATTTTGTCTCAACGTTTTAAACAGGATTTAAGATACTGCTTAATTAATGTTGTACAATAAACTATGTATGACTGACTATTGAATACACAGCTGTATGCTCTGTAGTACATTAGATGTAACTGTTTCAATTCACTTAAAGAACAAGTATGATGTTCTATAAGTAGAATGTACTGAAATTAAATTTAAATTAACATAAAAAACTCACTTTACTTTAAGCCTGTATTGAACAGGCCAAAGCTACATAAAGTGTTACACGTAGTGTCAACTTCAGTGTCTGCAGTATGGATGAATCTTGCATTATAAATAGTAACATGTAACAGTAACTGCTTAAAAGCAATTATACTGCCATTATCAGGTATTGTGTAAAGAGTGAAAAAACACTATCAGACTAAGCAATATCAGACTAAGCGATATCATTCAAAAATAAATTCAGCATGAAAACAATTTTAATTGTTCATCAGCATAACAGTGATAAAGCAGGAATATTTCACAGTAGTTTATTTTGAGGGCCACAAACATCATCTCATCATTCTTTAGTCATGCTAAACATAACAGAACATGAGGTAGTGGCTTGCCATTCTTCCAAAGATTCTGTTGACTGCCACAAAGACATTTTTACCAGCTGCTGGGCACAAATGATAAAGGTGGAGTCTAAGCCCTACAGCTCAGAATGTGAGAAACCTTATCAAATAGTGAACTGAAATAAGAGAGTAGCATTGTTTCATTCCTGCAGGGTAAATTAATGTGTGATTTAGTAATCAAACAAACAGTTCTAGATAGTAGACTTCACAGGAATTCTGCATATGTATTCTGTGCATGTGAGTGATTGGCAAGCGCATTGCGCTGCAACATGCAGCAACTGTTGAACATCACACACTGTGAATTCCAAGTTGAGTGTGGCAGGTATGATTAAACTGAATGACACCTGTGAAATTTCTTTTCTCTCGTTTGGCAGGGTGGGAATGTGGTCTTGCATTGTACAAGACTGAAATAGCTTTCTGGTTTTTGGTCTTGTACTTTACCTGGCCACACAATGACAGAAATACAATACAATTAATACTTTAGATATCAAAACAGATACCATCAACTTAGTGGGAGGTAAAAAGTCTAAAATAAATAGTTTAATTAGTTCTGAAAGTTGTGGAAGCAGCATGTGTCTTTACACGGTATTCAAAAACTTTCTTAGAAGAGTTTAATAGTATCCTTGTTTACCATGGGTTTGCTTTTCTTGTTTTCACTTTCTACCCAAACTGTGCTAGATTATTTTGCGATCATGCTAGTCAAACAGCACTTTCCTGTAAATTTATTTGAATCTTTGATGATTGGCAAAAGTCTGCCTTGTGCAATGAATTGCCAGGCAACTTCTTTCACCTTAGAGGTAGGAAAATTAATTACTTTTTTACACATTTACACCTGTTTTGAAACTGTCGATAGAATGGTTATTTTGAGTAGACTACACAGGCATAGCAGCTCAGGTAATCAAGTGCATTATCCACTTTTAAGCCTGGCACGTCAAGTTTTTTGATAAGGGTAATGCCATAAACAGAAAAGATCCCATCTTACTGTGTATTTACACATGAACAATACATGCCACTAGAATCGAATTAGTGATGACATATTAATTATCATTTATTATGTGGTCACATGTACAGTTACAATCAATATTCGATCAATCAAATGCATTACGGCACAACAAGAATGTACCTTTTATGTAATGAATAAAATAAATGTATTGCACTAAATCAAAACCAATATCTGGAGTGGCAGTCTGTAACTTCACTGTACCTACAGCTACACATGAACTATTTTTTTGCTGTAATTAATGGTCACATTATGTTTATAGGTCATTTCAATGATCAGAGATGCTGATGGATGGGATAGGTGATCTTGCCAAGCATATGCTTAAACTAACAAAGGCAATGAAGGAAACCCATTGCACAGGAACCTCATAGCTAACTCATGAAACATTGTAAGGGTTTCAACACTTTCTCTGCATGAATTATTGCTTTGACTGAACCAAAGCAACTTAGGTTGCATGTTGTGCATCTGCAAAGTTCTGTACAGTTCTAATATTCAAGTGTTGTTCTCATTTCATAAAATTCATAAAGCCCCTTCAGATTCATTATTATTGTGTTGAACAGTGAACTATAAGATCACTTGTGCCTGCACTCACCTGAAACTCCAGCTGCACATATTTTTTTTGAACAGATCAGGCATATCATATCTAAATGAAAACTCTGTAACGTTGAATAAAGTGAACATATTTATAAGACGTAACCAGTTGTGTGGATAATTAAATTTTATTCACACTTCATTTCTTCATTTAGTATTTGACAAAAAAATGGCCTCTTTCTCTGTTGGTAGTCAAGAGGAACTTTTGATATGCAAGTATATAATCATTTTGTGATGGAAGAAATGTGCTTTATAAAAAAACAGTTCATGGTAAAATGTCACGGGTGGTTCACAAAGGACTAAATATGTCTCCTTATGTCTTATTAATTTAGCAATGTTTTATACGTTTGTATATCATTCATTCCCCTCTCTCCAGTCTGTGCACAAATGCATATTGTCACTGTCTATAAAAAAACTGGAATCTCTGAAATAGAAAGTTTATAGCAGTAGGAAACATTTTCTTAACTGCAAGTTTATGTAAAGCTTTTAAAGCTTTTTCAAGTGGTGAAAAATGGACATCATTTCCTCTTCCCCATAAAGCAATAATGACCTTAGTGACAACATGAGAAAATAGCTACATTAGGCTTGCTCCAGTGGAAAACTAAAGATGCTAACTTGACACTCTAAACATGTTCAGGCTGATTCGTGTGGAAGCGGAAGAGCTGCGTGCATTTGATTTTTCACTGAACTTCCTCTCTAAAATGACAGATTTGGGACACAATGCATGACATCACTGACATGGCTAGTCACTTTATATACAGCTGTGAACATGTTACAG
This sequence comes from Semaprochilodus insignis, assembly GCA_034552555.1. Lineage (NCBI taxonomy): Eukaryota > Metazoa > Chordata > Actinopteri > Characiformes > Prochilodontidae > Semaprochilodus > Semaprochilodus insignis. Next base: position 52,694,400 of record CM067474.1, on the reverse strand, counting down.
TGGTGATACTGAGCTGTTGTTTAAAAGTGTTTTTCTATCTGCTTTCAGCATGATGACACCGGAGATCATTTCCTTTTGCTCTATACAGAAATAATGATCATGCATTAGTGACGGTACAAAATACATAAAATGTATGGAAAAGTATGAAAGTATATCAAATCCTAAAGTGAGCTTAACTAAAGAATGAGGAATCTGCTCTCCAGTGGAGTTTGTTGTTGCATAGAATAGTCAAAAACAATGAAAGTCATACTTGTGACCTCAATCAATCAATCAATCAATCTTTATTTGTATAGCGCTTTTTACAACTAATGTTGTCTCAAAGCAGCTTCACAGAAAAGCAGTTTATATAAAGGAAAAAAAAAACACAGAGTCCATGTATAGAGGTCGGAAAGGAAATCCGGGTCCAAGCCCCCCATGAGCAAGCCAGAGGCAACAGTGGCGAGGAAGGAGTAAGGAAGAAACCTCGAGAGGAACCCAGGTGGGAACCCATCCTCCTCAGGTCGATCCCAGTTGAGGAGAGAAAGACAGAACTAACAGGAACAGGAGCGCAGAACATCTATTAGATACATTCTGATTAATCCAGGAGGTAGTAATTGCAAAGGTGGAGCCGACCCATAGGTTCTCTGTTTAAGTGAGAGATATAGTTCCTGATCAGAACCAAGTGACCTACGTATATATGCAATGAATTTGATGTGTACAGTACAATTCCAATGAGTCACCGCTTGCCTTGTGAATGTGGGTGCTCTATGCTCCTCCTAGGAGAGGTATTTTACTGAAGAAATAGGACAAGCGAGAGCCAGTTCCTTGAAAGAGTAAGCAATTACTGAAAGCAATAAAACTGCAGAAGTGTATTCGACAGAAGCAATTTTTGGGCAGATGCCCCCTATGGCAGTGCACTTGTTCTCAGCAGTGTGAGCGCGGCGTGTTTGGTTGCATCCTGCTTACTTTCCTCTGCATTCTTCATTACGATTCAGCATTGTTTACCTGCTACAGACATGGAAAAAGCAGGGAAACAAATAGAAGCAATTTGGGCCAGACAGCTTTTGCTGAGAACAAAGAGAGAGGTCAGGCCTTGGCCTTTGCACGTTCACCCCACAGTGCATTCCCCTATCTTTCAGAAAGTCTTGCGCCAGGGCACAAACAAAAAGTTGACCTAAGTTCCGTCTGCTGAAAATCATTGCAGGGATTTGGCTGCACAGCCAGCCGAGCGAGAACGGCGTGGCGCGGCTCCATGTTTGTGAAGCCAAATGTGAATATATACTTGTTCCTGCACGCACACACGCACGCACACATACACCCTACCACAATTTCACACACATCCAGACTAACCATCTCTTTAGCGCATGGAGCATAAAAGGACCAATTTGAGAAAGTGGTCAGACTATCTCCTTTCATGCATCCTCTTTTTCCCAGCCACCGCACATACACATTACCTTTCAAATTGAGTTCGGAAACGGTCTGGGCATTATAGGAATTCACAAAAGAGCCTCTTCAGGCATTCACATGGAATCTATCAGGGGGGCTCTGCTTATTTCAATTTAATTCAAGAATTGAACTCTTCATGGACAATTTAACTTGCCTCTGCTCGATTTTTTATTCCAGCCCAAACCGCCTGGCTCTCAGGGAGTGTGGCGGAGCCTGGGTGGAAGAGAGGGTGGAACTGACATCAGAGGCACCTCGTTTGGGGAATACAGCTGCAGTATCCACTCAAAATGTCAGCAAGAGGCAACAACATAATACCCTCACAATTCAGCATCGATCCCACCAGGTATTGTAATAAGGAAGCGACATTTAAGAAACAATGCCGGCAAATACCAAGTGACCAAAGCGGAGTGCCATTCATCATGGCACCTACTTTTCCTACATTGTTTGAGAACTGGTGCATATGCCACCAAAGGTTATTATTTTATTTTATTTTTATTTTACTTTTTTCTAAATCCCAAAAGATTTCTCAATTAAACCAAGTCCAAATCCTCGCTGTTTGCTCTGTGATCCAGAGTGTGTGTGTGTGTGTGTGTGATTTTTATTTTTTTTGCTCACGTCTGCTAGTAATGAGTCTCACAATAGCTCCAGCTAGACACAAGAATATTTCCGACAATGATGAATGGGCAGTATAAAAGCATGGGTAGCTCCAGACTTTAGAGAACATTAGCATGCTGGCACCAATTGAATTGTGTGCCATATAATTACCTCCAGAAAAGAAAGTGGCAATCGCAGTTAATTATTGGAGTGGGATGAAAATTGACCCACAGTTACACAGAATTATATAACAATTATACAAAGTAAGGCATGTATAGCATCAGCATCCAGCATGTTTGTATGCAAATGACTGCATTTGTGTGTGCATGTGTGTGTGTGTGTGTGTGTGTGTGCGTGCGTGCTTCCCTAAACACTGCTTATAATACAAGCACATTTCCACCTCACACAGCAAGTTTATGTATCTACAGTGAGACAAGACTGTCTCTACAGTGATGGCCCCATATATATTTACTTGCAGAAGCACTATATATGTGTGTATATGCTGTTTGTGTCATAAATAACCTCCAAACTACATTTTTCACTTATTTATGTTTCATCTTAATTTGAAAACTTCAGTTCCACTTTACAGTCTGTGGAAAATGTATGATGGATGGACCAATAGGAATAGACTTTTGGGGTAATTTACCACAGCTAGACTAAGACGAGACTTTAGAAAAACACCCATTTATAATTTCTGTGATGTGATGTACCACATAAGAGAAGACCATGATTCGGAACCCAAATAAAAAGATCGTAGGGCTCACTAGGAGAAGTGTCTTTCAGGATTACAGGGACATAAAGAAGAAAACATGATTATGAAAATGGATTTAAATGGAGACAAATTATCTCAACAGGTCAACAGGTTCACTTAAAAACTCATTACCTCATACATAAATGCTTCACTAAGGTACAGTAGAGGGACTCAAAAATCCAAATTAGAGTGAGAACAAGAGAAAGAGATGAGGGGTTCATTTTCAGTGTGGTGCGTAGGAGCAGGCAGTTAACCAGCTTAATATCTAAATAATACCTAACAGCAATATAACTAATATAAATAAACTAATTCTAAATCATTGTGAAGCAACCAATCATGTGATCAAACATGCTGATTACATTCTTGTGTGCTACAGAAACAAGGAAGCTGTCAGACATTTTAATGGCCACAGTGGTGGAAAGTACTCTTAATAAAGGCAAATAAAGGCCTCCGCATGCCCCAGAGATTCTGCAAGGACTCTGCCGGAAAAAAGGAAGTGCCGGAAAAAAGACTTTTTTTTTCAAAAAAGTCAAGCCAAATCAAGTGTTTTTGTCATTCCTCAATATAACTTGTGCTTTGGAATTAAAGGACATTCTTCAGGCCTCATAGTGCACACGGTGCACCCATACCAGACAGTGAGACAGCTCGACAGGGTGGTCTCTACTGTGCCCCTGTAGAATATAGTAGGGTTGAAGGTGGAGGTTTGCTTGCTTCATCTTTCGCAGAAAGTGAAGTTGCTGCTGGGCTTGTTTGGCTAGGCAGGTGGTGATGAGGGTCCAGATGAGGTTGCTGGTGGTGTACATACCAAGGAACTTGAGCTTTGGTCTCTCAGTTGAACCATTGCTGTACAGAGGAGAGTGAACTCTACCTCATGTCCTTCTTTAGTCGTATCAACGTCAACTGGATAAGTCAAGAGGTACAAGAGGTACAAGAGGTACATTGTATTTGTAATTCTTTGTGTAGATCTACAAGAGGTAGATTGCTGTCTCTGCAGCAGTCTGTAAGCTGCTCCACCTCCTCCCTGTAGGCTGACTCGTCATTGCTGCTGATAAGCTCCACCACTGTAGAATCAGCAGTAAGGATGTGATTTGAGCTATGCTTTGCAGCACAGTCGTGAGTCATCAGTGTGACTAAGCACACAGCCCTGGGGAGCGACTGAAGTCACCCAGTCAGGAAGTCCAGGATCTGGTTGCAGAGGTAGACCCAGAAAACTCTATGTTGTTGATGTGATTGTATCGAATACTAAACTGAAATCTAACATAACTGTCTCTTCTGTCCAGGTAAGTCAGTGAGAGGTAAATATGGCATCCTCTGTAGTCCAGTTAGACGGATACATGAACTGAAATGGATCCAGTGTGGAGGAAAGACTGCTCTTTAGGTGTTTCATTACAAACCGCTCAAAGCACTTCATAATGAGTGGAGTGGGTGCTATGGTAGTCACTGAGGCGAGATACAATAGATTTCTTTGGCGCAGGGATGATTGTAGTTGTATTGAAGCATACTGGGACAGCAGCCTGGGTCAGAGATATGTTGAAGATACATTCACAAGTTCACAAGGTCTGTACATCCCCTGAGCAACCAACCAGGTATATTGTCAGGACCAGCAGCCTTCTGAGGGGTAACTCTGGACAGAGTTACAGAGTAGTCCTAAAATCTAGTGTGGATAGACTAAGTACTTGGCCAGTACAAGGCTGAAGGCTTGGCCGGTCTCTGGTGTCTAGAAAGCATGCATGGATTCTCTGTGCGTAGTTGGATTTTGCCTCCTTTATAGACCAGGACAGGTTGGATCTTGCTGTGCTGAGAGCTGCCTTGTCACAAGACTTGAAGGCAGCATTCTGGCAGCCTTGCTTCTGGTTAGCACGTGTGTGATGGTCTTGAGAGAAGTACCATCGTCTATGCCCATGCTAATACAGCTAGTCCCTGATGCTGTATATCCTTCCAAATCTAATGATTCATTAAATGTAGCAGCTTCCTTGAAAACGTTCCAGTCTGTGTGCCCAAAACAGTAGTGAAGTGCTGAGATGGCTTCCTCAGACCAGGTTCTCAGGCTTGGCACACTTGAGCTGAGGTTTGTATTCTGTCATTAACATTTGTGGATGTTAATGCACTGACTAGAGATTTGCATGGTACCTGACAATGATGAGATATGCATCAGGATGCACAGTCTGTAGATTACTGATAGCCCCATAGAGTTAATTCAGCGTTTCCTTTGTGTTAGCACCAGGTGGAATGTACACTGTGATAATGAGCACAGTGGTAAACTCCTTGATTTGTTTGGAAGACTGACCAAAAGAAATCATAGCACCATATTTTTAGGACCTGAAGTAGCCGTTGTGTCAGAAACATGCCACCACCATCTACTTCACCTTTAATTATATGAATAGATGTTCTTGTTAATTAAAGACGTGTAGAGGTGCTGTTTTGCGCTGGGCTTGGTTGGTTTGTTTGTGTGCCCACCTTGAAGTGTGTGGCTAGAGGTGACCTGCCATACTATCTTGGCTGTTTGGGTAGTGCTTGTGGTGATTTTTCCACTGCTGCTGTTCATTAAAGAGCACTTGCCTAAAGCTCTGTGTTTCCTGCATCTCCTTTTCCAAGCTGTTGCAATATAATATCAGTAATTTTATAACAGTGTTAAAGTAGACACCTTTACTTTATTAGCAGCCTCTGTTTATCAAACACATTCACAGCAAGAATGCTAATAGTTAGCATGTATTCTGTATTACATGATAGCATCAAGCTTTCTGCACATGGTTCAATGCTACATGGCTTGAGTCTGCAACCGGTCCATGGACAAACAAAGCATGTACCAGACATCCTAGTAACCTTGTTTACTTTTTTTTATGCTGGAGAAATGTGGTAAATCTAAAAACCTACATCTTAATATTATTTGATTCACCTGTCAGCCTTATAGCAATCTGTAGAACAGACCAGGTTCCTAGGTAAAGTTAAGTTTGGTATGCATTCATGCCTTATACTTCACAAAGTCTGTGACAAAGAACAAATTCATCAGCCTTTTTTCCTTCTCTAAACTGGATGGGATGTGTGTTTTCAGCTTTCAGAAAGTTGCAACTTTCATTTCAATCACAGTTGTGTTATAACATTAATATTAATAATTTTCCTATTAATCAAGTCAAGAAACTGTCAGTCTTGTCCACCGAAGAGTTGTGTGTGATACTGGCAGTTTTGTGTTCCGGAAAGAAAAGGAAAAGAAGGCCAAAAAGATTCCGGAGTCAATCTTGGTGTCACGATGAGGACTGTATGGGATGTCTACCCTTCCAAGAGAATTTGTGTCATATTTGTGTTTCACTTTCACAGAAGTGGTTTAAACTGCAGTTGTAGTGAAATGTGAAGAGCCGTTAGCATTTTGGTAGCGTGTTTGTAGCACTGCTTTGTCCAAGTCTGATTCTGGCATGACAGGAGGGGAAATTAATGTCCATAACTCCATAAAGTAGTTCTTTAAAAGAACGATGGGAAATAGTTTTTTGAATAATTAAAGAAGTTTCAAGCCTTAAATAACATGATTCTGTTCTTATTGCTTGATGTACAGCGTAACATACAATGGTAAACTGTGCTGTTACAGTCACACCCAAAACATGACCCTACACTTCATTCCAGGTAGAACAAGGAAATCAAATAAGAAGCAAACTTTAGCTTTGTGAAGGTGGACGGTGTCGAGGTGGAACAGAGATTTCAACCATCAATCTGACTACAGACTGGCACCTTCATTAATAAAAAAGGTTTTATGTTATTTGTTAGTAATTGGACAAATAGGGCCCACCACCATCACCTGTAGCCCTAGAGCCCACAAGCAGGTTAAAGGACCCCTGGCACCCCCATATCACTAATGTTAACAAGCACAGTATTAATTAGAGTCTTGATCAATGGCTAGCAGTCAAGTCTTGTTGAATGTCATAGGGATTCCTGATGTTTGCATAACATACAGTATTTGTTCAATGCATGCTGGGTAGTGAGAGAACATTGATGAACAAAAATATGCAATTGTGAATTCTGTCAAACCACTGAGGATGAAGGATGCAATGCAATACTACATAGCATAACAAATCACATTTTAAATGCTAGTTTTAGGCAGAAATGTTTTTTCATTCCTTTTTTCCAAAAGGATACCATTTGAAGGTCTGTTCTGACAGCCAACTCATAGTGTGGGTGTCCATTCTTGCAGGTCAGGCTGTCTTTAGTAAAATTAGTAAAAATCTGCCATGCAAGGTTTGATGTCTGCATATACCCTGTTGTTCTGTGTCACAGTGGAACTGACAGACAGATCAGTAGGTGTGCAGTCCCCGTCAATTCAGCATGGCTGTTCTGATAGTGAGGGACATGGTGAGGATGGAGCACACCTATTATTCTAAAGCAAAGCTGTATGCAGGGACCAGCCCTCAGTGGCATGGCGCCATGATGGATGGCCATCATTAATCACAGCAGACCTAGACCTGAGATTGATGTGCACAAATTCAAATCTTCAAGCAGCATTTTGAAGATTAAAGCTGTGTGGCAAGGTTAGGACCCTTCTCCATGACGTTGAAGGAAACGGCTGGGAGCAGTGTGCTCCCTGAGGTGAGAGAGAGTCACGTTGAGGATAAGACAGTCTCGCTTAACCTTCGAACCGCCAGCTGTTTCTGCCTCATGCACCTGAGTGCTGTCACTTTGAGTAAGCAGACAGCAGTCACAGCCATTTTTTTTTTCCCCACAGGTCATTATTGAAAAGAGAGTTGTGCTTTATAAAATTAGATTTGATTGACTGTTTGACTTTCAGAGCTGTGCATGAAATGTGCATTAAAAAATGTTCATGTTCTTTGACTACTATTGCGCTTTGCAACTATATCTTCCCTATATCTTTATGGCATTTAGCTAATGCTCTTATCCAGAGGGACATAAAAGGTTAATCATATTACAAATAGGCCAATGTATAGTGTTAGGAGTCTTGCGCAAGGACTCTTATTGGTGTAGCACAGCATACACTTACATAGAACGGGAATTGAACCCCTGTCTCCCACATGGGGTGCTATATCTCTGCTTATAGCCTGTTAAAACTTGACAGAAGAATTAATAATTGCAATTATTACACTGTATGATGTTCAGTGAATCAATCCTTGTTTGTCCTTGTGCTTTTATACTCCCTGTTGTGTTTTGTCTCCATGTCAGTTGTTTTTGTATCCCTGGTCCCAGTGCTTAGTAGTATCTGGTATCTTTGGTTTTGTTCTAATTTGATAATATTAAAGACTTGCATCCTGTCTCCTCATCTTATCCGCGTTACAGATTTTATCATCGTTAAGGGGGACCATTTGAAGTCCTGCCTAACAACATCCCTTAACCAGGTAAACTGTAACATCAGGTACACTGTTGTTATGTCATAGATACAACTTTACATATGATTGCAAATGCTACGAAACAGAACAAGCACTGTGATGTTATAATCTCTTAACTAGCCATGGATGTATGCATTCAGCAACTGGCTTGCTCTGCCATGGAGGCGTGGGAGGCATGGCCATCCAGAGCGTCCACGCACACAGACTCTCAGGAGCGCCACTCCCACTGTGAAAAGAGACATTGTAATTTGTGCTGGGCTTTCGGGCTGGTTAGTTGGTGTCCACTATAGAGTTCAGTTTATATTACTTTGCTATGCTTGTTTTGTCAGACACCATGCACTAAATACATTTATCTCCAAAGAGAAGGGATGCATTTCCATTTGCAGGCCCCAGGCAGGTAAACAAATGACTAATACTAAAACTCTATGTCACAATATCATGCTTGCCTATGGTACTTGCCTTTTTTACTTTCACTCCTGCTTCTGAGAAATAGGAAAAATACTTCTCCACTTGTTGCAAAACAGGGTATAAAATGTGTTGAGGCAGGTCTTCTAATCCTATATTTGTTTAGGGAGGTTTATACACCTTGTCATATCTCAGATCCATAACAGAGGTCTTACACAGGAGCATTCAGAATTGCATCATGTAACACCGGTGGGTAATACAGAATACAAGCATTGTTTAGAAACAATAAATGTATGGTTGGGTTAAGGGGGCCTTAATTTTATCTTTCTATTTATTTATTTATTTATTAATTATCCCCTTACATCCATGTGCTTCTTTGATTGGATTGAAGATCAGATAATTGACCTGGCCATAGCAGGACACTTCCTTACAAAAATCTGGAAGGTGCTTTCACAGTATGCTGCTTCTATCACATCATCAACAAATACAAGGGAACAAGTAACACTTGGGCAGCAACACATATCCATGTCATAATAGTACCTCCAGATTCTTACATTCTTTGTACTCTTCTCTTCCCAAAAAAGAGTCGAAAACCATAATTTGGTTACCTTGATTTTAATGTACATTGTGTGGTGAACTTTGGATTTTACTTCTTTTGATTGTTGACTTTGACACAGATAGTCCAATGCTCTGGAAGGTGTTTTTGATCTTGCCAGCTGTTGTGAAGGGTTGGTTTTCACCAGGAAAATAATTTTTCAGTCATCCACCATGATTCCCATTGTCTTATGAGCCTTTCTGAGCTGATCAGTGTGTGCTTTTTTGAGATTGTACCAAATATTTGGTTGGGTACACTTTTGTCTCTGATTTTTTAGGCTTGCTACACTGGCAGGGAATCTCTGTGGACTTCATATTCAGAGCAACAGATTCCAAATGCAAATGCCACACATGAAATCAACTCCAGACCTTTTATCTGCTTACTAGGAAGTGAAATAATGAGGGAATAGCACACACACCTGGCCATGCAACAGCTGAACAGACATCTGTCCAATTATTTTTATATTAAAGCTGGAAGTCTGCACTTTGAACTTATATTGTTTATTTCATTTCTTCAATATGCTATGCTAGTCAGATAGATTAACAATAACTTTGTCAATGTCCAAATATTTCTTAACTAAATGTAAATGTGTTGGACTGTTTGCGTGGCAGCTTAGTGTGAATATATATGGAATATATGGTAAAAACATGTATGTAAAAAAAAATAATAATCATTTTACCGGAGATGGGCCATTTAAATGCTAGGTTTCTCTGAAACCTAAAGTTCCTGTTTCTTAGATGTAGATCAAGCCTTATCCTGCACTTAGCACTATTGCCACTGTAGCTATTTAGACTGGAAGTGTGAAAGTGTGGCCTCGGTTAAGGCTATTTGAGAAACCTTCCGAGATTTTATATAGAGTGAGAGGATTAGAATCTATGCCCTGGGTCCTACCCAGAATTAACAGCATCATCTGTGCTGATGAGGTTAGCATTTTATTCCAAATATTGGAAGCGTTTGATGAGCCGAGATCACAGACCGTGTAATGTTGTTTCAAATGAGTTCCTTTTTCTATTTCTTTGTTGCTGGGCATTTTGCAGCTGACACTATAAATCTCCTTGCAACACTCGCTCCCTTTCTAGTTCCATTTCTGTTTTCTTTGATTCAAAGCTTTAGTAATGATGTCGAATGTCTCCCATCTGCTCCTCTCTTTATGGTTAGCAGTAAAGCATTCCTGTCGCTGCAGTGGCTTTGAACCGCGTTGTGCCTATGATCGTGCCGCACTAATAACCAGATATGTCACTGCAAACTGGGAGGACAGGAATCTGAATTATTCAGTTCCTTCAGAGATATTGGAAGATTGTGTGTTACAGCACATTTGCATACTATATCAAACCTTATAGCCTGGTTGCCAGTCAGAAATTAAGTCATCTTTATGAAAAAGATCTATAATAATACTACATGAATTTCTACTCGATTCCAAATCTTTTCTTTCAACATGGTTTAAACATAAAAAGAGATTGCAGTGTGGTTGTCGGAGGGGCAAGAACTCTGGCTGGCATTCTGGATGGCCTTAACCTAAAGTCTGACCCTCCCTTGGTTGAACTGTAGTAGGACTGAGAGAGGACTGAGGAACAGGGAGGAGATGGTGTGGTGCTCACAGGAAAGGAGGTAGGGCATGTCGTGTTGAATTTTAGGGTTTTTAATGCACAACTTGTTAACATGTAGCATTTTACCAGAATGCTTAGAAGCTGCCACGTTAATATACCCATTGTGATGAATACAGTTGTAATCTGAAGATAAAGGATGAAAGCTAAATTCTGATTTACTGAAAATATTCAAGAAAAAAAAATTTGGTAGGATGAAAGGTTTTGAAAGGTTTTGCATACCTTTCCAATAAGCTGTTTTTTGTTTCGTTTTGTTAACATTTCCAGTGCTACTTGAAGTTTGTGAATGCTTTTTGTAGACTTCTACATTTCTACATTTATGCATAAATCTGACCCACAACACAATCTGATATCCAAACCAGTCAGTCCTAAAAGTAGAGAAAGCCAATTAAAACAATGAGACAAAAAGATTAAAAAGATTATACTTAGATTATACTTATTATACTGTTGTGTTCCCACCAGTGAGACCAAATCTATGCCCTGACTGGCTTGATTCCAACATAATTGACCTTGAATTGTTTTTCCTGTAGGTTGGTGTCTTACCTGCCATTGAACAAAGAGCAGTTTCTCATAGCAGAATTATGGCAGAAAGACTTTTTTGGCAGTGTAGTACATAGGGCTGCCCTCTAGAAGTCGACGAGTCGAATCATCAGTCGGAGACCCTTTAAGTCGACTGAGAACCTTCAAGTTGACTGACAACAGTGACCATTTAAAATTTTTTTTTTTTTTGTAAAACAGACTAAAGCTTACAAAAATGCACAAGAACTTTAAGAATTTAAAAAGACATTTTAATAATTATTAAAAGGGGAATAATAAATATATATTGAGGTTCTAACTGGGCTATGACGCATGCTTGCTAAAAAATTCAATCCACCTGACAACGTGCGCTGGCGGTTCACCGTTGAAGGAAGCTAAAGCTGTGAAGCTGAGAAACACGAGTGGACCGATGTCTCAGAGAGAGTCTGGAGGAGCTTTTGAATCCGAACAAATTAAAGCTAATTCTGCTCGTCATTTAGTCAGACATCGAACACTGCTTCAAACGAGTGAGCTGACTTTCGTTTTAGACATAATGGCTGTTTGCGGTGAAGGAAAAACGGACCGAAGACGTTTGTTTTATTATAATTCCATTATTTTAGAACCTAAATTACAGATATTTTTATTTATTTGTTTACAGCTAAGATTATTTTTATTTAAAGATAAGTACAGTCACTTAATATGCCTGCCGATAAACGAGAAATTATTATTTCAGCGCAGGTGATATAATAATTAAACGGTTCAGGTCTACCGTTCTTCTTTTCATCTAAAAATTTAAATATTGACTAATTTGGTTTTATTTAGGAGTTCATTATTTATGAGAGATGAAAGACGAAGGGTCATCCTACTGAAGAAGCTGTTAAAAGTGAAATTAAAAAGACAGGCTAGAAGCGCTAATTTTCAGCATAAATACGTGCTTGCTACCCGACGCTATATTCTGTAATTAAATCAGGCTCCAGATCGTTCATCATATGCCACGTCTCTTTTAGTTCAAAAATATGTTCCTGTGACTCTGCTGACTTTCTAAATGAGGAGGACATCAGATCTGAAACGTATGCAAATTGATTTAATGATTACTAGATCGGGCGAATCCGATTCACTGACAAAATTCTGAGTCAGGTACAGCCCTAGTAGTAAGCAAGCTGTATAGAATACTATAAGACAGTGGGCCTGTCGCTTGGGGGAGGGCAACCGGTGCGACTGCCCCAGGCTACACACCTCACAGGCTCTGTGGTAAGAAGAGAAATTAACACAACTGAATGCAAACAAGGCTTGATCTTGGGGATCCATGGCAAAGCATACACAGTCCCCAAATCCCACAAAACCAAAAGCGAGAACTGTCTATCATATGCTAAACTGTTGCCTGAGCAACTTGCTGTATTTGCTGATGCTGCACTTTTTGCGCAGTTCTAAAAATGCAGGCTATTGTATAATTTTCTGACTTCATGTCAAATAAGCATCTGTTCTCATTTCAGAGCTATACTAGCCTCCCTTCTGTTTTCAGGGGTTCACCAGCACATAGCAGAAAGCAGCACAAAATATTCATTCAGAGCCCGCTCATAACATTGTAGTGCCAGCAGAGCAGCTGCAGTCAATATTCATGGCTCCTTTCTCCAAATAACTCCTTTTGTTCTGGTTGCTTGCGCCTTTCTGCACAGTGGTTTTCTGTTGCACTCTCATTGGCTATTGGTCATTGCTGTTCTTACTACTTGTGCATTGCACCCAAAAAACTGTCTGACAAAAAAAAACAGTATTATAGTAAAATAGTATAATTTGTATATGATCCTAAGTCGATTTTTTATTAGACAATATACGGTATATTTAATGATTACCTGTAGATATAGTATACATATGTGTGAAGTTCATGCAGAGAAGACATGGAAAGTTGACATAATGTGTGAACAACTTCTTCCACTATTACGTTCTGATGCTACATTTGCTACAAGAAAGGCCAGGAGGATATCACTGTAGACAAACATTGGTCATTGCATACCTCCTGAAGTGAATCTGACTACAAGAATATTATTCAGAAAATGTTGTATATGAAAATACTGTACTCCAATATTTCATATAATTTAAAAAAATACTAAAAGATATAGAGGAAACCTAACAGCAAAAAACTCTCACCATAAGGACATCTTTGAGAGATTTGAGAAACCGTTAAATTCTATGGGTCTGAAAGGATGTGTAGCTGTCAAAAAGTTACTGTTGAATAAAAGAACAAAAATTTGACTGGCAACTTCAACATTACTAAATGTGTTTTGGATAAGTTGAATTCCGAGAAGCTGAAGCTGTCACTAGTGTCTAAGACTGAACTTTGAAGGTGTGAGAAATATCCCTGCAGAAAGCGAGACTGTAATGGGAGCTGTAATGTAGGAGTGAAAGCACTAAATATTTTGGAATATATTCTGGAATTATACTTTGGAATATATTTTGGAATTACTTTGCACATATGTATATGTATAGTACTGTATACTGCATTGTACAGTGTAGGCACATTGGGCCGCTCCCTACGCTTGTACAGTGCTGTTGCAGCTTGGCTGTTGCAACTGTTTGGCTGTAGGGAGAGTCACATGGGGATGGGCAAATGAAACTCAAAGATACAGTTATTTAATTATTACTTTTTTAATATTAAATGAAAATAGTTAACTAAAACCCTCTCCTCATCTCTCTTTTTCTGTTTCTCTTTTTTTCTCTCTTTCACTCTCTACAACAGTTCAGAGCAGCCAAATAACTATCATGAACATTATCAGGCCTAAAAAAGTTTTCACCAATAGAAGTAACATGAAATACTGATTCCAAAATAAATGATTCTGCCTCCCTGCCCACCTTTTACATCATCATGTTTTCAACTAATATTCCTGGTCTACTTACATAATACATTTAAAAAAGTATGTTATATAAACTTTAATATTCCAAGTATTCTTGAAAGTCATGTAGTGATATACAATCCCCTCTCTCTTCTTTACAGCACTTAAGTTAAAGGAGGTAGCTTTACAGCTATGTAGGTTAAATACACTCTCCTGCTTTAAAATGAAACCTATTTAGTTTCTTGCAGAGGTCCCCAGCATGCTGCACTCACCCTCATGCTAATGGCCTAAAATAAGCCTATTACAGCAAACTCGCTTTGCAGACTTGTCACACGGCTCTTAAAAAGAAAAGAACCTTCCTCTCATTAGGCTGTGGCCTCTTTTTCATGTGTGGATTATGCTCGGTAATTTTAACTCGCTGACACACTGCCTTATTCAGTCTCATTCACCAGAGCTCAAGGTTGTTCTGCGGTCAAGTCCATCCATTCTTTATGAAATATTCACAGCATTGGCCCTTTCCAAATAAATTTGCATCTTGCTTGTAACAGAATGCAATTATGCTTTATATTCTTGAGGTACTCTCGTTTCTCCCAAATGATCAAAAACGTTGGTCATTTCAGGCAATCATATTCAGTGGCCAAAAAAAGAAAATGGCACGAGAAAGCTTGTTACTAAGATCTGGCTGGGTATTGTAGAACTGCAATCCCTTGTTAGGGTGATCAAACTCGAGGAATCGTGGTCTGTATTCTTGGCTGACAAGAAACCTTAGGAGCAGACTCACACCACTTGAATCAGTACTGCAGTTATTCTAAACATATTTCGTGTCTCTACACAGACACTGTACTGTGCTATACTGTAGACCAAACTTGGTTTAACGCGCTTTAAAATGAATAGTGTAGACAAGAGGTATTTAGATACAGACCTCAAATGTAGTTTGTGATCCAAGATTTCACAGTCACTGTATCAACTGTATGGCCAATCAACAGTTCAGTTAACTACCACTGATTTTAAAACACATGGACCAGAACAGATATTGAAGGTTCAGACCTTTGGCACAGACTCTACGTGTTTTGATGGCTGTTGACACATCGTCTTCATACTGTAAGGCTAGTTCCAAACCATAACCAGGACTGAGGGATAAAACATCACCTTTCAGTGTTGTAGATCAAACAAGAAGACAACATACAGCGACCCTGACAAAACTGAAATATGTTGAGAAAACCCAGAGCAGGGCTGCTTTATCATTTTTACATTGTCCCCATGAGAATATGAGCTTTTGGACACACTAAACCCATCTATATGAGCAGCATCCTTGGCTCTTTTCCCCTCAGGGGAAACTTAAAGAATTAGAGGAGAGAAAAGGAACGCAAAAGCAGAGAGAGATATAAGGTGCTTATGAAACCTCAGCGGCCTTTCTCCTGTTGAATATCAACGTTGCAAGGTACGTATGTCATATTAAACAGATTTCTATTGGATTTTGTTGTAGTAAATGATGGAAACAAAAGATATGAGAGTTTTTTGGGGGTTCAGTCAGGAACAGGGCTTTCCAGCTACATGATGCCATTGACATATATTGCACATTTATCACATTTGGTGTGCCATGCTACGTTTTCCCCTTTCAATGGATCTAGAAAGGCAAAATACAGTATTCTAGTTCATTTCTTTGCTTGTTTATTTATCTGTCTATCTATATGAAGTTATGGAATAACTGAACTTTGGGGGACGAGCCGTACCTGAAACCCCTTCGTCTTTCAAATCTATAGTGCTGTATACATTCACATCTTTACTTTGGGTTTCCCATGACAACGTTCTCACTGTCCCCACTCCCCCAATCTCCTCCCTGTTCCTCAGTCCTGGGAAAGTCCTACCACTAGAGCTCTCCCCCTTCATCAATTAGCCTTCCCTCTTACTTCCACCATGTGCGAAAACTTGCAAAACAGCTATCTATCTATCTATCTATCTATCTATCTATCTATCTATCTGTTCATTATGCATAATCACACTCATATTTCTGTGTCATAAATCTCAAGTCTGTATCAATATCAGCATCAAATCAATAGCTGTCAATACTGTTAAAATCAATTACCAGATGCCTTATTTTAAAACCATTAAGGACTCGTTTTGCAAAGGTGAAGGAACGAATGTCAGCCAAAGCTCAACGGCTCAAGGGACATCATTGTAAGCAGAAACACAAAGTGAGAGAAACCAGGAGAGTCCCCAAGGAAGATTCTCACATGGCCTGGCAATGTGAAAAAAGGTGACTAGAATAAAGACTATGTAGCGCCCATGGGAAACAGCGTTTTATCAAAAATTAAAGTGGATAAGGTGAGACACTGTGAGAAGCAGCAGAAAAGGCATAAACCACACTGTTCAAAGCAAGTGTTTCAAACCACCAGACCTCCACCAGATGTGTCAAGTCTTTGTTCACAGGTGAAACAGAATTTAACAGGGCTTCAAAGACACATCTTGGCTTGTCACTTACAAATACAAGGGGGAGTTTTTTGTGGAGGTAACCAAAATGAAAGAACTAACTTTTAACAAACCAACCAAATAGCAAGCTAATATCAGTAGATACTATAGATCATACAGACAATAAATCAATAGGATGGATCATAGGAAATCAATATTAATCAATATTCATGAAAAGCCATCAGTATTTATTGTGCATTTCTGGTATTTTCGGTATGTTTATAATACCACAAAACATTATGACAAGTATCAACAGTTCACCACCTGAAATCATCCTAGCACACTTTATCTTTTTCATTTTATTTCAAGGGCCTAAACTATTTATGATTAAACCAGAAATTCTAGTCCTGTTCCTCAAAATGCCCCACCAGCACTCATATACATCCTCCATATCCAGCTCACCTAAGCCATACAATCAGAATTTTACAGGCTGGATATTTGGCTCAGGTGTGGTGGGAACTGAAAAATGGTCCTCAAGGACCTGAGAATAGTTGGCCTGAGGACAACTCTGACATTTTGGAAAATACCACCATGTAACTCTTAAAAGCCTGAATGAGCCACTCACTTCCAGGTTTTGGTAAGTGTGATTATGCCTGTGCATGTTCCAGAAATACACACTGTCACAGAGCAGAGTAGGATATGCTCCGAAAACTGATGCATTAAAAACGTACGTTTTCTTAAAAAAATACGTTTTCTTATGTGTCCAGTTATGGGCGGCATGTTTTGTGTAATCACACATGTTCTATATCAACATATGTAGATGTATTCCAGTTATACAATCTGTTTAATAGGTCAAACATGGTAAGCCATAGTGTGGAATAAGTTAGGATGAGTGTGGGGAGGGTTACTTTTAAAAATGTAGTAGGTTAGAGATTACAGATTACCTGATAAAAACCAGATTGTAACCTAATTCAAAGGAATACTATATAAAAGTAAGGTAATCCGATTACTTACTTTATTTTGTTTTATTATTCGTTTTAATGTTTTATTGTGTTATTATTGCTATTTGTAGTTACATATGAAAATCGGTTATTGTAGAACTACAGAGAAGGTGGGAAGTTCAAAAAATGATTAAAAAAAAACAGGAAAATTTAAAAAAGTGTCATGCTGAGACTAAAAAACTGTAAACTTAGGTATCCAGTTCATTGAGTTCAACAACTAAAAACTGTACAGCTCTCCTGCCACCAGCACAATAGATAGATGTTAGATGTTCTACTGAGACCCTCCTCATCAATAGATATTAAACAGAGACCATCCT
This sequence comes from Semaprochilodus insignis, assembly GCA_034552555.1. Taxonomy (NCBI): domain Eukaryota; kingdom Metazoa; phylum Chordata; class Actinopteri; order Characiformes; family Prochilodontidae; genus Semaprochilodus; species Semaprochilodus insignis. The sequence continues at coordinate 52,676,631 of CM067474.1, read as the reverse complement.
AAAATCCTTACTGACCATTATTTGTGTTCTAACTGCTAAAAGATCTATATTAGCTCATTATACCTCATATTGTTATGTCGTGCTTGAACTGATTTATATTTATATATATATATTCACACACACACACACACACACACACACACACACACAAGCTTCAAATGTTCTTGTTTAATCTAAAATATCCCAAAAAACACAGACACACAAGTTGCTTAGTGCTTAGTATATATTACTAGAACCCTACCTGGGAGCTAGTAGAAACAAGCATTGTCATAGAAGTGTTTTTTCTCAGTTTTTGACATTTATTATGTAATACTAATAGTCATGATTCGTTGTTACAATACAGTATGTTAAAGAAATGCAGCTGATTACAAAGACAGTCATTTGGGACAACTGCCCTTTGGCTATACATCAAAAAAAATCTGTTTAAAGGGATTTTCTTTTCTGTCCTTTTACTAAGAACAAGGAAATGTGTTGAAATCATTGTCCATGGCTAGTGACTATATGCTACAGATATTAGATTGAAAAAAGCCAGTTTTTCAGGTACTATTATTCAAATCACATATCTCCATCTCAGTAGCATACAAATGCTCTGCAGAAGTGTGAGTGTTAAGTAGACAGACTGAGATTTCTTTCATGACCTTAGTGTCTCTCGACTCAACTCGTTCTGTGCTCAAGCTCGTGTATCCCAGTTTCCCATAAAAAGTGCCTCACACCTTGACATTAGCACCCTGTCTGTTTAAAGAAAGTAGCACAGACGAGGGCATTCTTGAATTCTAATTGATTTCAGTGGGCTTGCTGGTGTCCCCTCTCACACTGCACTCAGACAAGAGGATCTGCAGTCCCATGGCACTGTTATAATTTATGTGAAGAATATTAAACACTAAGCACTATTGATCTTCTGCGCTTTATGTGATGTTCTCCTGCTGGGAATAGAAGCTGAAGCCTGGCTAGGCACTTGTGAGGAGAAAAAGAGATCCTGTCAAGAGCAGAGTTTTTTCCCCCTCTCTCTCCAATGGCAGCTTTACACTGGAATGTGATTTCCTACTAAAGCTCTGCGAATGATAATGCGCTGAACTCTCTAGAATGATAATAAAGGGATGTTGGGTCACTTCAAGAAACGTGTTAAATATCAAATGGTTTTTGCAGCCTTGCTATTTAAAAGAATAAAATACAAGCTGGGAACAGACAAAGAGTACAGAAGAGAAATGAGAGCTCTATTGTATTTATTATATTTATTATATTTCTGTTTTTATAAAGTTAAAATCAGGCCTGAATTTTAATGACTGACAGTGCATGTGTATGCCTGCTTGTCTGACTGTGTTTGTGAAGGGGGCTGAAAAATAAATTGCCATTCTAATGTTACTGCATAATTCAAGCGCAGTCACGTCCATAAGCAGTGACAGAGTCTCTGGCAGAATATAATTTTGCTGCTGTTGAGTAAGGTCACCATGCTGATCACATATTCAGTCCCATAATAATAACTCCTCATTCAATCATAACATTTCCTCAGACACACTAAAGCAGGTCAAGTTCATATAAATACAGTAGAATGTGGTGAGTCCATTAGGATACAGTCGACTAGAGGAGCGCTCTGCGAGCTCTAGTTGTTTATTCCCTCTTTAATTTAGTAAACAGGAGAGCTATTGCAGGATAAGTGCTCAAAGAGTCTGAATTCCCCCAAGGGCAACCCTGTGCAGTAAATTTGATGTGGAAATGGGTGCAGATTATAGCTTAATTAGTCAAGGCTTTAGTTTCTATTCAAGCTCTCTCACTTTCTCTCTCTCTCTCTCTCTCTCTCTGCATGCTTATGTGAGCCTATAATTCAATTGGGAATTATAGAAATTGTGTATCTTTTGTCCCCAAATAATGTCCTTCATGACCCAAACAAATACAAATAACAAATATCAGAAGTGCAAGAAAATCATATCAGGTATTTGGTTTCAGATGTGAAGTTCAAATAAAGTTAAGCTAATACACTCATCATCAAGAGAATAGTAGCACAAATAGTTGGACCCAGAAGGAACCAATCGACAGGAATGAAACTTGGTGGGTAGGTTTTTTCCACACTCAGCCGCACTTGTGACGTAAGCAAAGATGGGCCTTATTGCTTTACCTGATTTACCCAACAGCCACAACAGTGGCTGGACTGGAGTGTCTCAGAATGGCAGTGGGTCATCATGCTTTTGTCTTGGTGGAGACTCCGTGTGTGGGGACACCGTGGTCAGCGCCAAGATGAACAATTTGTTGTCATGCATCACATGTCCAGAAGGCCTGGTGTAAAACTCCACCTCCACCTCTACCACACAATCTGCAGGAACTGTGTGAGAATATTCAAACTGCATGGGATGGTTCATTGCAGGACACCATTAGGAACCTCTACAACTCCATGCGTTAGCAAACATGGTGGCCCGACGCCATACTGAGAGACTGTATGTGTAGCTCAATAAATGTTGTCCATATCAGTCTAAATTTATCATCATTTATTGTTCCTGGTAACCTTTATCTTCTTTCTGAACAGCATGGCAATCTCACACTTTCTTCAGGGTGCACCAATTTTTTTGAGGATGAGTGTATTTCAAAACGTTAATATGTCAAAACACCAGCACAATCCTTTGACAGAATGCTGTGCAAAATGCAATAATAACATTAATTTCAAATAAAAATCATCTGGCAAGAGAATGTATTTGGAAAATAGGTTTGCAAATATATAATGCATCAAAAATGAACTACTTATGAACAATTTTGTTTTATTTGAAGCTAAATATGTAATACAAAACATGCTTGTGTATGCTGTATGTTCATGGTTTGTTTGCCTGTTTTCGTCACAGACAAAATACTCTCATTCCAAACACTGTTAAAGTTTCATTTAAAAAGGTTGCTAAGCACCATTGGCCGATATCATATGACCATGTAATGCTGACATTTAATCACAGGGGTTTTATTAAAACCTTATTAAGACATTGGTGGCATTCATTAACTCAGTTGCTTGCTTGCTATTTTTATATGGTTAGTTATTTTCCTCCTTCAAACTGGCACCAGTCATTTAAAGATCTATACCAGACCCAATACCCAAACCTGCTCAGAATTGAACTCAGATGTAACCTACAGCAGAATTTAAATCCACACCTTATCTAACACACCTGACTCAGCTATTATGAAACACTAGAGTCAGCAATGTTGCATTATGGTTAGAAGAGTGCTCTGAAGGAAAGTAGGTCTCTAGTAGGATGGTTTTGGAAAGTTCTCTTCTCTTTAGAAAAATAAAAATAGAAAAATATGCCAAAAAACATAATCAGATTTTCACAATAGTCCTAAAAGTGGATAAAGAAAACCAAATAAACAAATGAAGCAGAAATATTACATTTGGTCATTTGTTTATTGAGGAAAATATTCCAATATTGGTGGTGCAAGAGGGAATTGCTTTTCATATTTTGGCTCACCAACTTGTTGGTTAGACAGACAGACAGACAGACAGACAGATTTTAATGTATAATAGATATATAAAGATTGCTTAGCTTGGTTAACTTTTAAAGGCTCATTCCTTAATACAGATTCAACATAAACATTATTATGCATATAAAAGAATGTCAGTTTATGTAGTACAGTTAACCATGTTTCCTAAGTAAAAAAGTAAGTAGCCTTCAAATGTACCTTTTCATCTGGGTACAAAACCTCTTGTGTTCAAATGAATAAACAGAAGGATAAATGATTAGATTGACTGCAAACATATTGCCGCTTTTGCTAGGCATTTCATTTTTCTGTTTCGGTTTATTTACAATAAATTTTCTAAAACATTATTTGTGCTAATTAGGCTACAAAAATTGTTTTGCACACTTCTGGGAGACTCAGTATTGGAAAACAAGGGAGAATAAAAAAGTAGCTGAAATTGTAGAGGTGATGCTAAAAAATATTTTTCCAGCTGTGTTTTTACAGGCAGAAAAAAATAATCAAGTGGAACTTAGACTGAAGAATGCACTTTAAGCTTTTTCATGGCTTACCCTTCATGGCTTCCATAGATGAATTATCAATGGCTGATGATATTTTTGGGATGGGAGTGGTAGCTGCTCGTGTTCAGAGATCTCTTTTGTTCTCTATGAATTTCTGTTCATGTACATTTCAAACAAGTTTCTACATTTTCTCCGCCTTTCTACAAGTTCTTCATGAGCGCAAAAAGCTCCCTTCTCTTTGCAAGGCTTTTATACTGTGCACCATGTTTAAGCAAAATATTCATGACAAAATCCCTTGTGATTTTTCGAAGCATGAAATGGAAAGTGCATAAATAGAAATGGAAATCAATATCTGAACTCAATTTCACCAGAACAAACACTAAAGAGCTTTGCTCTGTACTTGTGTGTCTATTAGCACTTTGGCATGAGTCAACTGAAATGGGGTATTCCCAGATACAAAACAGCTTATCAGTATAAAAGTCAGAGGAGGAACTGACTAGGACTATATAATATGTACAAATAGCACATGTGTGTTCAGCCAGATAATCTCTAAAAACCAATCACATTAATAAAAGGAGACATATCAGTAGCCTGCATATCAGGATCTTTGAGTAATAAAGCAGCCTAGAGAAAATACGCAACGGGAGAGCTAGTGGAAAAGTGCAGGAAGCACTGCTAGACACCAATGGTCAGTGTGACGGTAAACTCTCAAGGCAAATACCTCTCATGATAATATTTTGGGATCTTCATGACTACTCTTGCACTGTATTACACTCTAATGCTTTCCTGTCCTGTGCAATATTTTAATATCAGCAGTAAATGGAAGATATCATATTTCGAATACAGCAGATCTAATAAAAAATCTGGGATGATTTCTAAAATTAAATTTGCGAAAAAAAGTTTTCTTTTCCTATATGTATTCTCCACTATCACTATATTTTTTTTGCCAGAAGCTGTGTTTTGTGTCAGAAATAAAACATAACAAGGTTAAATGAGAGAAGTGAGCAATATGTTAACTTCCAGTAGGCACACACCAGCCTCTCTGGCCTGGCAAAAACAGTTTGCCGTTTTTCATGTCATCTGTCTGATATATATATATATATATATATATATGTCCTGTACACCTGCACTACATCTCTTGTAGTATAAGACTATATATAATGGTCTATATATAACAGTAAATATAACAGTCATTCACACTGTCAGTAACAGCTGTTTTCGGCAGATTGCTCAGCTTGAAAAAGACACCAGGCCGCAAAACCGCATCACTGGGTGATACAGATGACCAATGGAAGTTCAGCGCAGGCACATATTGGTCTGGCTGGTGGGCTGCTATACTAAAGTCTAAAGGACAACTAAAGGATATCCTCAACAGACTGGTGGTCTCCCTAAATAACAAACTGGACTAACATTAACTCTGTACTGACTGTAACTGATTACACAGCAGGAGATAAATGATTACTGAAAAGTGTGTCTCAGTCTTTCAGTTAGTTTTACACTGTTGTGTTATGTTACTAATACCTTGCAAAGAGGTATATCACCCACTACCATTGCCTTCACACAAAACGCAGGGGTTTGTTAGCTGACTGAATGGGAAGGTACATCACTGTTCTAAGTATTTCCAAGTAATGGCTCTTACCGTGTTTCACTGGAGTCCCAGAGCCTTAGCAATGGCTTTGTAACCCTTTACAGGTGGCATATTTTAATGACTGTATTAGAATCCCTTTAGAAAGTGGCCACATGTGCAGCTATTTGAGACCCTCTAGCTGCTTCACATTATCAGATATTTAAGTGATGTTTAAATTCAGCAGGTCTGGCAGTAATCCTGTCTGGTTGTGGTAGCAAAATTTAAACCAACAATCAATTAAATTTGGTTTACTGGATGATTTAGTAGTTGAGGGGGTAATTACTTTTTCACATAGGGCAGGCAGAGCTGTACGGCATTTTTCTTAATCAATTAAATCATCATTTAAAAAACAGCATTGTATGTTTACACAAGTTATTTGTCTAACATTAAAAGTAGTTTGATGATCTGAAACAGTCAAGGGACAACATTTTCTCTTTCCTCAGTATTTGTTTTTACCCATGGGTAAAATGCTTTTTTTTGTTTGTTTGTTTTTTGGTTTCATGATTCTAAATTAGCTGTCTTATCCTTACAGAAAAGTCACATGAATCTCACACATTATGACTGCACAGTACAAGCAATCACACATGTGTACAATTTTATATATGATAACATACATTTAACATGCGGAACAAGTGTCCAACCCCCACTACCATAAAAGTACCATAGCTAATTACATGTACTGAGTTACTGTCCGCCACTGGAATTGGGGTATTTAGTTCTATGTCTAGATATGACATATCTGTTTTTCTGCACTGCACTGAATGTGAGTTCAGTGTTCAATCCTGTAAGTAAAGTACATAAAGAATTGAACTTTTGCCCTTTGAATGCTTCATCTGGTCTGTGTTCTGTGATTCATATTTAGTTATTGGTTATTACCCTGGAAATTGATCCACAATGATATTTCCTTTATTGTAATGTGTGTACATTGTAGTTTTAATCCATTTCTGGGAGCCAAGGAAGCAGTGCAGCAAGAAAGTCAGCTTTAGTTACGTAATATGTGTCAATTCATATGAAAGGCAAATTTAATAATTTAGCATGTCTGGGATGCGTAAGCAAACCAGCCTTGCGTTTTGCTCAAAATATGAGTGCAAAGCGCTTGCATATTTAAAAAGAACTCGTTAAGGACTTACTGATAGTAAAGTAGTAATGCTTCTTAATAATGAAGTGGTAACACTTCTTAATAATAACTTGGATCTCGCCAGAAAAAAAAGTTCTGGGCTTCTTAAATAGGCAAAAGTGGAACTTGTGCAATACTCTTCACATGAATAATTCTCTTTGAGTTCTTTTTTTAATGCTACATCAACATATTTTAATTTGTGAGTAAACTGGGAAGCTCTGAGTAATATCTGTCATGATGCTGACATAAGGTAACATAAATAATGACATGAGGAGAGGAAGAGTTCCGTTCTCAGAGCGAACAGTACTGAGTAGGCCAATAATATACACCAGTTTTAAATGTTAAATAAATGTAGGCTAATTTTAGCCAAACAAAACAAAAATGTTTTGCAAATGCTTGTCTACAGTTTTGTACAAGCAACAAAGCAAGGTAACCATAGAGGATGTGTACTTATTTTCACACAGAAAATTAATGATACGTGTCACTTGACAAGCAGCACCCAAACCTTTGCATAAAACTGTATATATGTGTATGTTTATTATAAATTATACCATATAAATGAATTCATAATGAGAATTACTTAAAAACTAAATAAAAAGTTTGGGCTGTTAATTTGGACTAGTGAGTAACGGCATACGTTACATGGAAATTATGTTGTATGCTTACGTCATGCAACTTATTACCTGAAAACCTCAACAGAAGGCTTGACAGAAGGCAGCATGACCAGTCAAGAAAAAGCTCTTTATTGGCTTATTACACTCTTACAGTGCTTAAAAACACTTCATGAATGAAACCAAGTACAACTACAAGCTAGAAGATAACTGACAAGTGACTATCAGCACTGGTAATCCGCTTCACGGTGAATCCAAGATGGCGCCAAGTACGGCTGCTGTGTCGCGAGCCCCTTTCACTCTTTTTAGTTTTTTGTTGTTTTTGTGTTTGTTTGTAACTACTTTTGCACTAAATGTTGTCAGCTCCATTGTATACAACAGACAAACACTTTCACAAATTAGATCGGCGATCGCTCATCGGAAACCAGACTTCGAGTTTCTCAACGCAGATTCTTTGTTTGGGAACACCGATGAGGTCCCATTCATTTGGGCCGGCCAGCCGAGGAAACGCCGCAGATGCCGGAAGAGGGGAAGGAGAGCTGGCGTCCTGGTGAGGCTGAGACGGCGTGCTAACCGCCCCCCACTACCCACCATACTTCTTTCCAATGTACAGTCACTGGACAACACCTGTGAACTGTAACTGTAAGAGATCTGCATAACCTACACCTATAACTTGACATAAATGCATCAACATTACATAAACAGTTACTAGCAGTAGTAATTCAACAACATTAAACAGTAACTACAGTGATAACTGCAACTTAAGCCCAGTGGGAAGCTAGTGGTGCATGATGGGAGAGGGAGACCCAGGCCTAGCTGCCCCTCCCTCCTCCACACACACGCACTGAAACTGTTGCTCCTGAGAGCCAGTGGCAAGGTTCGCCCCAATACTGTGCTGTTTTACGGATCAGTGTCTAGCATATGTAATATCACTGGACAATCTGTTTTTCTTTTTTTCACAGTGATAAAATGTTACTAGATAAGACATATAATGTGTTATTCCATCTTGTAGACAGACTGAGTGATTTCACAGAGGGACGCGTTGCAAGCCACTGGCAGCTGTAGTATGATTTCCTCAATTTTGTCTGGAATGTTACTGTTTAATATCCAAGCATTTTGGGTTATTCAAAATTATTCATAGCTAAAAAGTACACAAGTTTCCCCCGCCTTCTTTTAAATTCCAAAATGACAGACTGAACAAACAACAGATTCATCCTGTGTAAGAACCAGTACAACATAGTGATGTGGAGGCCCTGATGGTTGAAGAAACCATCTACATGATGAGCATGTTAACCAAGCTGTGTTGAAAATGATTATAGTTGCTTATTTAATGGCTGTTTCCAGTAAACAGGATGAAATGTTGTAAAAATAATTTGAGGTCTATATTTTATTGAAATAGTACAAAGACAACATATCAAATGTTGAAACTGAGAAATGCTGTTTAAGAATAACGTTTCTCAATGTAAAACAGCAAAGAACTTGGGATTTTTATCATCTACAGGGCATAAGGTGATTCAAAGTCCCAGAATATCTAGACAAATCTCTGTATGCAAGAGACAAAGCCAAAAAATTTGTACTGAATTGCTGTGATTTTCGGACAGCTAAGGCTTTAAAAACAAACACAATTCTTTAGTGGAAATCACTGTATGGGCTCAGGAACCCTTCTGAAAACCACTTTCTATTAACACAGCTCATTGCTGCACCCACAAATTAAAATTCTATCATGCAAAGAAAAAAAACACATATAAACAGGATCCAAAGCGCTGCTGGCTTCTCTGGCCCAAACTCATTTAAGATGCACTGAGGCAAAGTGGAAAGGTGTCCTGTGGTCCAACAAATCAAAAATTTTCACTATTTTTGGAAATCATAGACGCCTCATCCCCCGGCTTGTTGTCAGTTCAAAAAACAGCATCCATTATGGTGCATCTATTAAGGCACCATTAATACTGAATGACATTTACAGATTTTAGAGTAACATATGCTGACATCCAGATGGGAAAGCCTTGCTTATTTCAGCCACATTCTGCATGTATCACAACAGTAAGGCCCCAAAGTAAAAGAGGCTAGATGCTAAACTGGCCTGCCTGCGGTCCAGACCTGTCAACCATTAAAAATGTGCAATTATGAAAAAAAAGAAAAGGATTTCATTTTCAACACAGCAGTTCCACAATGCTTACAGACCGTTGTCAAAAGAAGAGATGATGCAACATGGTAGTAAACATGCCCCTGTCCCCACTTTTATTCAAATTCAAAATGGGTATATGCTTTTCAAATACAGTATAACTTATTGCATATTATTGCATTCTTTTTTCATTTACATTTTACACAACATCCCGACTTATAAATGGGATGTAATACAGATTTTCCTGTTGGGCCTAGTTAACACTAATATAGCTCTTATAGTATAATGATACTACCAGATTTAGAACCAATAATATATTCAGTACAACACATTGCTAAATATCTGGAACATCAAAAATTTGCATTTCAGAATGAGAAAATGTGGAAGTAGAACACCTTTCCCACTGACTTCACACCAGCCTACACAAACTTTCTGAAGCATATGAATCAGCCAATACAACTACAGGCCTACACAGATCCTAAATAGTCATTGCCAGAAGTGTAGAATTAAATGAATCCTGTCAAAAATAATTCATCATCTAATGCTTTCAAACATCTGACAGTTTTTTCTTGACATTCTTGGCAGCCTTATTTTTCCATCAACCTGGCTCATCGTTACTTACATAAGGTGTTTGAGAACAGAACAACTCTTATATGTAGAATATTTTACAACTGATTCTCAAAAGCAAATGGGACCCTTTCAGTGTGGTTATCCTCAGGCTTAGCACATTGTGTCAGAATGGTAGTCAAAATAGCAGGTATTAGTCAAAGGCATTAAAAATAACATCATAAGTAAGACATCGTAAACATGTGTGATATTACCCGCAAGTGGAAAGCATTTCAATTAGCTATTTCACAATAGTACTTACACTCAACAGCTCAACCACTAAAACACAGTCAGCTCCATAAAACTGGCCATTCTTGGTCAAGACAGGTAAAAAAAGAGAAGTGAAAAATATTATTGTGGTCAATTAAGTAGGCTAAACAAATTATACTTTTTTGTTTGTTTGTTTGTTGTTGTTTTTTACAAAACCACGTGTCACAATTATAAGATCTCTACATTTAATTATTTGGGTTTGCTTTGCCACCCTAACAGCTGTGAATCTTTTTAGAATGTTTGAGGAACAGCATGGAACCTTTGACCCAGACTCCTCAGATACAGAATCTCTCTAGATCCTCCAGGGCTCCAAGTCCTGTCTTTCAGACTCTCCTCCTAAGCTCATCCCAAAAGTCTAATTGTGGCTTCAGAGAAACTGGGGTCCCCAAAATGCCATCATCTACTGCAAATCATCAACAGTGATCGGCCTCGCCAAACATCTTCCTCACTGTGTCAGGGGTGGGCTGGGGGTTGCATTGTCTTCCAGGCAGGATCACTACAGCTCCAGTTGTTTTGAACTTTTTAATTATTGCCCTAACAGTGATTTATGAAGGTCTACACACATACAGTACGTCTCATTTCATTACTTTCTAATCTTACCCATGCTGATGAATGACTAATGGAATTTGGCCTTTGTGGCACCTAATATTTATACCCCATGGATGACTGCCTGAGAGTTTCTGAACACTTAGGTGGGTTTTAAAAAAGTGAAATACAAATGGGAACAGGAATATGTTGCTCACTTACCTTCTTCTTTTTGGTCATGGGTTGACTTTTTTAACCCTCTTTCTCAAGAATGCCATGTTGCATCAAGGACATCCACAAGTGCCTGTACTTTCATGAGGCAGCACATTAGGCTGTGAGATGAATCTTCTGTAGGAAGAGAACATGAAGATAATGACTTCTACCAACTGAATGACTGATAAGTGCCTGTGACAAGGCCTTCAACCTGGGCATCAGGCCTCATCATGATCTGTCTACAGTCAGCTAATACATGTCTCTTCATTTTATGTCAAAGGAACACCATTTCAAAGATTAACTATATAAATGAGGCTGGAAGTAATTAAGGGTTGCTAGCTTAAGGACACAGCACTCCCAGCAGTAGACATGATCCTTGGCTATGGAGAAGAGCTGACCCTATAGGTCTGGAGAATGACACCAAGGACTCAGGCCTTTGCTCCCAGCTATCATGCCTCACTATATATAGTTTACACAATTAACCAGAGGAGACCTTCATTAGCCTGTCTCCATTCTGCAGGACCTGCCGTGGCCCAATAAATGGGCTGAACAGGTGTTCCTTAATAATCACTGCCTAACTGCCAACTACTCTGCTCTGCTCTGAGCTTTTCCCTTCCATATGGTTCCTGCTGTTCCAGTCCGGATGCTGTGGCACAACTGAGGAGTTATGCTTGACAGTAATGTGCACATATGTTTACTGTGTAGCAACACATTGAAATATATAAGCCACATACCCTCTTATCATATACAACCCTAATTAATAATCTTTTGGTCAAGGTCCATTCATGTGATTGTGATTATAATAAAGATGTAAAACAGGAGGCTTTGAATATGCAAATTACTATAATGCATAACAGCAAGATATGAAGTTTGAGCTGTGAAAAAGGGTTTTAGCAGACACAGGTAAGAAGGTGAGTTAGTTTGGAAGAGCTCTCCTGGTTGCTGTTGTTATAAGATGCAAACCAAAAGATATAAGAGGTGAAATTCACTTATGTATTAACTAGGAAAGCTTTGGTGTTTGACTGGATCCTTACAAATCACACCACTATCCACCCACACATACATACATACATACATACATACATACACACACACACACACACACACACATATATATACATACATATATATATATATATATATATACACACACACACACACATACATACATACATATATATAAATATATATATATACACACATAGGGAAGAACGGGGTTGGTTGGCACAATTTTCACTCTGTAACATATATCCCAGGAATACCATATGCAGGATAACCCAAACAACAGCAAATGAAAGCTGAACATTCTAGCTACAAACAGATTTTTAAAATCTATTTCTCTGAATGAGTGCAGTCCTATTCTGCACAAGTGCCAACCAGCTCAAACATGGGGTTAGCTGGCGCATGTTATAGTGATGGTTGGCACAACATTAACATTTGGCTATAATTCTGAAGAATAAAGTGACAATGTGACAAACTACCCTCTGTTTCTCTTGGTCTTAGATCTATGGGGGTAAGAATTTATCTAAAATAACGAGCTAATCTTGAAACCAATGTTGCTGTCACTGATTCACTATATTATTTAATGAGATAAAGTAACATCTTAAAAAGTTGCTTTTACACACAAAAAAGTACCTTTTCCGTCTTTATGCAGAAGACCAGTGTGAAATTAGAGCCGTCATTCTGTGGCTGTAATGTGAGTATGATGAAACACTAATTAGACACGTCTGTCTTTTAGATGGGCACACACAAACACATATGCGCATGCACACACACACATCGACACACACACACCCTAACATAGCACTACCCTCTTTCCAAAAATAGTCCCTCCTTCGGATGTTGTAAAGGGAAATTACAGCATGTAACTGTTTATCTTAGACTGTACAGTGTCTTACATTGTACAAATATCAGTGGTGCATCCTATGTAAACATAACTGCATCATTTTTTACATATATGGTAACATACTATAACTGTTTGGCTGGGAAACGTCCTCCACATGTAATTGCAATAACAACACTTTTTCCCGGATAACTTCCCCGAGGACCATTTTCCAAATAGTAGCTCACTTTATACTGCAGCTATTGGTTATTATGTTTTTACTTTCAAATATATTTAAAAAAAAAAAACAATAAATATATCATATTAAATTTATAAGCTAGTATTTGACCTACGGCTCATTTCTTTCGATTCTGAAGAAGAGTGTGACAGCAGGTCTGCACCAAATTCTCAACCTGTTGTTGTCCCTTAACAAGCTTTTCAGTCACCAACCTGGAATTTCTCAGAGCCTTGTGGACACACAAATCTGAACTTTTTAAATCCGACCTCAACTTTCATATGTGGTCATAGATTGGATGTGTATCCAATTCATGGCCATGCAAACAAGAACGCTTAGATCAGAACTCATAGTTTGTTTTTCACAGTGCATGTGGCATCTATCAGTATTCCCGTGGCACTGAACCTGAAATTAACCCAAAGTTACTTGGAAATGATTCTGGTTGCATTGAATTACATTGAAGGTATGCTTTGCCTTTCTGTAAAATTATCATTCTGGAGATACAAGGGTCTGTTCTGACAGCAGCGAGACTTCCAGACCTGTTAACCTATTTGTGAACCTATCTGAATCAAGAAAGTGCTGACAAATGGTGTAAAACCAGCTACCTCTTATGGCAAAAGGAACTACTAGTTGATATAATGCCCATTTGACACAATGTTCAGGGCTTTTTATGTTTATTTTTCTTTTTTCCAAACTGTATGAAAGCAATGGAATGCTCAAGGTTATGTGTTATTGTCAGTAACATCATAGCTGTGAATAGGCCCGGCACAAGCAAAAGGCCATAGATGTAACTGGTGATAACGCAGTCCTGCTTGTGTATAAATGACTTGATTCTGCTCTGGTAGCTGTAAAGCCCTGTCAAATGTCAATTTAGCCTCTAGAAGAGTTGTTGTTATCTATAATGCACAGATGTAAATATTTCAACCGGCCATGACTATTCATCATCAATTGTTGCACTCAAGTATACGTACATTCTTTTATAGACCTGTAATATATGCACACAAGAGTGTTTCTCCTCTTCAGACAAAGTTGACAATGCGCTGATTGCTTTCTGTGTGGGTGAACACTCACACTAGCATAAACAGTGGCGCAGTCGCTTTGTTGCATTGTGGATCATCAGTGGAAGAAGGGGAGACGAACTGCCTCTTGGCGTGTAACTCTTGACCAACATATCAGTGACTATGCTTATGCAGGAGATAAATGGCCATAACGGAGAACAGATCTTTCAAAATGAGAGAAGGAGAGAGAAAGAGAAAGAGAGAGAGAGAGAGAGAGAGAGAGAGAGAGAGAGAGAGAGAGAGAGAGAGAGAGGGGCGAGCCTGTACAGAAAGGCACTCATGCAACAACAGAGGCCAACTTTAATTAATAAACTTCTAATGAAGTTCCAGTAATGATCTTGTGGTTGTCATTGTCATCACCGTGCTGTATGGAAGTTATTATAATGCATAACAGTAGGATATTAAGTTTGAGTTGTGGAATGGAGACAGTTTTTAATGGACACAGGTAAGAAGGTGACAGTCAAGAGTTTGCCAGAGCTATTATGGATGCTGTTGTTATTAGATGGAAAATGAGGGTTTTTCCTCATGTATTAACTGCCTTTGAGAGAGTTAAGTGAGTACTTGCATAACAGGCAGCCTAATTATCCTGGTCCCTCAGCAAGATACACATTTTTACATTCAGAATAATTTTAGCCTACTGTTTCTACTTGAATAGCATATCCTCTTGGTACTTGGATCACACAGCTTGGCATTTTAGATGCCACTTGCTGTACTGAAAATAAAGGTTTTTTGTTGTTGTAGTTGCTGTTGTTGTTGTTTAACTGTGAAAAAAGTGAAGCACATAAACATAAATTCAGTAAAGCAGTTAATCTAAAAGACACAAATTACTCTAAGTTCTATTATAAGGTTAGTCACACTATGACTCCAGTGTTGGGGTTAACATGGAAAAAAGTACGCAACACCCATTACTTCTAACTCTTGTAACTTTCTTGTAACAAAGTAGTGTAAGACAGCTTAAAATTCTTGCAATCAAAACTATTCAGTGTCAAGAAGAGTGTCAGTCACTGCCCATTCACACACTGCAAGTAGCCCCTGTGCATTGGGAAGCTGCATGACCTGAAAAGCTAACGTGCTGAGTTAGATGGATTTCTGGTTGATTCGTGTTTTACACAAATCTGAGATGGTATTTAATGTTTACAGTAACACTCCATAGCATATATCTCATGTTACTGTGATGTTGCAGTTGGGCTAATGTTAGACTGTGTCTGATGCTAAGGCTACTGGTTAGCATTGTTTTATTTGAAAGTAGGTAAAAAAACTTTGTATATTTACAAAGTGATATTTAAGTGTCCTCATAAGTGGTCATTCATACAGCTCATTCAGCACTGTATTCACAACACATTTAAGCACTACAATGAGTGTGTGACAGGTATGTAGATTACTTTTCACTTCAAAAATATTTCTTTCCTGCTCATTTGATAGCCAGCAATACTGACATTTCACAGCCACAGCAGCTGCACTTTCTTTTACTTTCATGTTACTTTTATCACAAAGTTAGATTGTTTATTGCTAAATAACAGGTAATAATTTGAGGATCTAGCTTCTAGCTCAAACATAGCCAGGTTTAATTTACTGTCAAGCATATTGTCACTGTCTAAACAAAAACAACAAATCTTCAAAATGGCAACTTCACAGGAAAGGGCAAAAACCTCATTCAATTTTAATGCAAGTGAATGGAACCAGATTTTTTTCGAAGCAATGTTTGGCCATTTCTATTTATCCATTCATCATGAACTCTTCACACAATGTAAACGGCAGCTGTTGTGTTCAATAATGCACAAAACTAAAAATTGTCAAAAATGGAGATACATGTTTTTCTGTGTATGGCGATATGAATATCTGGTTGTGCGGAGTCTGGTTCATGGACTAAACTCCACACAGCTCATGGTGTGTGCTTCAAGCTAATGTGAGTAGCACTGTGTGATCATATTTCTAATTAGTCATTTTTAACTACAGCAACCCCGTCTGTTTCACCTCAAAATGGCTTGGTGAATTTACAAAATTCTTGGTATTCTGATGAAATATAAAATACTGTATTTACATCATATGCAATTTTTTTTAAAGTGAAACCTCACTTAAGGCCTCAATGTTTTCTGCTTTCTTTATGTAGAGACTATCAAAAAAAAGTTTCAATATTTTTTTTGTTTAGAAATTGTTAGACCTAAGTGCCAGCAACCTAAAATGCAGGTATATTGACATTCTTTGGCTAATTACTATTGTTTTATTTCCTCTTGGATCCTTGTAGAGTAGTAAAATTCTAATAGCTGGCAAGGCCCTGTGATATTTTCCTCAGAGCCATAATAATAGTTTTTTTTTTTTAGCTATTATTACATGTAAACCTGAAATGCAGGTTTCAGGTTCTAATGGTTAGATGAATAATCTGGCCAGAAGAACACTTACATATAGAATGTATCCCAACAGCTGCAATGTCAAGACTCCATATCTACGTTCCCAGGGATACTAGAATACATTTTGAACTCCATTCACAATCATGCTGCTTTGGCACAGCTATTATATTTCCTAATGAGTGTTTACAACACTCCACTCCAGTGTACATCTCCAATAATAACTAGTTAGTTTCAGGAATTAACAAATGTTTCCAGTCCATTAGATCAGATAAAGTGACAAAATGGCTGATATGGGCACAGTGGTCGTTACCCAGCATCATTACAAGCACAAACAACAGATGCTCATGGAATCAGTTCACACATCAATTGATACAGCAGAACAAATAGTCCAAGTGGAAAAGAAGATCTGACGACTCATATGAACCAGAATCGCAGTTTCTCTTTGAACTGGTCAATCCTACAGTAGGATGAAGTACAAACATATCAAACAAACAGAGGGGAAAAAAAACCTGATGGCATTACTCACCCGCCAATATGTCAGACATGTCTCATGGTTTCTTATGATGATTCCATGGCATTTAAAGCTCAGTGACTTTTCCTTTTTGGATGAATCAGATGCAAGAAAGCAGTTGATTACAGACTCATCGCTGGATACATCCCATGAAAATCAGCAGCCAAGCCTGGCAAAGCTGTAGATCCTGATTACGCAAGCATACCCTCTCTTCTCAGCTTCTCTTATCTGAGGCCCGGGTGTGAGCAAACGCCTGGGCCCAGACCCCGTTTAACCCCTGGTATGAGCAATACCCAGTATCGCCAGTGTGATTTCCTCAGTTGTGGAAAAACTCCAGGGCTGTTTCCAATGTAACTCACAGCAATGTTCTGGTGAGAGTCCCTCTTCATGCTGGAGATAAAGATGAAGGGGCTGAAATGAGAGTCAGCAATGTAAAAAACAGGTTCAAAAACGAGAGCAACATATCTCCATAAATTAAACTGCTGAGTGACGTATGAGCCTTACTCTCAGTATGAGCCTTACTTTTCTCAGTATCTCTTTTTCCACCTATCTCTCTCTCTCTCACTCTCTCTCTCTCTCTCTCCACGTGTTAGTGTGTGTGCGCTAGTGTGAGTCAGTCTGGGGAGGAGGATGAAAGAGACAGAGACATGCTGAGCACTGCGACTGCTGTTCCCTCTCTGCTACAGCAGTAGCAGCGGTCTTCACTCAAATAAATGCCTGTTCTGTTACAGCATTCTGCTGTATCATATTAGATTCAGTCTCTCTCCCTCTCCTCTTTCTTCTTTCACTACTCTCACACACTCCCCCCCCCCATCCCTCGTTTGGTCACACGTGAGGAAACATGCAGGAAAGGCTGGAATACAAATAAGCTGTTTAGTCTGCCTCCCTTAAAGACACTATTGTACTTTCTGCTTTGACACTCTCAGGAGATTGAGCTTGTAGATGCATATCCCATTGCCACAAACAAGGACACCGACTTATGATCTCTCTCAACCGCTCATGCCCTGTCAGTGGAAATCGCAGGACTACCCAGCTTTCCAATAGGATTTCAAGTACAAGGTCTTTCATAGGCCATTGTTAAGAGACACCATTGCTTGTCGATGTTCTCTCTTCAGGATTGCAAGAATATCCTGGAACCTTTTTTTTTCCTGGGAAAGGTTCACTTACCAATGACAGAAAAGAAGCTTTTGGGTTTTATATTCACAACCTAATAGGTACCCAGGCTCAGGACTCCTCTGTGCCTGCCTGGATTTCTCCTGTTCTATCTCTGCCTTGGCCACCCCCACCCGCCTCCCCCCAGCATCCATCTCTAGTCAAGTCAAGTCAAGTAGTTTTTTATTGTCATTTCAACCATATACAGTGGTGTACCGTACACAGTGAAACGAAACAACGTTCCTCCAGGACCAAGGTGCTACACAGAACAATAAATACAATAGATTTACAAGACAATTTACAATATACAAAACAGCAAACAATAAATACAAGGAGGGAGCAGTAAAGTGCAGTTATGTCCATTTTTTTAAGATGAACATTGAACATTGTTTTTAGCAGTTACATAGCAGCAGTTATGTCATTGAACATTGTTTTTTAGCAGCAGTTATGTCAATATGTGGTATAAATGTAAACATTTACTCCTTAAGTTTGTGTAGACAGATTTAAGAGATGAGATTTTGTGTGTGTGTGTGTGTGTGTGTGTGCGTTCAGTCCAGTCACAGAAATGTGTGCAGTTATTCAGACCAGACTCTGGTTGTTAAGGAGTCTGATGGCTTGGGGAAAGAAGCTGTTGCACAGTCTGGATGTGAGTGCCCGGATGCTTCTGTACCTCTTTCCAGACGGTAGGAGGGTGAAGAGTGTGTGTGAGGGGTGTGTGTGGTCATCCACAATGCTGTTTGCTTTGCGGATGCAGCGTGTAGTGTAAATGTCTGTGATGGTGGGGAGAGAGATACCGATGATCTTCTCAGCCGTCCTCACTACTCGCTGCAGGGACTTGCGATCCGATACAGTGCAGTTCCCAAACCAGGCAGTGATGCAGCTGCTCAGGATGCTCTCGATGGTTCCTCTGTAAAATGTGGTGAGGATGGGAGGTGGGAGATTTGCCTTCCTCAGCTTCCGCAGGAAGTAGAGACGCTGCTGGGCTTTCTTGGTTATGGTGCTGGTGTTGAGGGACCAGGTGAGATCCTCTGCCAGGTGAACTCCAAGGAACTTGGTGCTCTTGACGATCTCCACAGTGGAGCCGTCGATGTGTAGTGGAGAGTGGTCACACCTTGTCCTTCTGAAGTCAACAACCATCTCTTTGGTTTT
>CM067474.1:52459749-52656929 GCA_034552555.1 Semaprochilodus insignis | reverse complement strand
CCATTCTGTGTTGATGTAAACACACAGTCCTCCACCGCGAGTCTTACCGCACAGGGCTGAGTTTCTGTCGGCACGAAACGAAGCTAGCCCGTCCAGTTGAATGGCGGCGTCGGGAACTCTGTCGCTCAGCCACGTCTCCGTGAAGACAAAGACGCAGCAGTCTCTAGATTCTCTTCGTGTAGTTCTCTGAAGTCGGATGCAGTCCAGTTTATTCTCCAGGGAGCAGACATTTGAGAGCAGGATGCACGGGAGAGCCAGCCGAGTTGGCTTTGTTGTTAGCCTAGCGCGAACCCCAGCCCGCTTGCCGCGCTTCTGTAGTCTCGCGCACCGCTTCCGGTGCCCCCTCTTTCGGCTGCCGGCTACAGGCGAAGCCGCGATCTGGGGGGCTGGTTGCCGTAGCAGATCGAAACCGCGTAGCGTCTCCCGTAGCTCATCGTTTATGGTGTTATTTGGTTGATTCCGGTAGCGTAGCAGTGTCTGACGGTCGTATACACAGACACCGGTTGTTCTTATGTCCATGTTCCAAAGAAGTCAAAAAAAAAAAGACACTCATAGATAAACAAAAAGCACCTTTTTATCCGGAGCGGCCGCTGCGAGCTACAGCTCGCGCCGCCATCTTGGCCTGTAACCTAGTCATTGCTATCTGTGTATATATAACCCCCGTTTACCAAATGTGGCTTGTTCACTTGCAAATCCTGGCCATGTTTCCTTTTTCATGTTCTTGTTTCTAGTTCTGGTTGTTTCTATTGTTTGCCTGTTTTCTGGTGTCTGGTAATGGATTTGCACTTCATCTCACAAGTCACCAAACTGGCTGAACTGGGTATCAGTCCCTAACTAGGATGACCAAGTTGGATGAAGACATGATGACCAAGAGCCTGGTGTAGCATAAGACGACCCTGGCCTTCCAGTAGCTTTATGAGATCTGGTGAGTTTATGCAACTGGTGAGATCTTGGCTCCAGTGGCCTCTGCATGTCCTGCTCTGGCTGCTACCTTTGCTATTGCTATGGCCATTACCACTGTGGTCCCTGCAGGTCAGCTGTACTTCTGATAAGCAATACTCTGATTCCTTTAGCCCAGCCAGTGCCACATAGTGTCCCTAAGTGAGCCGCCCCACTACATTGAGCCAGTTACTGTTGCTGTGTTCTGAAGAATGCAGCAGACCCTCTTTAGGAGCTGGTAGCGCCATATAACATCCTGAAGGCAGTTGCTGGTCCAGTTAAGTTGTGATGTAGCTCCATTGCTCCAGTGCCCTGTGGCCTGGGTTCACCTCGATATTGTTGGAAGCTGGTTTCACAGCTTTCAACAGAAACTAAAGCAGGAACTCATGATCACAGTTTGCCCATACTGGTCTGGTCTGCTTCTGGCCATATGCAGGTGCTCATTCCCTTGACGAAGAAAGGTTGGGTCTGATTTGATGAAACATCATGGACGTTTCAAAAGTCAGGACTGATGCTGGAGAGACTTGAGAGAAACTGTTTGACTGTAGGACTGTAAGATCCAGGATAAGGTTTATTTATGTTGTTTTGTTTTGTGTTATACCTATATAAGAAAAAACTTGATAGTGAACGCACAATAGCCTGTGCGTGTTTTCTAGGTTCATGTTTGGCTTTCTGGACAGCGTGTCTTGACCCTTCCCCAGGCTGACATTACAGTTTGCAGTTTTCTGCTTTCACATGCTCCTGTTTCTTTTCCAGTGTGCACATTGCTGGACTTTCCTGTTTTTGACAATGAATTCAACACTTGTTCCACTCTTTTTAGCAATGAATCATTAAACACAAAACTACTTCATGCTTGCATATGATTGCCTGTGACTCCTTTGTTTTGCATCTAGTCTCAGCATGACACTGTATAAATGATTCAAATTTGGTACTTGGTATAAAACATTCATTCAGTATTTGCAACCTGTCTGTGAGCAAATTTCAAATTTATTGTGCCAAAATTTACTGTGACATGTTCACGCAACACATGGAAAACAGAAACCTGAGCATCATGTGTAACAGTGGAAGAATAGATTGTAGGTCACAGGGACCTACTGCGACCCATGGCAAGGTCATGAATTGTTCCACTGGCCTTGTCCTCTGTCTTATTTGATTTCACACAAAGGTATCAGATGAATCAGTCAGCTCAAGCCATTTCTTCTTCAGATTGTCTTATCTTATAACTGTGACAGCTGAGCTCCACATCAGTTACCAGTGCAGCACTGAGCCTTTTCTTATCACCTGTTTTTTACATGTGGTCATCCACCAGCTGCTGAAGAAAGAAGTGCATTCACGTTCTCTTCTCTTCCTCCCCCTTTTTTTTTTTTAACAGAAAATCTTTAAGCTGACACGGATTGCTAAGTTGCCGATAAGGATATCTGTATCTAGGTGGTGATAAAACAGAACATTTTTACTCAGCAGGTCATCCCTGACAGCATGCTTTCTTGTTTTAAGCTAGCAGCTGTCCTGTATTTCAGTGATACCAATTTACCACGAGACGCAGCTTTAGTTTGTGAAAAAGTACATGACACATTAATATTAAATATGTAACATTTTGGTCATATGCTTTCGATGCTTCTCACCACCCCAACTGTAGCACCATGAACGTAACTGCCCAAAAATGGATTCTGTGCCTAGGCCTACACCTACTCTAGCCCCCACAACAATCTTTCCAGTCAATGTACTGTAACAAAAATGACTACCTTATATAGTATGCCTTGATAATATACATTTATAACATTTTATAACATATTGTAAGATTTAAAAGTTTTATGAGATTAAAGTTTCACTTTAGTAGGAGCTTAAATGAGGCCAGGTGAAACAAAAACAGAAAAAATGTCTTAGACCCCAGTTGATCCTTTTCCCTCCTCACTCAAGCATCTCAGACAACATAATGGTACGGTAATAACCCAAAAATTGTTAGGGGCCCCTGGTAGACACTGGTAGGTAGAGCCGGCACTGCCCACCTCTGTAGGAAAAAAATAATTGATCCATAATGCAAAATTGTTCAAGTGAAATTTAAAATGAAAAGAAAGGAAAATACAAAAATTGTATTATCTTAAAGATATTGTATTACATATCACTTTAGTTAATGTTAGGTAATTGTTTTACATTTGCTTCTCTTTTATTTTTTATTTTATTAATTGACTGTTTCTTTATTTAATTAATTTTTACCTTATCTTGCCTATTTTATCTGTTATTCATTTATTTGTTTGTTTATTTAAATGTATTTTTTATTTGATAGATTTTTATTATTAAATGTTACTGTTAATAATTAATTAAAATGGCACATATAACGAGTTTACACCAATATGTTAAATAAGAAACAGAAATGTTGGTAAAAATTTGAATAGGAAAGATTAGAATGGAAAAATTTTATAAAAAGACCATATTAATGACCATATCAGTAGGCTCTCTGTAGAGGACGTGTTAACTTTTTTCACTTTAAAGGTCAACAAAACTTGTAAATTGGCCGGGGGGAAATTCACCAGACCTTTATATGTATTATGGGTGATGTTTCAGCTGAGGGGACTAACCATTTTCATTACACATACTTCTGTAATAGAAGGTGACATGCAGATTCAACATGCAATGAGTTACAGTAGATGACTTTCATAATAAAAACAATTAGCACTCATTATATTACTTTACCACACACTTCACCAGAACCTTCCCAGATGATGCTTGAAACAGTTCTGAGTGAATGGATGTTTTACTTCCCTTTATAACTGATTGCCGCTGTTCACTGTATGAAAAAAGGACAGATGGGTGGATGGGCGGATGGATGGATGAGACACATACATTTTCCCAAGTGAAGTGCACATCCTTGATAAATTAATTACATCAGCTGTTCTGTTCAATCAGATGTGTCCTATAGAATGCAGATGTGTCCTATAGAAGTATAGCAGGTCAGTGGAGTAGTATCACATCTGTTAGCAACTGCTTTCAGGTACAGAAGTACAGGTAGTAATGTAACACATGGTGCCTTGGATGAGGTGATGAGGCCTGCGTGCACTGGAGAAGCAGTAAGGTGAGCTGCCTAGAGTTTTTATCTCCTTTCAGGGTAGAAGTAATATAAGTAGCAGTCATCCATGAATGATCATTCCAATGGCAAGGACCTTAACCAAAACACACAGACATAACAGAATGACTGTCGAGATGGAGAAAAACTGGACCCTTAAGTCAGAAGGTGCTCTTCTTGCTCCTGAGGAAGAGCTGAGTATTCCTCAGAGTACAGCTTGTGCATATGACATGGCTGGATCAAAGTCTTCAGGACGTCTAGTCGCCGAAGTCGGAACTAGTATGTATATGTATACGGAACTAGATGGAAATGGCCTCCACGTAAACATCTTAGGGATTACCAAGATAAAATGGACCAAATTAGGACACTGACAATCAGAGGAGCATACCATCTACTACTCAGGTCACAAACAACAAAGAAGACATGGCCTGGCTCTCATTGTTAACAAGGATATCAACAAGACTTTTCCTAGATACAGTGCTTTCAATGATCAGCTGTCTTCAATCTGAATTCATGCACAACATTAAAGTTTATGCCTTAACAGGCACATATAACAAAGAAATCATCAAGTTTTATCATCTAACTCACTCATAATTCACAAGACATGGAAACAAGATGTACTGCTGGTGACTGGAGACAGGAATACTAAGGTCAGAAGCAGGAAGGAGGGAAATACAATTGAACAATTGGCCTTGGAATCAGGAGGAACACATTTTTCAAGGAATCAAAACATCATCTATACATCTGGGCATCACCAAATGGAGTTCATTGAAAACAAACAGACTACATTCTTTGTAGCAAGAAATGGGAGAGCTGCAGAGACATGGCCTGGGTCTGATTGTGGAACACATCACAAACTATTAATGTGAAAACTCTGAGTGAAGTTGAGAAAAACTAACAAATGACCTGGAGAACATACCACATGCCTATAAAGGCGATATCACAAAATGATTTCAGATGCTGGACAGAAAACTAGTAGGGATATGAACAGACCTCACAAACATCATCAAAATGATGCTAACAAATCTGGAAAACAGCTAACTGACCAGCAGATTGGAAGATGCCAGTGAAAGAAAGGAGACAAAAAGGATGTGCAAAATATCTCATGGATTCCCTAATATCACACACCAGTAAAATTACCCTTAAGATCGTTAAATGCAGACTAGTGCCGTATGTCAAAAAGACCTTCCTGTTACGCAAACAGGATTCAGGAAAGATAGAGGAACAAGAAATATTGCAGATGTGCACTGGATCACTGAAAAGGCCAATACAGTTCAAGAACTAAGTCAATATGTGTTTGACTACAGCAAAGCCTTTGATTGTGTTGACCATGTAAAATTATGGAATGACCTCTAGAATATTGGACTATATTGGAGTAACTCAATATTGAAATGAGGAATTTCTACACTGACCGACAATACATAGTCAGGACAGAAAATGGACAAACAAGGACTGGTTTCACATTGGTAAAGGAGATCGATATGGTTGTTTACTATTACAATATACAGAATATAGGATATATATTGAGACAGTGAAAACAGTGTAATATTATAGCCACCAAGAAAGTTATTAAAATGATATACATATGAATTCTGTACATACAAATTCGCTTATCCAAAAGTTTTTAACAGGTACTCTGTCCCGGAATATAAGTAACTATGGTTACTTTGTTTGTTTAGAGTGAACTTAGACACAAATGTATTAGCTGAAGAACAGCATGCCAACATGTTCTTGTGTTGCTCTGACTTTTATATCCAATCTAAAATCCCACTAGTGTGTTTGTCTGTTTCCTATTTCATCCTCCTCCATGGCCTTCAAATCCCCTGTAAAGCGTGCAAATGAGGTAAGTAGTGTTGGAGGGCAGAGGGATTTTAGTTTTCCTCATATCTGGCTCCGGTATCAACCACAGTGGGCTTGCAGTAGCAAATGCTGCAGCAGTACCAGGGCGGAGGAAGATAATTAACTGCCTTTCTCTGTGTGACAGTCATGCATTTGCTCAGTACCCAGCAGATTCCGTCTCTGCATCTGCTTCCCTAATCACCCTCCCTCACACTGCAGTGCCTTGAAAACCATATGATGTGCTGTGCAGGTCAGGGGGAGATCCAGCAGGGACAGCAATAGCAACTGTGTTGGACCTCTTAGTTCCCCTGCTGGAGGACGGCACGAGAGGCTTCCCGCCCTGCACTGATCCAGCTAGCCATCACGGCTGTGCTGTGGTACCGAGTGTGGACCCTTGGGTAGAAAGGAGGTTAGAGGTTATCCAAACAGCAGATGGTACTGGTGGCCACTGTGGGAGTGTGCAGCGGTGGCACAACAGTGGAATTAACACACTCTGCGAGTCTTCTTCAGAGCCAAATAAAGGTGAGCTCATGCTGCCAGATACATTACATTAGCTGCAGCGTTGCACTTGGTCATTTCAATTTGTATCTGGATTGTATTCTGATAATCCTGATATCTTCATTTATATCTCGTTAGTCAGATGCGTCTCTGCCATCTCTGCCAAAGAACCCATTGCTGTTGACATTAACCTGTTAAATGGGGGCCCACAATTAAATTCCTCGTTTTCTTAACTACAACACTTACATATTAATTACATGGTCGTTACTAAAAAAAATTATAGTATATTAATTCTTGAGATTAGGAACAAAACATGTTTAGGTCTTCTGTTTTTTTTTTTTTTGTTTTTAATGCTTCATTAATATGAAATGCATATACTTGTATACAAAGGTCTCAACTAATAATCTACATAAAAGAACAGGGATTTTTATTAAAATGCTTTTTATGAAAATTCACGTTTATTCATTTGATAACTTGATTGACACACCAACAAGCATACTTTTTATTGACTTTGATCAATCTGGCAATACTGTAAAGTTCTCAAGTATCTAATGATGCTCAGTAATGGAGTTTAGCAGTAAAATTTCATTCTAATTTCACACGTTTTTGAAAAATCCAATTTTCGAAATTCCCAAATTTTGTATTTTGATTTTTAATATTAAGCATATATATAATCAATGCTCTCAAACAAGACACCCTTTCATGTAGTTCAGCTCATATATAAACACAATATATAAACACAGCAAAGCAGTGCTATTATATAGCCTGCGAGATGATTTCTCTGAAAAAACCTTCATCTGACAGGCAGCCCTCCAAGGAAGAGAAAGATGGGCTGGCCAAAGAACTTTGGAGGTGCCTTGATGGGCTTGACGTCTCAATTTCTATGTATAAATATTATTATTGGTTGTGATTCACTGTAGAAACTTCTCCTTCATTTATCGACATAAAAAAGGCATGTGGTGGCATAAAGGACAGTAAGTAGGACTGCTGGATGCTGATCAAAAGGACATGAGTTCAAATTCCACCTGGGAACACCACCAGTAGAGTGCCCTCAAGCAAGGCACTTAAAGTTGCTCTTAATGTTTTTCCACCTTCTCTTGTTCACTGGAGACATTTTGCTTTTTTTCTTAAACCGCTGCCTCTATAACCCAACTGAAAGGCCAACATTTATTTTCTCAGTTCTATGCTTCTATGTTGTGCTAGGATTTTCATAATTGGAGATGGTGTTGACACACTAAAGCTATGACCGTCAGTAATATAAATGTTGCTTGTTTAAATTATCGTTAAAACTCAACAACTTACCAGACCAAGTGACCTACTGTTACATTAAAACAACCGGAGGAGGTGGAGAAGCGGCCCCCGGGGTTATAGCTGGCCATTACATTGCCTGATTTATTCAGGATTATTAAAAATCTGATGGAGGTGAGGACTCAACTTTGGTAACCATTATTTTAATAGAAAATATGAGTACGAATGTATTCTAATGGATACTGTATATGAATATACAGGTCCTCCAGATTTAGCCTGTATTTAAAAGAGTTTTTTATCATTTTTTGTATTTTCATTATTTATTATTATTTTGATGTAGACTGATCTCTAGAATCAGATCAGAGAGAAATGAGTTTTAAGATAAATGACTGAATGATAAGACTTCAGCTTAGTGATGTTAATGGGAACACTGCACTGATGGGCAATGAACACCAACACACAACAACATGCAATAAAATATTCAATGTGTTGTCGGTTAGAAAAGTTCACCAGAATTGGTCAGAGCGTACTCAGATAAAAACATGTGAAAGTCATGATGTAAACAGATTTAAACAAGCCAGATTCTCAGAATGGACCACCAGCCAATCGTCAGATAGTAAGAGTAAGCCAGTGAGTTGTTAGATATGCCTTTACAGATGTAGGTTGAGCTCCCATAGGAAAATAAAAAGCATTTCAGGAGAAAAAAAATCTCTATTATTGTATTAATTAAGGAATGTCTTTCTCCTAAACAGTTGTATGAAGATCTCGAGACAAATGAGAGACAAATGAGGAAATTATCAGGCCTCCTTCTACAGTAATACACTAGTGAAGGATTTGTAAGACATATTATAGAACAGAGCTACATAAGGAAATGGTGGGATCTTACGTTTTGTAAACATTATACAGCTAAGGGAATAATTATCCAGCTGGGCTGAGAGAAGTCAAACACAAAGTTATTTAAGTCGTCTGTGAGACATTATTTTGATGAAACACATTTCGAAATAATTTTTCACCTAGAAGGATAATATTTCACAGTATAACTGAATTGCAAAGTGCAAACTGAGTAGCTGTGCACTTGTTCATTTACAAGCTATTTAATTCTAAAGGCAATGATTTAGGCCTTTATACAATCATGGAAAAAGTGTTTACTATTCTTTGTCTAACTTGGATGTGAGCTGTGGGTTTGTGACTATGTGTGTGTGTGTGTGTGTTTGTTTGTAGCTCTGGCATAGTCTCTATTCTATTGTAATGCATTCAGCTTTCTAACACAATGCAGCTCTCCTCCTGCTCCTTTTATTCTAATTTAGGCCTGCATTGTTAGAAAACCCAAACTGCAGGGACTGCAAGAGAGAAAAACAAACTTGCAGTCACTGCTGTGCAGTAAGGATGCAATTCTTCTCCCAGTATCTAGAACTCTAGAACATAAGTTGTTGTAGAACGCTACAAAACAAGTGCTGAGTATGTGGTAGAGCTTTCTTTCTTTCTTTCTTTCTTTCTTTATGTATTTTTTTGATTAAGATGATGGTAAGTTCCAATGTAGTCTAACTAAATTACACTAAAATGCCCAATATGTTTGGATATTAACTGTGTGAGTATTTACTATGTAGTGTATCATGGCATGAACAAAGGAGATCTCTGGGGACCTCAGGAGAAGAGTTGTTGATGCTCCTCAGGCTAGAAAGGGTTACAAAATCATCTCTAAAAGGTTTGGACTCCACCAATCCATAGTCCGACAGATTGTGTACAAATGGAGGAAAGTCAAGACTATTATTACCCTCCCCTGGAGAAGTCAACCAACAAAGATCATGCCAAGAGCAAGGTGTGTAACAGTCGTTACGTCAAGGAAACCAACTAAAGGGCTTTCTCACCTTGGCTAATATTAATGTTCATGAGTCCACCATCAGGTGAACAACAGTGGTGTACATTGCAGGGTTGCAAGAAGAAAGCTGCTGCTCTTCAAAAAGAACATTGCTGTCTGTCTGCAGTTTGCTAAATATCGTAAGGCTACTGGATCAATGTTTTGTGGATGGATGAGACTAAAATAGATATTTTTGGTTTAAATGAGAAGCGTTATGGCTTGCCATCATTGATGAAACAATAAATTCTGAATTAAACCAGCAACATCTGTTCATGAGCTGAATCTCAAGAGAATGTGGGTCATGCAGTAAGACAACAACCCCAAGCGCACAAGTTGTTCTACCAAAGAACGGTTAAAGAAGAATACAGTTAATGTTCTGGAATGGGAACGCCAAGGTACTGACCTTAATCCAGTAGAATATCCAGTATTGGGGAAGGACTACCAACATAACAGATTTGAAGCTGTTTAGTATGGAGGAATGGTGTGTGTTTTTATCTAGTATTTTGGACTATGTACCTCACATTTACTGGTCTAACTTAGGGGAGGCTGTAAAAGAAAGCATTACAGAGTGTGCTTTTTTTATTTATGAGTGTTCCAAAATTCTGCTGTGTCATTTATCTGGAGATATAATTCCATAATGATTCACACTCCGTTATGCATTTGTATCCGTACTGAATGTTGATTTTTCTTCTTTAGTTTATAATCTTGTCAGTACACGCTGCTATGCCATCTCAGCCTGCCTTCTAGCAACGACAGGTGAACTATGTGGAACGTATAGGTCTGAAAAGAACGAAGCACAATTAGTTTCTGTCATGCTCAAATGCAGAGACTCTAAATTGAATATTTGCAAGATAGATTAAAAAGCAATTAATGTGTTCCCAAATTAATACGCGGGGCTCATGTAACTTTGAGGATGTAAAAGAGTTTCATTTGAAGCAGAATATCAACACATCTGACTGTCTTATTACCTTCATTCAAACTGAGAGTTCCTAGACGGCTAATCTCTGTCAGGAGCCTGTGTAACTAAATGCAAACACAAGTGACTTTGCAGTGCTAATTATTTCTTTAAAAAGCAATAAAAGTGAATTAAATTAAACTTTTACAGTCTCCATGGGGAGGGAGTGAAATATTGAAATGACACATAGGCAGACTGCTTCTAAACTACTATCTACTTATATCACCACTTTTAAACTTAATTGTAAGTTTTTGAAAGTTGTAAGTCTTAATTAAATTTCAACATCTATTAAGAAGCGCAAACTTTCACCTTCTGCCAACATTTAAACCTCTAACCCTTTAACATTCTGCTGAACATTTTGGTAGAGCACATTTTAAATCACTACAGCTTAATGAAGAAGGTGTTAAACCTAATTTAACCAGATTGTGCTATTTCTACCAATCAGCAGAAGTAAATTAGGCTAAGAAATCTACTAGAGGCCACTGAGTCTTTCAGTAGATACACCTTTACTGGTCTCATCCGTACAGAAAGCGAGCAACAAGTAAATTCACTCCACACATGTGGATTGTTCTTGGTGAAATTTTTTTTTTTTTTTTATAATTTTTATTATTTTTTCAGGATATTACAGTTTCAGATGTTTTGATGAACAAAATTATGTAACTTTATACCACAAATAGGAGTCTAATAAGGATTTGTGTTACCAAATGACCTAATAGTTTCTTTATGCTAAATGTGTCTAAGCTAAGCTAATGTAATTAAAATTGGCTACTTGCTTTGTTAGTATTGCCACAAACAAATAATTCCAAAAATACTTTATTTTCTTTTTTCTTGGTGAGAAAGTTAAAGGGTTTAAGGACACATGTACTACATTATATTGTATATTGAAATGTACCTATAATTTTGAAATAAACTTACAAGTATTCATAAAACTCACAAACATATATCCTTACAAATATTATATTAGCTATCGTTGAATCTTATTGTCATGATGTCTCCCTCCTTTGGGAAAACTTCACTTGAACTCTCTTTGGCTCCGCCCACTCTACACTACTACTTACACCTGCAGCTGAGCTAGGACTCATTAAGACTTACACAAGGCTTCTCTTTGCAAAGTCTCAGTGTCTCAGCTGTTCTATTTTGTGTTTATGTTCCCTGTTTTTGTGTCCTGGTTTGTTGATTATGTATATGGCTCTGAGGCTGCCTGCCTGTGCTCTGACCCCTGCCTGATTATTGGACTGCCCTTCATAAAGCCACTGTGCACATGCAACCTGCTACCGCTCCAGTGTTACATGTATTTAGTATACTCAAAGTAAAATTGATTCACAACAGATTGTTCTGCACCAGAGTATTGCTGCATGTCAGAACCCCATACAATCATTCTAAATAGTATGTGAAACACAGTATGCCACCATTAGCAGTGCAATCCATATAGTGGTATGTGGTTTGAGATGCAGACTTTGTAATATGAAGGGCACATTTGACACTGCTGTCATTCAACTTATGCAGCTTACACGACTTACACGATTTGTCCAGGTACAGTGTCCTGATCACCAGATATGCACAGTCAACCACAACGCATTTGAAGGCTTTGAGTCATTGGGAGAGAAGGAAAAAAAGAGCCAGCTCATGGGAATTCAACCCAGTCCAACATATACAGTCAAAATGACCACTAATGGTTTTACAAAGTAGAAACACTCAGAACTTTTTTATGCCTTGATTAGTATTGATCTCATGACAGTGTCAGATTAAACATTAATACAAGTCTGGGAATACTAAATATGAAGGCTTTATTCTATCAAAATTATCACTATCATCTTCTTGGCCTTTCTAGTGTTCATACTGATATATGCTAAGTAAATAAGCTCATTTCTCATTGACTGCATTATACTGTGCCTCATTCCAAAAAAGCTGTTCACACTAAAACACTCCATATCACTTCATTATACCTGGGTGGAGTTACTGTTGGCTAAATAGACTGATATGACAAAAACAATAGATTCAAATAGTCTTTTTTGTCTGTTTTTGCAGCTTAAAGAAGATGGTTAATTTTGGTTACTTGTTACTAAAATGTGACCCTATGAATAGTAAATGAATCTATATGTTATGTCTTATTAATGCTAAATAATAATTATAAAATTATTCCTTGCTCACTAATTTGTGCTGCTATTAAAAGGAACAGTTTACTTAGTGACACTACACATGATTTTCTTCAGTGTATTACATTGGAGTGTAATTAATGTGATATATTAAGTTACAAGTTCAAGATAAAGTTCCATTTCATGATTGTTAATGTGCGGAAAAGTATACATATATTAACCTCTTATTAATAGTTAACAGACCATTTATACATAACATAGTAGCAAGATTGTCAATAACTACTTAATTATTTAGAATTGACAATTCAATTATAATCATTATGAGCTGATTTTACCTAACTGTGCATAATTCAAGATATACCGCATAATTCATGAGGAAATTTGTGTATGTATAATGTATTAAATAGTACTGAAATATATTGACAAACACCTACATTTAATTATTAGGTTTCCACAATTCAAAACAATTAAATGAATAATCATACATTATGTATTGTCGCTGACCAAATATCTCCATTTTTTACTTACTTAGTTATTTTTTGACATCATTTGATCATAGCACTTGCCCTTTACAGTGTCTCATTTCGGAATAAATGGTCCCATAGAAATGCTCCAAAATTACTTTGAAAAATGATAATTCTTTTGATTTACTTTTGCTGTAAAGTTACACTTTGGACATGAAATGTCAGAACAACAAAAACAGAATGCAATACTGCTTACAACTATTAGATAATTATTTACCACCAGCGTAATAGTTTATTAGGTTATTATTACGCCTTGTTTTTTCCATGACATAGATTCTTTAAGCCTTAAGTAACTGTTATGTTAGATGTATTCAAGTCTACTGGAGGTTAAATGTCAGCACTGTTATCACATGGATTGATTTATATCTTACAAGTGGTGATTTTCCTCATTTCAGGTGCTGGACAACACTCAAATAAGCACATAATCATTTCTTTTTTTTTTTTGGCTGTTATTAATGTATAGCACATTAATCTGTATATTAATAAACTTGCTTTGCCACCTGTAACGTGTTCTGTGAGGAACATGGGGAAAGCTTTGGCTGTTCTAATCCACAGCAGTTTGTTAGCAACTCAGACAACATTGAATCCACAGCAGGACGTCCCATGCTAGATTATACCACCCTTTCTTTCTTCATAGAGAAAGATCTGAGTGACAGTCTGGTTCTCTCTAGGCTCCGCCTCACTGTCCAAGGGCTGATTTTTGAAAGGCAAAAACTGAAAATGGCTGAATCATCCATCATCAGATGGAGAGATGAAGTGAGAGAGGGTGGGGAGTTCTGTGTGTGTGTGTGTGTGTGCGCATGTGTTTTTACGTGTATGTGTATGAGCAAGTGGGAATGTAAGAGAGAGAGAGGAGAGAGAGAGAGAGCAGGAAAATAGATATCAGAGAGAGGGGCAGTTTGGCGGGGAGATGACAGTGGTGATGGATGATGTGGAGGGGCTGGCCTTTTCAGAGTAAGGTGCAGGGCTACTGTCTCCACAGCCACTGGTACTAAATCAACCTTGACTTCACTCTGCCGCACTTACCTGCACACACCATCTTATGTTCACGCGTGCAGTCTTACATAACGTCTCATGCTCACCAAGTGTTTTTTAATTCAGCATACAGGTTCATTTGCTTTTGACGAAAAGGTGAGAATAGAGGACTTAAGGCCAAAGGTTGATCTACACATATAGTTGGCATACTTTCGCTGTCATATAAAAACCATGAATTTCCTCCATCTTCAGAGGATAGCAATTCCCTTTCCATTGTATGAAACAGGAATTATTTAAAAGAATATTGAATACTGAATCTCCAGTAAGATTTTACAATTTGAAGGATACAATCCTTGAGAATTAAAGAGTCTTTGGAGTAGGTCATGTTCTCAGCCCAGCATTGTAACCCACACAGATCTTACTGGATAGGAAGAACGGGGCGGATCCTACTTCTTGAGCAACAAGAGGAGAACCAAACCAGTGGTGGGGGAGGACAGAGGGGAAGGTTGAAGTGTCTGAGCAGCAGAACAGGTACACAAGTCAACTCAATTTAAAGACGGTTTATGGGCAATGGCTCGTCAGAGTAATGGTAACACATATGTACAATAGGGGTACATCTTAGGGGTAAACTATGTACACAGGGGTAAACACTTAGGAAATGTTGCAATTAATCATTAGCTAATGATAAAAATAGGAGCTATTTTATTTTTTAAGCTGTTTATAATCCTTACTAAAGACTTAACCAATGTCTCAATTAATCATTAAAATGTATGTATAATTCTGTTCTGATCTGCTCCTAGAAGATTCTTACCCTGCATGTTTGTGTTTCACTGTTCCAACTAATCATGACCAAAAGCATCTTAGAGATCACAATAGTATGGGTATATTTTATATATATGTATAATGCTCTTTGTGACCCTTATTGTGCAGTTGTCTGACAAGCTCTCAAAATGCCTATTGTCTGCCTATTGTTTTGCGAGCTCAAACTGAGAAATTACAAGGAATATCAATAGTTGTTGTTCATAAAAGAAAACAATAGCAAAAAATTTATCAAATATCGCTGGCACAATGCCTTACATATAAAACAATAGCTACAAGCAACACCGCTAACAAATAAATCAGGGTTAACAGTTCACTTAACCAGCTGTGCAATCGCACTGAGCTGCAATGACTTCTCCATCTTGGTTTGCAATGATCCACATCTTTAGTGATGTTTAGCGGGGCAGTTTTTAAGGAAACAGCGGTAACGTTAATGTCAAGGTAACTTTAATGTTGGCGTTGTATTTTATTGCTAGACTAATCCACATGACAAACAAAGAAAACCAAACCATAGAAATTATGGAGCACCTTGATGAACCCAACCACTAACAAAAGAATAAGTTGTATGCCTTCAGTAGTTTTGCATGCTTTCATTTGCTTTCCTGAGCAGAAGGATGTCTGGAGAAGTTGCTTGCTTATATCTACTACCTCAGCAGCAGGCAGGTCTTTCAATTGAGTTCTAAAATCACTTCTCAATCACTTCTCAAAAATCGCTCTCTTCATGAGAGAAGGATCACAAGGATCTCTTGCAACGCATGTTGTCATTTTCCATTTGTACCTTTCTCTGTTAACATTGTATAAACTAGCACAGTATGGGCTTTTCTTCATTTCACCTGTTCTACTTCCAGCCCTCCATCTGGATTTGTTTTCTTCCACACATTAAGTCTGGAACTTTGTTAAAAGGCAACAGTTTCACCTGTCATTCTGTAGACGGTCCAGAACGTTCTGATAAAGAGTAAGGGTAGGTCTGTTAGCACTGATGTGGGAAAAAGAAGTTGTACAGACTTAAAAAAGAAACAATAACAAAACTGCAATTGATGCCTTTCTATTGCCTGCTACTGCAGGAGTGTGGGCATGACTGAAGAGTGTGTGTGTGTGTTTGGGGGGTTGATTCTTCTCAATCAAAAAAATTAGCTTTGTGTGTAAGTCAGTCAGCACCCTTCGTTTGTTTCATTTCCAGTCAAAATGTCTATTAAGTATAAAACATTCATTTTTAATATCAAGTTAAAAAATTATACAGACGCTTCAACAAATCAATATCATAATAATAATAATTATCATGTTTTAGTATTTAGTGTCCATCCTTTACGTTTATTAGGGCTTCAATTCTTTTCAGGAGATTTGCTTTCAGTTTTTTCGAAGAAATCTGCAGAGATATTTTTCCATCACTCCAGAGTTAATAATAATAATAATAATAATAATAAAAAACTTCATTTATAGAGCACTCTTCTTACTGGTGACAGCTCAAAGTGCTTTGGATGTCAGCAGTGATAGAAGAAACTATGGGTATTAATTTAAAGTCATATAAATTAATGACACAGATCAAATTTATATGTACCAAGGAGATGAAGAGTTTTAATTAACATTAAGTTATATATTTATAAATGTTTCTGAAAGCTGTACACTGAGCTGGACTGTCTAATGTGTTGTTGGTATTGAGACCACAGTTAAGAAGCATAATAACTGAAAGAGGTCTCTCCAGGTCTTCTGTATTTTAGGGAAGGTATGTACAGAAGGTCAATATCTGCAGATCTGAGATCATTAGGTGAAACAAAAAAAACGAGAGACATTCTGTGACGTGAACTGGTGCTAGTCAATTCAAAGCTATTCAGCTAGTTTTTGTTATTGTTAGGATCTGTACTGCTGTGAATTGTTGATGATGGGTTGTTTTCTTAGGAGCCCCAGTAAGAAGAGCATTACAGTAATGATAACAACCTATTTTAGCGCCTGTGTTTTTGCAGGATAAAACAGAGCTCAGAGACTAAAATCATACGTACATGTTTTGTACCTCAGATTTGATATTCATAGTTAAAGAACCTAGTCTGTCATAATTCGGTTTTAGTTCCAAGAATCAGTAATTCAATTTTTTTATTGATTAAGCTGTGGAAGGTTTTGTGACATCCACTGAGAAATATCTGACACACAGTTTGTAAATCTGTCTTGATTATAAGTAGGAATGGAAATGTATAACTGCATGTCAGCAGCATAACTATGAATTTGATATTATTTTGTCTTATTACATCACCTCCAGCAAAGGCCCTAAACCCGACCCATATGGTACTCCACAAGAAATATTTAAAAAGTCTTAAAAGCTTGGTTACATTTCTACTGACCCCTCCTTTTTTTCTACAGACCCCTCCTGTGTTTGTATATTCTGTGTTTTGTGTATATTTTGTGTGTTTTGTATTTATTTAATATATCTCTTTATTTAATATGTTTAGTTGGTAGGTATATAATGTTGCTCTGCTGTAGAGTATCAACCTGAGCCTCACCACAAGCATTTCAATGCATAAATGTCCTGACATGTTGTGCAAATGACAAATAAACCTGAAACTCAAACTCAAACTGTCTCTCACAAAGTAATCTTCAACACAGTCAATGATGTCTGGACTCTGGGTGGTTAGTACAATGTTCTGTCTTAAAACACTGGCTGTTTCTTCATTTCAATTGCAAATCAATTTGCAAACTATCTTCTTTTTCACAGTGTAATCATCCCACTACTTTTTTTTTTGTTTACATTTGTGTTACTGTATTGGCATGCCACTAGAATCCATTGCATGATATAAAGCCCTGAAGTTCTACACATAAAAAGTACTTAAAACGTTAGAACTTCAATCTAAGAAAGAAACATTTGATATATTGAAATAGTCACTGTATCAATATGATAGGACATACTATTATGTATTTATTTCCTTGTGCGTGTTTCAGCAATATCATTTCCTGAAAGACTTGTAGAAGTAATTGGCATGCCACACTGAGGCGTAATTTTGCTTGTCAGGGTGACTGACATTTATTAAATTTCACTAACACTCTGGACACAGCTCTTCTCTTAAACAACGTAGAGTGGAGGAGGAGAAAAAGGCCAGGCCTGATAAATTGGATGTTAACAAGATGAACAATGTGAACAAACTAATAATAGGATTTGAAATGCTCCAACTAAAATAAACAATGGAATCCATTTGATTATTCTCTTAGGTTGCCACAGCACTTTCCTTTACAAAGAAGTTGCTCTCGGTGGAGCTGATTCCTTACATAAAGTTCATTGTAGCGACTGAATAATTCATGGGTGAATAATAAGGCTTAAGATTAATAAGTCTTTTTTTTGTAATAGCCATAACCTTATAGGCTTAACCACTTCATTTCCATGCTTAAAACACCCTAAAGCTTGTTATTTAATAATTTCATAGAAAACTGTGCAAAGTGGCTGAAATATAGGAGTGAGGAATGCAAACAGTGTTTGGAAGATTGATTATTCATGAAGCAGTTCTTTCCACTTTTGTTTCACCTGAAAAGGGGAATATTGCACCCACTGATCCATGAATTCATTCTCAAAAACTATTTTATCTAGTCTGTGTGTTCCAGAGTAAAAATGTCAGTTAAGTACTTTCAAATCACAGGCTAACCATCCCTAATTGTCATTTTAATTGTTTGAACATCTCTCCATTTCACTTCCTATTTTGGGATATTGACTAACAATTGTGCCAGAAACTGTCTAGAACAGAATACGCTGTTAAACCTCCAAACTGCTGCTGAAAGTTTATGCAAACTCTTTATCTAAGAAACTTCTTCTTGTTGTTTTGTTGTGGTTTTTAATGTTACGATGTTCTCTCAGGTAATAGCTGTTTTGTGGTAAATAGCACAGATACTGTTTGCTAAAGTTTGGGTATGCTCTGTTAAATGTAATCACCTGTCAATACTCCAAACAAATGGGGCTACCCAATTGTGAGAAATAAGGAAATGCACAGTTTCCTTCTCCTCCCTCTTCTCTCCTTACCAGTCTAGAAGAAACATTGTGAGTTTAGCCTCAAATGACAGTTGCTTGCCATGAGCTTCAGCCATTGTGGCATCTACCCTTCCTTTCTTTGACTACCTGTCCGTAAGTGATATAACCAGGAGCAGTGACATAACCTTTAACATGACTGACTAGAAGTTAGAATACGCCATCGGGTGGTGCTACTTCTTCATGTTCTCATGTTGGACTGATGGCAGACCCGATGCTACAGCAACTCACTATCACCTTTCAAGATACAAAGTGGTATTACAGCTAGGAAGGGCTGGGCTAGCTGGTTAGGAAGCCAACTTCAGTACATACACTATATTGCCAGAAGTATTGGCTCGTCTGCCTTCACATGCATTTGAACTTCACACGCATTTGAACTTTTGAACACATCCCATTCTTAATCCATAGGGTTTATTATGATGTCAGCCCACACTTTGCAACTATAACAGCTTCAACTCCCCTGGGAAGGTTTTCCACAAGGTTTAGGAATCTGTTAACGGGAATTTTGACCATTCTTCCAGAAGCGCATTTG
This sequence comes from Semaprochilodus insignis, assembly GCA_034552555.1. NCBI lineage: Eukaryota > Metazoa > Chordata > Actinopteri > Characiformes > Prochilodontidae > Semaprochilodus > Semaprochilodus insignis. Next base: position 52,637,585 of record CM067474.1, on the reverse strand, counting down.
TGAGGTCAGACACGGATGTTGGGCAAGAAGGCCTGGCTCACAGTCTCCGCTCTAAATCATCTCAAAGGTGTCCTATCGGATTGAGGTCATGTCTCTGTGCAGGCCAGTCAAGTTCTTCCACACCAAACTCGCTCATCCATGTCTTTATGGACCTTGCTTTGTGCACTGCTGCACAGTCATGTTGGAAGGGGTCATCCCCAAACTGTTCCCACAAAGTTGGGAGCATGAAATTGTCCAAAATCTCTTGGTATGCTGAAGCATTAAGAGTTCCTTTCACTGGACCTAAGGGGCCGAGCCCAACTCCTGAAAAACAACCCCACACCATAATCCCCTCTCCACCAAACAGTGGTGGTGTGCTTTACACCACTGCTTTTGACGTTTTGCATTGCACTTGGTGATGTAAGGCTTGGATGCAGCTGCTCATGATTGGAACACCTGAATTCAATGATTTGGTTGAGTGAGTGAATATTTTTTGGCAATATAGTGCATCTCTGAGACAAACAGAAATAATGCCAATTACATATTTGTGTGTTCTAGTGTGTTCTGTATACAAGTGTGTTCTGTAGAGGAGGAATTAAGTTATTTACACACTAACATAACATTTGACTAGGGGTGTTCAAACTTTGCAGTACGTGTAGCTGAACAAATAAATCAGCCTTGGATGAATAAGTCAGCCTGTTTTTCTCTAATAATCTATAATTTTGATAATGTTCACCAGATGTATCATGGTAGCCCATGGAATGGTCCTACTAAAAGTTCAAATAGATAGAAAATTTCAGATGAATTAATCATTTTTGCATAATTTTTTTTATAAAATAAAAATAATTATTTTTTATATCTACAGTACATATCTACAGTACATTTCTGCTCTAAACGCTGTGCAGAGCTATATTTTCAGCTCGAGATTAAGCCTGATATATCTCAATTGAAGGTTTTCTCATAGGATCAAGTTTGTAGATCCGCATTCCATGAATGAGTCTTTCGAACCCCATTCTCTTCCTGAACTCTCAGTCTAATTCATAAATACATCTGCCTCTTCGAACTTGACTGTTTCTATTTGTTGTAGCATGAACAAGAGTGACAATTTAAACAAATAAATAAAACACAGGGCTTAAAATTTGGGACAATGAATATTCATGTCCTTGTGTGCTCCAACAAGCAAACTCAAACGACTTTTCCGTGTCTCCAGACATGTACTCTGTTCCTTTTGTGTGCTAACCATTTTTTGCCTGATTGCTTTTTTCAGTTTATGAATGGTTTGTTTGCAGAGAGCCTGGCATCCAGTTAAAGGCATCGCTTAATCCCTCTGCTATGGAGTGGGGAAGGAGAGAAACAATACATACTGCATGTGGCATAACCTCCCCTCAGTATTCAGTTCCGTATTCACTCTCAAACTGGCTTCTCCATGGAATATTTCACTGTCATAATCTCATGGATTTGTTTCAGAAATAGAAGACAATGGTCCCTTGGTGAACACCCAAAGACGTAAACATGCAGGCCTTGAGACTTAAAGCTGAAGCTCTTTATATAATGAAAAAAAGTCTACAAGTCTCTTCTGTTCTGGAGTAAAGCACAAGCTCTCTGAAAGTACTCATAATGAAGCATGAAGTTCGATCATGGTGGCTGAAACAAGCAAGAAGAATGCAGCAGAGACATCAACACGCACTAGTCTACTGTAGCTTGCACCGTCTGCATACACTGCTTGAACCACATTTGTCTGAAATGTTAGAAATGCTTTCAGTATTTCAGACTTGTCAAAGTGTTAATTAATTGGAGTAGTTCATTAAAAAAGGTAATCTATTACAAATGACTTCTGTCAAACTGTGATGTTATTTACTTCCTGCTCTGTAATCATTTGCAAACCCTTGCAAGTAAAATGATTTTATGTCTCGTTGGAGATTGTTCAAGCTTATTAATATATTTTAACTTATTTATATATGTTTGTATTGTTTTAAGTGATTTTAGTAGGCCAAATCATCTCACTATACTAGCAGATAATGTGGCTTGTTTCAAAAATTCTCTCGCTCACTCACACATCTTCTAAGCTGCTTATCATCTTGGGTTGCTGGGGTGGGGGGGTGGTTGGGGTAGTATAGTGGAGTCTATCCCAGACTCATTGGGCAAAACACAGTCCACCAAAGAGCTTGCTTTGAGCATGTTTTAAGACAGAACTAGATTAACTAGATATAAACTAATTTTACATACATCAAGATATAATTTTTTTTAGTCAAGCTATCAATATTTTTATTTATTTATTTATTTATTTATTATTTGCAGTGTGGAAAAAAGAAGTAACTACTAATTACTTATAAATTTATAAGTAATTATAATTTTTTATAAATTTATAAAAAATTATTAATAAATTACTCTCTAAAACCCAAACGAATCCATACTAGACAACTGGGAAGTGCACAAACCCAGTAGTCGTCCCAACAAGAAACAGCCTTACAGTTAGCATCACACGCATCCAAGGATAGGCATGGAAAATACTGTGAACGCAAAAAGTATTTGGACACTTTAACTATAGGTAACGTTAACATAATCTGGACGCTTTAACCCCTGGTAAACTTTAACAATGTTCTTATGTTTGCTTTATGAATAAATTATAACTGTTTCAAAGAAAAATACTGTTGGCAAAAATAAGAAGAGAAAAAAAATGGTGGAGTCTTTTTGTGGGGAAAGTCTGGAGAAATATTCCAACTAGATTATTTTTCAACAATAAGATTGGTGTTAGCAGGTTTCCCAAATGATAGTCTTGGAATGGTCTATTTAAAATAAAGACCACTTGGTTTGACATTCAGTTTCCAACAGAACAAATATAACGCAAGTATAATGTCCAAATACTTTTTGGGGCAACTATGCAAATATGCAAGAAATATATGTTTGGAATGCATTGCATGTGTGGAGTAGGTGATTTATTTTAGAAACATGTTGTTACATTTCTAGAAATACTCTATGAATTCTGATAGCAATCAGTAAAACAAATGATCAGTACAAGAACCTACTCCAGCATTGTTCTCCTAAAGATAAATAGGAATAGCATATGCACTTTTCCATCCTGGTTTCAACACAGCAAGCAGAAAGAGCTGTATATTTTACCTAAGCATTTGAAATCTTCGAAAATCATATTTAGGACATTCCTGCGACAGTGACAATATAATGGAGGAAGATGTACTGGGGAGGTAAATGAAATCTGACATGCAAATGCTTCAGCTGCTGCTGCTGAAATGTAATATATGGGTGAGCACAAATTTGACCTTTTAAAGCATTTTCTACATGCATCTGACTCTTGTTGTCAACCGCTCCAAAGAAACGGCAGGCCGGACAAAATCCTGGTTGTGCTTTTTTGCTGTGAACTGTATGGGGAGGGGATTCTGTGTAAGTGTAGTAAATGAGTACTTGTTAGATTATATTGTGTGCATTGTTAAACTAAGCCCAGAGACAAGAGTACAAATGTAATACTCATGTCTTCATGGCTTCTTTTTTCATTTTGGCCTCTGATTTAGCTGTAAATGGAATCCACTCCAAAGAGATTGGAGATTTTCAGTTGATTTGTAGATGGTTTAAACTCTCAGAGTTGGCAAACCAATGTATTGCAGTTGTATAAGAGTTATATGCAGTTATATGCTGTAACTAATAGACTGTAATATAAACCAGCCATAAATACATTATTATAGTTGTTTTATTAGGTAATATGTTATCACTCTCTAAAACATGAATTACTGATTACTATATATGTGTGGTTCCCAGGGCATAGTTTAAGCCCTGGATTAAATCACAGTGCCAATGGTGAATCACCACTGAAAATTCATTCTAGGACTAGATGTAATCAAGGTCTGTGAAACTGACTATTAGTCTTCACTTTAGGACACGTAAATCTACATTTACATTATTACTGTATATTAATAACAAGAATTATTAATATAACAAGTGATTGCACACATGTTGGTGTATATGAGGAAATGTATTTGAGATTTAATAAAAGAGTGACAGCAAGTTTTCTTTGTCTCTAAATTTGGCCTGTTTCTCATCACTTTCTGTCCTGCTCCAGTCACTGAAGCCTGAGAAGTGTTTTATTCCTCAGTCTATGTGTACATAACCCAACAACTTCAAGGAGAAACTTTTTTTCTGCCTTTTCTCACTGGAGGAATAGGTAGAAACAACTTGAATAATTCAAATTTCACAACATGCACAACATGGCAAGACCATGTGTTTGCATCATTAGACAGTACAATACAATACAGAGGGGAGGAAAAGTACTTAAATCTGTTTTACTTCATCCGGACTCTGAAAAAAAACTAAAGACACACATCCTTAGGAACAGTAATGCTTTTTCTCCATCTAACTCCAAGGTTATCATAACATTGCTCAAGACTAGTGCTCTGCGGGAGCTGCGGTTTCACAATGCTGTGTGGAGGAAATGAAAGAGATACAATCAGACTCACCACTGGATCACTGCAAGAATGTTCATAATGTTTCTGTCACCCTCCAATATGGTGCCTGTTTCCTCTGATGCTTCTGCTGTGAAATATGTCCAGATAGATGTAAATAAAACTTGCACGTGATCGCTTACTCTGCTGTTATGGGTATTTATTCCATCTTCAGCATGAAGGTTTCGCTGTGAATTCAGTCCCTGGATGGCAAAAAACAAAGGCAGTTTCCAGCACACTGTCATCAGAGGTTTCTAAAATGGTTCTTGGTTTATATGTATCTAGGCAGTCCCTCTAATCAGTGCAGAATGCGAGCAGATGGTCTTTAATACCAGAAAGGCCAGAATTCCATGACTACTAGTAAACCATAGAGGTCTTTTTAACCGTTAGAAGTTTGCAAGCTTATTTACACCACAACAGAGAGCAATTAGAAAACCAAATATGTCTGTTGTATATATTTGTACCAATATGTGTGTCTGGATGGCAAATTTAAATTCTGAGGTTTGAACATGATTCATTAATCCATAAGCACAAATAGCAGTACTAGCAACACAAGGCTCAACTAATACCTTAAATGACATCTTTCTATAAGAAAAGCATCACATTTGAAATAAACCATATTTCCATTTTATGGTGGCAGCTTTTTGTTACCATGCAGTGAAAAATCTTTTTTGCTGCTACACGACCAAACAGTCAAATGGAACCTCACACTTTGATTAAGTGTTCATATAAACTGCTTGAAATTAGGCTTACTAGTCTTCATAAAACTAGGAAATAGGCTACTGTCATTCCAGAAAAAAGGTGATGTTTCTTGCTTTCCTCTGATAAAAATCAACCATTTTCAACACTTCACTCTCTCCTAGTTGCTGCTGGAGCGTTCAAATCTCATTAATGTCTAGTTACAATGTCTCATCCACCATATATTTGCAGCAAATGAAAGCTAACATAGCTGATGGTGTTTGTACGCCACAGGTTGTATTGATCTATCTGATCTATTATACTGTACTGATAATATGGTAGCACTTAAGTCAAGTTAAGGTTTATTTAAATACTAACAAGGTAGTTGTAGTTGTAGTAGTAGTTGTAATGAAGTACCTGTAAATAAAATGCTAATCTTCCAAGTGATAAAATATTTATGGGGAGAGCCTTCTAGCTCATATGGCATATGAACTTAATAAATATATCACCCCAATTATTTTATTTTATTGTAGAGTTTTATACTGGAATATTAAGGTCTATTAATATTACACAATCTATATGCAAAAAATAACTATTCTGTTACAGCTGCAGAAGAAAAAACTACTAATCAGATTACAGGTACATTATAAAAACCAGGATGATTAGCTGCAGGATTATATTCAAATGTAGACTTATCGCCATTTACATTTTGAATGATTGAATAAAGATTCTCACAGGAGTTGTGTAGATTTAAGCAATTTTATGCTTATGCTTTTATGCTTTTGTGTAATCCTGATAAACCCCCACCCAGTAACAGCTCCAGCATTTTTATTCACCAATAACTGATTTAGTAGGTGTTTCATTTTTACTGTCAGAACTGAGATCTGTGGCATTTTCCTAACAATATTTGAACAATATTCAGTCATATACACAGATTTTCCACATCACATGTGGAATATTTTATTTGTTGCTACATACAATTTGACTTGATATAAATGAGATTATGGTTATGGTATGGTTTCTTTCTTCAGTAGTGAATGATGGTGAAAAATGTTTTTATGTGTATATATATATATATATATATATGATCTTTATTTGTAATTGAGATGATCAGTGTTCTCAGTTTTTTAAACTCATAGTAGACATTGCAATTGCAAATGACATGGTGTTAAGGCCAGTTGTCATAAAGGTTTGGGCGCATATAGTCCTGCATTGCGCAGCTGTCTGCCAATGGTACTGGCACCAACAGGATGACACATGGAGGGTATCGCTGCTCCCTGAATGTCCACCATTGTGGCTGTTGGGTCAGTCAGGTACAACGATAAGGCCCGACCTCGCTTACCGAGTGTGAAAATTTAATTATTCACATGCCTCACGATGTCAAACCTACCTACCAAGTTTCATTCCTGCTGGTTAATTGCTTCTGGGTGCAACTTATTTATTTAGTTGTTTTTTTTTTTTTTTTGATGATGATGAATGTATTTCCATATAATGCTCCATTTGGATTTGGACATTTTGATTAATGTGAGATCAGTGACTATTTGTGTGAGGCACAATAATCTGTCATTCTGTTTCATACAACAGTGCAGTTTTTGTGTTTGATGTGTGTTTAATTCTTGTTAGAAAAAAAGTCTGTAACACAATATATTTTTAAAGTAACACTCCCAATCCTGAAAACAATGAGGTAGTTCTGCTGAAACTATGCGGTGTTAATGCTGTAAAAAAGACTATTTTCCCTTTGACCTACTTTTAACATGGTACCTGTTTAAATGGTCAGATGCCAGGTGATGTACAGACATACTTACATGCTATTAATGTAAGTGCAGAAAAACTAAATGACATAAAAGACTGCTAAATTACTTCTTTCCATCTTGCTGCTCAGTTACAGCCTCACATCAGTTAAAAAGTTCTTCAGAATAATGTAACTGCACTCAATAATAGAGTGGGTAGTACTGAATAACTGTGCCTAAAATGACATCTGACTGACTGGAGAAAACACAGTCTAATGCATATGGTCAAAATGACCACTTACAACCTTACAAGTTAGAAACACAGGGAACTTTTTGTGCTTGTTAAAGTAACATTATGTAATAAATTTCCCCTTAAATAACAACTTTAAAATATAATAGGGAGAATGGCATTTCTGTTGTTACCACTCTGGACTCAAAGCCTGCTATAGCACCATGTAACTCAGAGAAGCAGGCTGTCAGGTTCGGGTGAAACAGGACATTCGCAGGGCATAGTAGAAAAAACAGGCACAAGGTCAGACAAACAGCAAAAATACACAACAAAGGGCCACCCAATATCGAAGTCAGGAAACCAAAATAATGAGAAGAGATAAAGGCTCGGTAAGTACTGATATACAGAAACCGACTGAGCAGCTTATAAAGGAAGTAACACAGGTGAGACTAATCAGTACTCAGGTGAGGTCGATTTGGGATTTGCTGCCGGCTGTGAGCGAGGAGTCACATGATCACCAGGGGAGATCTGGGAATTGGAGTTCATCGCCCGTGAGGAGCTTGACGGGAGCGTGACACAGGCACGAGACCTCCCACAAGGACTGCGTAACGCTTTACAACATGAACTTTATACATAAACATCTCAGTCTTCAGCCAGATATAAGAAAAGGCTAGTTCTGTATTCCCAGCATGGATATCATGACCAAGCCTGTGAGGAGACCATTGAAAACGTTGTTGGGGGAAGCAAGGAAGAGAAAAAGTGACTGAGCAAGAGACAGGAGTAAATCTCATTGCCGAGAGATAAAAGGATGCAAGACTGCCTCATTGCTAATGGGAAAACAGTGAAAATCTGACAGCAGAGTGTTCATCACTTATCACTGTCATCCCTGTTTCACAGAGTTTTGTGTCTTTTCCAGATGCCAGAACTCATCTCAGTTCCATTTCAGGTTAGCATGCAAGAAATAGTCATCTTGCGCCAAATTGTTTGGTCAGTCTTTGTCAAACTCATTTGAAATAAGCCATGAAAGTTTGTAACCTCCTGTAATAAAATCATTTAATATTACTGTACCTTGACATGTTTCTTTCATTTTTGATGTTGTGTTAGCTGGCGTGGTGCCAAATTCTGACTCTGTAGGTGGACCCCACAAGCATAAAGTACCAACTCCCAAATATTGCTGCTTTAATATTGATCACATAACAGTATATATAATATATAAACAGTTTTTTTTTTCCAGTTTATAAATTAAAATTTTGTTAAACATTAAAAACGTCCTAAGTATCCACATTATTTTATTTTATTTAAGAATTAACATCTTCAGGCAACCAGAAGTGGTTCTTCCATGGCATCACTCCAAAGAACCCTTTTTGGCACCTTTATCATACCACTGTAATGACTGATACAGCTGTAATGACTGAGCAAAATGATGTACAGTATGTACACCAACTGAGGGAAGCAGATGGTGGGATAGACTGGCAGGGAACAGTTCGTCCTAATTAACCTTTCTTTTTGGAGGAGTCATTAATGTCAGCAAAGCGATGTCACCAGAGATTGAGAGCAGGAAATCAGAGCAGCCAAGGTTGAGAGTAACAGCACAGAGATAAACTGTGAAGAGGGAGGAAGGGAGGGAGGAAGGGAGGGAGAAATAAAGAGATGCAACCAGTGGTTCACAACCCTTTTGGTATGACAGCTGAAATGGCAGAGTTGCGTTCAATGTGGCTGGCAAAACTGCAGTCATTCAGATGGCAAGTCTGTGTAAAACCCCAGCACTCTCAGTTTAACAATCTACTATCTATTAAACCGACCAGACTGTGTTTTCTCTTTAAAGGAGTAATTTGTAAGATGATGCAACCTGTCAAAGTCATGCTCCAAACAAATAGGAGGCATCATATCACCAGAAAGTTGTGGTGCCCACCCTTATTGTAAGAAACAAGGGAAAGCAAGGGAAGGTCCTGCCTCCTCAATGTTAGCATTAACCGCTTTTTACTAACCAGTCTAAAAGGAACATTTCGAGTTCAGCACCAAACTTTATCCCTGTAACTAAAAATGCCAGGGGTAATGCTATACTCATTATTAAAAGAATAGTTTCCCAGATTCAAGATTCATGCTCGGCCACGCATGTAAGGACGGGCCTTATTGCTGTACCTGACTGACCCAACAGCCACGAATGCAGACATTCAGCGTGCAGTGATGCCCTCCATGAGTCATCCTTTTAGTGCCAGCACCATTGGCAGACAGCTGTACAATGCCAAACTACGTGCACACAGACCATTGCCATGACTGCCCTTAACACCACATCAACGTAACCTGAAGCAGAACTTTCAACAAGATTGACAAGAGGTATTACAAACAATGTTACTTCTCCATCCTCACAAGTGGGGACTGATGCCAGGCTCATCGGTACAATGACTTCCTATACCCTTGTGACATACAAAGTGGCATTATAAGACAGGGTAGGCCAGGGCTTGCTGGTCAGCATTGCTAATGTCAGCAGAAATCTCCACTATACACACAGGTCTTTGGCATACCCTGAAAATAGTTATTTCTTCATGTTCTGTTGATAATTTGTCAGTTTTTTGAGTGTTTTAAACTAAAACAAATGTTCCAGATGCAATGTTGCAGAGTACAAAGAAAACAAGTGGATGCAGAAGATAATCTGATACCAATTTGAGTGGCATAGTATCATCAGAATCAGATTTCAACCTATTTATTCACGTTGCAGTAAAGAGAGCTGACTTGGGATTGGCCATATTCCCACGCAGTGGGAAATAAAGAGCTTCCATACGTGCGTAGGGTTTTTATTATTATTTTAAAAGATTTTGCTGGTATTGTCCATGAGCTGATAGCATCAAAACAGTGCAAGTTCACACAGCAATACAACAGCGTGTACAGGACCCCTAAGATGCACTACGGATACTTTTAATATCTGCAAGATTTACACTCACTATAAACAAACTACACCATAAACTTTTACAGAATACTTTTACACAACATTACGTTTCTTAATTCGTTGGCATGACATATTGTTCATCACAAGCTTTGCAGGCTACTCGGTCAAGGCGCCAAACAGGTCATTAACGCTTTCACTGCTAGGTTAAGCAATACTGATTGCTCCGGTTAGCAAATACTTGCTTACATAATCAGCATATGACTCACATTTGCTACTACAATGCTGGTAATGTCGTACACAATCATATAGCATCAATATTCACCATTCTTAATCATTTCTGCTCACCTGAAAGCACAAAAACAGTGCAAGTTTCGTCAGTTCTGCCAATGTGTCTGCACACAGCAATACAACAGCGTGTACAGGACCCTGAAGCTGCACTAAGCACCTAAATGCCTGCGTGAGCAATAGGTTCCTTGTATCTGTCCTGTAGCAAAGCATCCTGCAATTACTTATAATGCACAGTGAAAATAAAAAGTTTTTAAAAAAGGGCATATTTTTAAGCAAAAACATAAATTAGTCCCACACTTACAACCGTAACACAAGCAAAGTGTTTTTTCTTAGACCACTCTGAAGGATCTGTGTCTGGAGCAACACAAGCTAAGGCTAAGAGTCACATAAAATATTGAACTCAAACCAGCAGGTTCTTCCAGCCCCACGCCTCACATTTACCATTTACAATGCATGATGTATGGGTCTGCCGCATGGTTCTGTAGCAGAAGAAGGTGGCAGCTGTAGGGAACACCCCCTGTTACTCATAAGTCATTAACAGCACATGATTAGTCCCCTCCTCAACACCTGCAAAAACAGGTGCTGCACCATAGCCTACTGCATGAGGAAACAAAAAGGAAGAAACGAAAAATGAGACAACTGAGGCATGCATATTCTCCACCATTCATTCTTCTCTTCCTGTTGCTTTACCTTCATATGCTTTATCTTCTCAACATTAAATAGCCAATGACTGAAAAGGAATTTCCCTCTATTTTATATAAACAAATGGGTCCACAGTAATACATAACCACTGATAAAATGTTAAACTGGACCGGTCAGCCAGCTGTCCACAAGGCCCATATATAAAAACTACACTGCAAAAACATCCCAGTTTGAATTCAGTCATCCTGTGATGTTACTAGAAACAACTCATTTACAGTCATTCATCTTTCCAGCCTACAGCAGATTAGCTCCACCCATAACACTGAAGTTCTAAGGACTGTTTGTGCTCTGTAAATGAGTGTGTGTTTTTTTAATGAAGCACAATAGAGCACAGCCAATCAGAACAGAGGTTTATCTTATACCAGCTTTAAAAGCACAGTAGGAAAACAAACGGATAAAGAGATGATGGAAAATGGTCACATGAGAATAAATAAAATCCATTTTACATAATCTCACATGAAACCTCACAAGTCCTCCAGGGAAAAATAAAGTTGAGTAAGAAAGTAAGAATAATGGTCCTTCAACTCATTATTATACAGAGGGAAACTGTTTTTACACAGTTGCATTTCTGCAGCAGCCTGCTGATGAAATGTTTTATTGTGTTTCTTAAATGTACTCTTACCAACATATTTCCTTTTGACTTTTGAAGATATCTCAATCAGAAATGAAAAATTCCAAACTGATAAATCCCATTTAAAGATTCAACTCCAGTTTCTTACGCTTCTGTGGGGAACATGTTAAGAGATTTCAAATCTGATACTGTATTTATGCACTTTATCAACCACTATAGACGTTGTCCCATATATTTTCCATTATTATTATTATAGTCATGCACATGCCATTTTATAAGACACTGTGCTATTGTCTCTGAAATGCCGTTTAGTTAACCTCCTTTCTTAACTTTTAATTTTTGAACTTTTTATAAAATAATAATTTTTTGATGTATTCACTCATGGGTGTTACTTTAAGTTGTTTCTGACCAAAGTTAATGTAAATGTGTCACATCCTGCCTTGTCTTGTCCTTGTTTGTCTGTTTTCTCTGGTTTTCTGTTTCTTGTCACTTCCATGTGCCTTTTGTTGTCCTGTTCCATGTGCTTCTGTTTGTTTTGGTTTTTGGCTCCTCCTGTCTCTGCCCCCTTGTCAGTCCCCTCACCTGTCCCTAGTTTGTAGCTCCGCCCCTTCCCAGGTGTTCCTTGCTAGTCTTTGTTCACTTATACTCCCTGTGGTTCCCTTTGTGCTTGCTTGGTGTTTTGTCTCCTTGCCGGTCGTTTGTCCTCTTGTCGGTTGTTTTTGTAACCTGGTTCAGTGTTTCTTAGTGTTTTTTGCTTCTTTGGTTAAGTTTTGTCTTATTTGTTCTGTTCATTAAATCCTTGCGCCTATATCCTGCCTCCTTGCCCTGTCTCCACGTGACAAAACGCCTACTGGTTACGGGCTGCCCATTACTAAGCAGTAACTAAGTCAGAGAACCTTTTTCATATTAGGCCTTATTGAGAAGACCAGGAGACTGCCAGACTGAGGAAAGAGAAGAGAGAATAAAGATTCAGTATTCTTTTCAGTGTGCTCTTTTCACATGGATTATTTTTAATAGATATTAGTAGCATAGAATAAAATAACAAATAATATAACCTAATAATATCAACCTGTGGTAGATCAACCGTGCATTTTGTCAGTGGTCAGTGAATTTTCAACTACAGATTTGTAGGTTCAACAAACATTTTGTGAGGGCATTATAATGTCCCCACTGTGCTGAAATGCTACCTGTGATTTTTGTATTCTGCAAATCTTGTCCAATCTATGAAACAGTTGCTATGAAAAAAACACATGTGTAGGCAGAGCATGGATAGGTCACTTGCTGCAATCTACAATGATGTGACATGAACTGTTGAATGTGAGTGAGGTTGCCTATTGAAGGCCCAAATATATTTAGAGCAATCTGATGGGTGGCACAACTGGAGGCTCTTAGCCCTTCTTAAATATGTAGAATATCACACAGTCTCAACCTTATCTTAATGAACATGTGACCAGGAAACTAAATGGCATTCGTTATATGATCAGAAAATAGGGCTTCAGAGCAGCTCAGCCAGCTATGACATTGTTTATACAGTGATAAAAATGGGTGCCGATGTCAGGGCCTGTGAGTCCACAGGAATGAAGCTAGTCGTACACTCATTGGATGAGAATATGGCAGGATTTCTCCCCATCAATACTTAATGCATCTGCTAGGCCACAGACAGAAGTAGACTTAGATCCCCAATGCACTATGGAGATAACATCATCTTAAATGGTTGAGAGAGTATAAAGCGGTCTACTGTGGTCCTTTACGATCCTCCTTACAGCCTTTAACAGAGACACCGTCGTAGTTTAAAAACTGTCGTTTTGAAAACAAGTATTTTATCGAATTCTCCTGTTTTACTACCTGTCTAATTAACTGTATTTACTACATTTAATTTCAAGACCCCCTCCCTTCGTCTTTTTTCTTTAAACGTAAAGAAACTACGCAATTTGCACCATGGATGCAGTAATCATATGATATAGAAATCATGGATGGAAGAGTCAAAGTAAAGAGTGCCTAGAATCACCAAGGCCAGACTGTCTCTGATGTTTGTGGATTGTACTGAAGGGGTTGATGGGTGTTCATAGAAAAGCACAGCCAGATGTCAGGGAAAATCATAAGTTAGTCCAGGACAGAGAGTGTTCGATTGCAATGAGGAACAAATTAGCATGCGACAGACTGAATTGCTACTTGTTGACAGAGATGCGGTTGTATGTAAAATGAAATGCACATTTGAACAATTGTAATCTGTACAACTGCAGGAGTCCACTTTCTGTTCATGTTTCCGTTCTAAACAGAAAAGCATTCCATCCTAGACAGGAAAACATGGGCAGAAAGCATTTCCACAGCATTCAGTGTGTGTAGGGTAGTGTAGGCCACATGGCAGAGTCGCAGTGAAGTAGTTTAGACGTATAAATGAACAATGACAGGGTAATGACTCTAGAGTATAAATGCAGAAAGCAATGCATTTTGCCCAAAGAACAAAGACAACCATAAAAACTCATACTGCTAATTAAACACATTAATATTCTGCAACTGCATCTTCTGCCTAAGTGCTTCCTTGGCAGATGCAGTCTTCGATGAATTACAATAAAGTCTTGAGCCTTCGTGTGTGTGTGCGTGTGTATGTGTGTGTGTGAGGCTGGATTTTCAGAATATCTGTCAAAGTTTAGGTCCACTCTACAAAATAAGAATGGAGCTTTTTGTTTAGTTGTTACAACAAATTGCGCACTTACTCACTTTCTCTCTCTCTCTCTCTCTCTCAGTATGTATCTGTACATTAATAAAGCTTGATGTATAGATCTCAGCTGCAAAAATGAACATTATACTGATGCAGATATAATGACAGTACAAGATAATTTACTCACATCATTGGAAGACACATCCTTTGCTAAGTTTTGTTCTCTAAGAATGATCTTACAGTGCACTCACAATCATCAGATTCATCTGCTTGTAGGCACCTAAATCATGGCTGACATTACGAAATGCTACATTATGTGTAATTATACATTTCCAAAAACTTATTAACGTATTAAATTATACAGTTCTCCAAAAACCCCATAGTATAGCTAGATTTAAATGGCTACTACCAGTAAGTTTCTTAAAAGGGTTTGCTTAGATCAATCTTTGAATCAATGCTCAATGTTAGGAAATATCTAATTAATTAGGATTCCATTTGTTTAGAGAACAGAAATGGGAAGTTGTAGATGTGATCAAATCTGTGGTTGGGTTAAGACATCACAGCATAAAACAAAGACATATTGACAGGGTAAAGTCATATTGTTCTTTGCCATCAATTTCCATTAAAGGTGCTAGCTTGAAATACTATGCTAGTTTTTGTCTCATATTGATAGGCCAATTAAAAACAGAGAGAGGATAATATTAATTTGATATAAAGATAATTTTCATGCATGTGTAACAGTAAGCAAAATAGGACTAAGCAGAGGAGCAGTAGAGGGTAAGAGAAGAAAAAAGATCAAAGCTATAGGGGTATTGTATTTAACAAATCCAAGGGACAAGACACAGTAGCCATGCAAAGACTCTTTAAGAGTAAGTTATCGCTAACTCTAGCAACAACGAGTAAATGATTAGCATCGTTAATAGCACACCGGAGATGTTTGCCTTCAAGGCCTTCTACCAAAAAATGTTTCTAGTAAAATCCAACCCTCTTCCTCTTTTCTAGGCTACTAAATACAGGTAAATAATTACTCTAATTTTCTGCCAAAGTAGTGGTGTAGCATGACTAAAATTAGACTGAATATTTAAAAAATGTAATTGGCTAAAACTAGATTATAAAGTTTTTAGCTTGTCAAAACTAGACTAAACTAAGAATAATTAAATGACTAGAATGAGACTAAACCTAATATTCAATATACTAATATATAATATAATATACTATATAGTAATATATAATCAAAAGAATAATACTAAAACTAAACCAAAATCAGTTTTCAAAGTTAGCACTGCTTAAATGCACAAAGACCCAAAATGCAAGCTTTCACAATGATTCCGGGGCTGGTTGTCTGAAAAGCTGGCTGGAGCATAAATCGCTAGTCTGTACATATGGTCTATAATGTGGTTCTTTACACTCATTTCAGCATAATATTCTGGATAATCTAAATATGGTATGATAGGCAAATATGCTAAAAATATTTGACAGTGAAGGACAGATATTCCATCAGTGTGTTTTCTTTCATGTTGGACATTAAAATGTCATTACAGTGTTTTTATTTATGTTTTATTGACATCTATGCAAGCTGTGCTTTGTCACCAGAACTCTGTCCAGCAGCAGAAAAGCACCAAACTGCTTTTTTTCCATCTCTCTTTTGGAGCTTGTTGTAAGCCTGTCATTAGAATGTCATGTCTCAGAGGAGGACTTCTATAATGCCCTTCACTTCGAGAACTCTCAGAGAGGTGAAATCTTTCAGAGGTGAAAGCTTTTTGCTGTATTTATTTATTTATTTACTTCTTTATTTATCGATTACTCCTTTCATCTGACTGCAGTTCATTCAGTAGCCTTAAGAAAAGAGTAAGTGAATAATTTTAAAATGTATAACAATGATGTTCCAGTCTTTTCATTGCAGATCAATACATTTTACAAAGCTTTAGTCACTGAACCCACCACCTAATTCAGGCTCTTCTTTAGAGGAAGAACTGGATAATAGAATTACAGTATTGGTTATTGCAGATCAGGAATGCTGGCTAGTGCAGTTGTAAACTACATATAATAATTAATCTGAACTGTCTATGGTATTTATGTCTATAGTGGCTTGGAGAACTCTTGAAATGAAGATGAAACAAAAGGTACACACAGTGATGACATTCCATTGTGCACACACAACTTGTATAATCGCCATAGAAAAGCATTGTCAATAGAATGCGATGGCCTGGAACAGCCACACATGAGCTCAAGGTCCCCATGCCCAATGCCATGCTAATGCCCTCCAGCAATAGAGCTTTGAAAATGCAGTTTTAAAATCACAAAATGTCATGGAATTTGGGTCACATAACAGTAAGCACGATTACAAAGCAGGATTACTAATATGTTATGTTGTAATCATTTGTGTTTTCTTCAAATTGTGTTTCTTGCTATTTGAAATTTTACACCCTGTAAAATTTGTTATTATAGGTTATTACATGGAATTAAAAGCAAACACAGAGAAACATTTTCTTTTTCTTGTGCCTGTCAACTCTCAATGAACATGAAATCAGCTTCTTTTTCACCAGCTTCTAGTTTGAGTTTTCCCATTCCACCTTAAATTTTGCCACAGTTAGGCCACATTCAGGTACCTCAGCTTCTTGTTCAAACTTTCGCATTCCACCTTAGATGCTGCAGGAGTTACATTCAGCTACTTCAGTTTCCTGTTAGAATTTACCCATTCCACCTTAAATTGTGCCACATTCAGGCACCTCAGCTTCTGATTCAGACTTTCCATTTCCACCTTTGACATTGCAGCAGTTGAAATTTGAACAAGAAGGCAGAAAAAATAGGAAGCCAACCTTAGCCTTGCCAACTGTAGGAGGTCTCACTAATGTTAACATGGCTCTTTGCCCTCACCTGACCTAAGATCCTCTTTGTTTCTTGACCATCTTTCCTTCTTGACATGGCATGGAGTACTTTATTTGTTTCCCATTTACAGAGCGATGGTCATGATGGTATGTCCAGTAGGCACACAGAACGGACAGCTTCCCCAACATGAGGAGATATTTACTGAATTTGACATAAAGGTGCATTGGTTTAACATCCCTTATTATGCCTGTAAATATCTGTTGGTTAACCTTGTGGACGGTGTAGTCTAGGCCAGGGTTGTACAATTCCTTGGAAGCCCAGAGTGTCCAGGATAGTTTGGAAATTCCTCTGCTCAAAGATATCTATTAAACCTGGTAACCAACAGTTACAAAACTCTCAGACTTCATCTAAAGACACTCGTCAACAATTTGCCCTATGCAAAATAAGTACACTAAACTGCAGCTCTGAAACATGCCCACCTGATTATCATATTACAGCAGGGTTTTGTCACCCCTAAGCCTTTGCTCAAATACAGGGACAAGAAAGACACCTTAGACCTCTGACAACGCTGTCCTGTCAGTTTGATGGACGACCTTGTTCAGAGAGAAGAATAATAACAACAGCAGCAGCAGAAAATAGAAGAGGTGAGGAGCCTCGGCCATGATTTGTATGTACAGGGGTGGACTTGCAGAGGTGATCCACATGGCCCGCAGTAGGCCCATAGAGGGCCTGCAGGTTTGGCTTGACATCTCCTGGAGGTTAATTGAAGAGGACAGGGGCAGATGGGCTGTGACGTGAGCTGTAAGCACCTCCGACAGTGGCAGACACAGCAGAGGTGGTGTGCGAGAATGATCTGATTTAGGTCCCATGGATCTGTGACAGACCACCATGCACACGAGAAGTAAATCTGAAAAGAAACAGGGCCTTATTTGTTGGCAATGAGCTTTGACTTGTGGCAGACAAGGTATATTTATTGCAAGAACAGGATCAACAAGCAAATCTATTCACTGCAACCTTAACGCCTTCAAAGAACCACATTTAACCACCTTAATAACATATTTATAGCAGTTCTAATGGTCCAAATTTCTGTCTTTTTTGGGCAGTTTTAAAAATGTATAGCCTGTCATTTCTGTTATAAGTATGACAGAAAATGATCATTTGGAGCAAGTTATTGCTGTGCTAGGCCAACATAGGACATTAATGCTTCACTTATTTAGGAATTAATGTCTAAGTCAATGTGAAGTCTTCAATAAACCATAGTTCTAGAAAATAGAATGTCTGCTAAAAGTGAGAGAGAGAAGTCAGCTCTGATGAGATGTGGTAGATAAAAGTGCTGACCGAAAGTAGAGTTTGAAAAGAGCAAGCAACAGTCAGCAATTTGGAATGAAACCCTGATCTGGACGCTTTGAATCACCATGCACGGAAGGTAGAGCCTATACAGTGCTGTCTACATCACTTGTTTTTGCTACAAATCACTTCTGAATGGTTTTAAATGCCAACTATTCACCTAACTGCCCAAATAACTACACAGTAGAGAACAGCAATGCTTTCCAATTGTTCAACACCATTTTGCAAATAAAATATAGAAAAAAATAAATATAGAAAAACTTGAGCTAAATAAATGTACCCACAACCACAATAAATCGCTTAAGTTAATGAACATAGCTAATTATGAAGATTAAAGTAGATGTTGCATGATAATAAAATCTATTAATTATGTGCGGGCACTATAATTACTCTCCCCATAATGACACTTAGTCTAATTGCTAAATGCTTATTTTTGTGATAAACATTTTGGTTATGCTAATTAGAGACATGAACGGAGAGCCCTCACTATCTTGAGCCCTTTTCTAATCTCACCACAAAAATGTTTACCACCACTGACCTGCCAGAAGATCAAAGAAAAGTACCACTTACAAAGACTGTCCTGTTTGCGCCCTTTAATATATTGCCTGGTGGAAAACCTCTCTTTTGATTCTCAGAAGGCCTCGCACGGCAAGCACGGCGAGAGCAGAACCGAAGAGCACCAGCCCCCATCTTTCTGAGACAACCATGCAAGCTGAGTAACAATGACAGGCGACACTCGCACCTCCCAATCTTGGCCAAGCCGTGCCACCCGGAGGTCTCGGACTCGCGGCATTCGATCAGTCAGCGAAGCGCCACATTAATCTACCCTGACACGCCAACTCTCCCTTTGGAGGACATCTGAGAGTCTGGGACAGCGTCCAAAAACCTGAAGGAGTGATGATGATGCAGGGGGAGGAGAGCAGGGTTGGGGTTTGTGTCAGCATCTGGAGAAACATTAGCATGCACAGAGGCTGCTATCTGCAGGGCTGAGGGTGGATTATATTTCACTTCAGCCGCAATTCCGTCGTTCATTCCATATAGATATCCAAGCAAGGAGCAAGTATGGAGGCTAAAATTCAAAGGAACCCAGCCCTGCGGATTAGTGTAAACTCTTGAAAACAAAGGTGCTGAACAGTGTTTGAAGCAATGCCACTTCCCTAAAGAATCTTTCAGTGGATGGCTCTTCAAATATTCTATAAACGTGTGAAAAATGAAGAGATTAGAGCTGCAGTGTTGTAAGTTTGCTGGTAGCACATTGTGTGCCCACTGATAGGTGCACAGTGTAGAAAGATGGAATAGGGGAGTTTAACATCTTGTTTTCAGTACTTGTGAGCAGTTTTTAATTGGTTTGGTCCTGAAAGCTCAAAATCCCAAGCTTGTTTCTACGAATTTACTATAGTTTATTAATCATCTGTAAAATCAAGCCGGCAGCTCTGTCCTTGGGCTTTTCAGTCTTAGCAAGCTGAGTATTTATGCCTTAAAGAAGGTCCTGAAACACGTCTTGCATGGTAATCGTTTTAACTGATGCCGACATTGAAATGTCCCAAAATCCTGAGGATCATACTTTACATCTCTAACGGCTCAATTGCTATGCCTGAGGAGACTGAAGATTGAGTGCTTCTTAATTTGATCCACTGCGTTTTACGAGAGGTGCACACTTGGAGGCCTTGCCAGGTTTTTTCCACCCTTCTCTTCATTGGATTGAGTAGTCTTGCGGTGACCTAAATGATTACATGTCGTTTCGCTGAGTTGAGAGCGAAATTGACAGCTCTGTAATTACGTGTATTATGAAGAAGACGTATCAGACATGTGACATCCATTTTAGCATCTCCATAATTGTAAAGCATAACCAAAACAAACATTCCACAAAAGGGTATATGAGCCAGAGGGAGCAGATCCAGTGCTATTTAGCAAGCGATGTGGGCTAGAAGATTTCATTTTGTTAGACCGCAAACATTCTTTATTTTTGACAACAAGACAGATAAACATGACTTTCCAAAGATATACCAAGAAATATATTCCAAAAGCCTCTTTACACAAATAGAAAAAAAATAATTGTACAGAAAGGGATTGTATTGGATGGAGACAAAAGTGTGCAGGTGCACATTATTATTTATATTAATAAGCAAAAACAAAAGAAAAGCATAAAGGAACAATGGCATAGACAGCATGACAACTGAAACAAGCCTGACATGAACACAAGCAAATTTGCATTCAAATACGCAGGGAAGCACAAGAGCCATCATTTTATGCTGGACAGTTTTATCATCCTATGTCTTCTAAACATTAACCCATATTAGTCCAAATTAGCTGAGCACCTTTTATTGTGACTGAGATACATACGTGTCCATGCATCTTTTCTAAAATGATCACATGCCAAGATTATCAGTATTTATGTAGCTGGTATTAGAGAACGTAACAGTGCAATATCTATACAATATCTATACAATATCTGTGCAATATATATCTGTGCAATTACACATGTCATTTTTTTCTAGTTTTTTCTAGTTTTATTTTTACCCAACATTAGAGATTCATTTATTTTTTTGTAATTTCTTATATTTTGTATATCTTGCACTAGTCTACCTCTTGCTCTGTATCTGTTTACTGTATATTCTGCTGTAACGATGCAAATTTGCCCATGTGGGATAATAAAAGGCTATCTTATCTTATCATTACATTATTATTAATGTTTATATCTAGAAACAAGAACATTCAGTAGTTATTGATTCTGTTTTGTGAAGACGTGTCTTTGGTTAATTATTAGATGCCATAATGGTTTGGACAACTTGAGAACTCAACCATGAGAGAGAGAGTGAGCGAGAGGGAGAAGTAAAGGGAGAATGACACAAAGCAAAAAGACTGCCATACATCAACATTTAGCTTTACTGTCACTGTTAGTTAAAGCTCTCAGCGACACGTCTATGGGTATAAAAGTTGTGTATCTAATAGCATGGTGTGGTTCAGTTCTTCAGTTCAAGATCACAGTCAGTTTATCTTTGTGTGGCCATGGTGTATTCAACATCGAGAGGCAATACACAGTCAAGAGCGAGTTTATATATTAATTGAGGTTATTTGCACATTTATTATCTTTCATTACAATTATATACATTAATTGTGTACTTATAATACATATGTCTAGTACATTACATACTTAATATTTGTTTATGTACTCTTTCACTTTTATAACCTGTGGTTAACAGCTCTTCTGTTTATTCTGATCAATGCATATACATACTTCTCAGGTACCGTGCTCACTATTACTGTTCGTAGCTCTTCTGTAACTCTTAGTCTGTTTATTCTAGTAATGTATGTCTTCTTCTCTGCAATATGTATAGTACAGTGACACTGCAATTTCCTTAAAGTCAATCAATACAGTGTTATCTTATCTTATGTTATCTTATCTCTAATATTATAATTCATTTTAATTTATAATTATTTTGTAATGCAGTAGTTTGTTACAATACACATTTAAGCAAACATAATTAGGATATGTGAAATATTTTCGATTATTAATAGTATAAAACATTATACTGAGCACACTTATTTTTCTGGCAACATGCCAGCTAGTTATATTTCCAGTGCATGTATAAGTCAAGTGAAGAAAATAACAGCAGTAAATACGTAGCTCTGGGCTTCACATAAGTAAGAACTGAAAACTAGAACTACAGCTCTGTGTTCTATTTGCTCAGGGGTCTTTACAAATTAAGCTTTCAGACCCAACAGTTTACAGCATCACTCTGAGACAACACATATAGAATGTGTAAACCTGTGAAACTGAGCCAGAACTCCTCAGTTTTCCTCTCCTCACCCTGACATCCAGCACTTTGTAGAAGCTGAATCAGCCTTCTCATTCTGTAAGTTTTATTTTGTGGTTTTGTGCTGGCCGTGAGTCGCAAATATTTGTGAACCCATGATACTGGGAAGTGACTGTTTAATTCTGTTTGTTCTGGTTTTGTTGATATTCAATAATAGCCCAGGTTCTAGTTTTCAGAAAGAGGCATGACAATCAACTGGAGACACCTTACATGAAGACAAGATCGTGTCTAAATGAGGTTAAGACCGAGACGAGACCAAAACTACTGGCTTATAGTTAGATGCTGAACATGATGTAACGTCTTGGCAAACAAGAGGATGTGGAAAATATAGCGCTTCAATGGAATGTTTTTCATTAAACACGGCAACAGCGGAGAAACCGTTGTGTTAGCTGAACAGCTGAGATAGCAGGGAGGTCATCACTAGCCACACACGTCAACCTGACACTAGGCACAAACACTGTCACTGCTACTCCACTAACCAGTCCTGGTTAGTCCAGTACAGAATAGCACAAGCAACACACTTACACATTTCTAAGCTGACAGCTCAACAATTTTCTAGATTTAAAGTAGGGTGTAACAGCGCATCATGACATTGTGATATCACAATGTGAAACTGTGGAAGTGTGCATTGTGGAAGTGTGACAATGCATCACAGAGAATGGGCATTCTATTAATCATGCTATCTACTGACATATTTAAATGATCAGTCTCAGTCAATACCTTGCTCCAGCATTCACACCGTCTTTGTGACCTCACACATTTCTGGCAGGGTCCTTGGGGTGCACAAGTCAATATCAGCATGCTACAATATAACGAGAAGCAGGGCTGGAGGAAGATGAGTCAAGATAGGTGAAAGAAATATCAATAACCTTCAATATGCGGATAATGTTACACTTACACACTATGAGGAAAGTTACTAAACTGTAACTGGAGAACAGTGAAAAGACAGGACTTCAGCTTAATGTACACACAACAAAGGTTATGACGATGGTGGATAGCTTTTGCTTATTTGGACCAATTATTAACAACAATACATCTAAAAGTAATGAATTACAAAACACAAAGTAGTTTTTCAGAGAATCTGGGTCCAAGCCCCCAGTGAGCAAGCCAAGGATGACAAGGAGCAAGAGGAAGAAACCTTGAAAGGAACCAAGACTCAAAAGGGAAACCCATCCTGCTGTGGTCGACACCGGATAGTAAAACAAGCAGAAAAGCAAAATACAAAAGAGAAATATTTACAAGTCCTATCAGAGTAACATTGAGAAACAGTTCTGAAAGTCTGAATGAAAATCAATCACAGTTACCAGTGAAGTTATTCACAGTAAAAACCTTAAACATCCATTACTGCTGCTACAAGCCTACGGTGGTGATCTATTAGGAAGAATAAGAGAAGCGTCCAGTGTTTAGTAGATCAGAGTAAGAAATGGTTAGTTTGTGATGCAGGAAAGGAAAAAAGTATGTGATGAATAATCGGATCATCGGATGGGTTGGTGGGATGCAAGCAAAGTTTCCACATAGTATAGAACAGCATGAAGCCCTACCGTAGGTAAACTGGTCAGAAATGCAGGCAAGCAATAGGCACCCAGTCAAGGCAAATGAAGAAGCAGCATCAGACCGCATGGGATGGGCAGTAGTGCAGCATCAGACCACATAGGTTGGGCAGTATTTCAGCTCGGGATCATCAAATGATATTTCTCTACAAACAATTAGAATTTTCCAGGCAATGGTCTTCCTGCAGTTCTTTATAGACGTGAAAGCTGGACAATAAAAAAAGAAGACTCTGAGAGAATCTTGGGGGACAAAAAAAAGGATCCTTGATTAAACAAGCCTCTCCATGGTCCAGGGAACTAAAGTGAAGCTGTTTAATTTTGAACATATCATGAGACGAACCAATTAACTGAAAAAGATTTTGGAAAAAATTATGCATGCGACAGTTGAGGGCGAAAGACAAAGAGGATGGTCAGAAATGAGATGGATGGAGACAATGAATTGAGGAATCAAAGGAATCATGAATCAGCCATTAAGTCACCTAAAGACCCAAACAGAACACAGGAGATATACTGGGGCTACACTGTTCACCAGGGTTTGGAACTGACTTCACAGCAGTTAATAATAGTATTGCCTTAAATACATTATGTTCTGGGTGGTTCATTTTTTGTAACCCAGTAAGTAAGCATGACTCTTCCGGACCATGATTCTAGACTCAAAATTTCACACATATAATTTCCCTATTTTTAAAGCCCTCTGAGTGCGTATGTGCTTTACGCTTACAGGCGACAGTTATATCTTTACCTGCCTCCATCTCAGACCTCATTTCACATCTGAGTGACAGCGGTAGGGCAAAGCAGTCTCTGGAGAGGATGAACATGCCATATTCAGCATCAGGTGAGGAGCTGATTTACTGCCTGCCAAATAGTAGCCTGGCCCTAATTGCCTCCATGAAATCTCTTGGCCATATAGATCGTACTGAAAATGTCTGTCATTCTATCAGATTGGAAATATTAACTTGTGTTAGGTTGAGCAGTGTTATTCTAGGGTTACGATGTCTGGTTATGAGAACACCTGTTCAGATTTGGTTGGCAGCAAGGTTTATGGCAGTTTAAAAGTGGTAGGGCTGCATTTCAAGGACGGCGCACATCCCCTATCTTGAGATTCAGCAATTTGGCCAAATGGCAGTATGACTAGCAGAAGCCACAGAAGCAACACAACAGTTGATTAAAAAAGAGTTCATCTTAAATTAAGCAGCATATTTCCACAAAATAATGCCAAATGTTATTATGTAAAGGTGCTTTGTAAGCTTAGCAGTGCCCTAATAAAAGTTAGATTGAAAATAGAGTCTTCAAGCCTGCCCTATATCTTTCTCCCCTCACTATGTACTTTAATCCGCCCATGATTAACTAAAACATCATGTGCTTTGTTCACTTGACATTTTTATGTTGCATACTCACTCAGACCAAAAGAGCGCCCATTAAATTTCTCTGCTTGACTCTTTGACATAAACATTTTTCTCTCTCCCTTTTCCTGCATTACCTACCTACAGTACCTGCTGAAATCAATTCTATCAGCTTTTATACAAAGATATAAAATACAACCAGTTCGAAAGCTTTGTGTCTGAGAGGCCTAGATACTTAGAAGCCTGATAATCAAACAAAGACTTAACAAATCATCACCTGTCAGGAGAAAGATCCTTTTCAAAGTTTATTTCAAGCTGAATACAAAACAGCTGTCAAGCAAATTGAAGGCAGTGAAGGCAATAGCTGAGCAGATAATTGCTTTTGGAAACAGAGAGAGTTATATGGACGAAATATAACAATAGAATGATTTTTGCTACGTGACTTGTGAAGTAAAGTATGAATCTGATGTTTGTGGTCCACACAAACAAACAAACAAATACAAAGAAAAATAGTATCATCAACAATAGTAATTAATCAAATCTCTCTTATTTATTTAATTATTCATTTATATATAGGTAGGTTTGACATCATGAGACGTGAATGATTCAAGTTTCATGCTTGGCTGCATGTGATGTAAGCAAGGACAGGTCTTATCGCTGTACCTGACTGATCCAACAGTCACAATTGCTGACATTCACCAAGCAGTAATGCCCATCAGTCATCCTGTTAGTGCCAGTACCATTGGCAGATGGCTGCATGATGCAGGACTACATGCATGCAGACCGTTACAACAACTGTACTTAACACCACGTCAACGTCACCAAAGGCTGCAATGGTGTCGTGCAAGACTGGTAGTGGTAGTGGTAGTGACTCAGAATTTTGTCTTGGTGAAGACGACCAACAAATGCATGTGTGGAGGCACCGAGGTCAGTGCCAAGATGAACGGTTTGTTGTCATGTGTCACACATCCAGAATTTTACTGTCTGACATACTGACATACTACTCTTAGACAAATAATTAATACCGAACAACATTCCCAAACACATAATGAAACGTGTCTTGTGATTTAAGTTTTTAATGCACGATTGTTACGTATTTGCTGAATTTCACATGTTGGAAAAAAGATACAACATAGAATGTGGTACATGTATAAGATCCACATATGATGAAACTAAAGATGAACTCTTTGATACCAACCACCTAATGTAAATACACTAACTATTTGCCAACTAATTTGCTTTAGGGTTATATATCAGCCAGTGGCCCAGGAATCATTGTGAGAATTGAGGGAAAACAAGGATTCTGCAGAATATCAACAATTACTGGAAGCTGATGTTTCAGCTGAAGATGAAAATGTTGTATTTTCCAATAAGACAATAAGCCTAAACATACATCAAAACCAACCTTCAACCTAAAAACCAACTAACTACTTCAACCAACTACTTCAAAATAAAAAACAAAGTTTAAGGTTTTTAATTGCCCTTTACAGTCCCCAGCTCTCTGTGGTTAGTTTTCAAACATGCTGTGCATGCAAGACAACTTGTGAGTATTTATAAACCTCAAGCATTATAAGGAGAAGTGAGCTAAAAAACTTTCCCACATTAACAACAGAGAAGCTTTTAGCCACCTACAAGAAACTTTTAGAGGCCATGATTTCAGACAAAGTTGTTTTTATTAAATATCTTATTCAGCAAATAAATAATAATTGTTCCTCATTAGTTTTAAGTTTGCTTCTTTAATACATGTTTACATTAAAATGTATAATTTAAGTGAAAGTCAAACAGTAGCAACTTTTAAGTACATTCAAGAGCTGCATATTGCAAACATTTTAAGAGATAATAAAAACATTAGCACATCCTTTAGAACTGTTCTTTCTAATAGCAGTAAAGTATTTTCAGCGTTTAGTATTCAGTATTTTCCTCCCCAGAAGTGTTTAAAAAACACAATTCAATTGCACAATTCAACTGCACAATGCAATTCTAAAATAAAATGCAATTAAGTTATGAACCTCAGGTGATCTTTCTATCTGGGAGGGTCGTATGAACTCCTACAGTTTCGCCCAGCAATGGAACCACCACTAATACTCTTCATTCTTACAACCTAAGAATCACTCAGTTTGAACTGTTTTTATGTTATTGCTGAATAATAAGCCATGTAATCACAGACAAATTGGATATTTCTTCCCTTGCCTCAAAAACACTCAATACTTATAATGGTAAACTCTGATCCTTTTTTGAGTTTGTTGCTATCCGGGGTCATCCTGAAGAGGATAGGTTCCCCTTTTGAGTCTTGGTTCCTCTCGAGGTTTCTTTCTCTTGCTCTGAGGGAGTTTTTCCTTGCCACTGTCGCCTTTGGCTTTGTCATTGAGGGCTTGGACCTGGATTTTCTGTAAAGCTGCTTTGTGACAACAACTGTCGTAAAAAAGTGCTATATAAATACATTTGACTTGACTTGTAATAAATCTAGCAATGTAAGGCATAAGCTAGATCTAATTTTTGGAGACAGTGGATCCTCATGATATGCAGTGCATATGAAAAGCATCAAGTTCATGCAAAACGCAGGACTCACAGCAGTGTCTCTGTGTGTAAATATTTTACAACCTGAAATAAAGGACTAAACTGCCACACAGACGTAAGTCTGGTATTATTTAACATTGCGACACAGCTCTTTTTCCGCTGCAAATTTATGGCTGACTGTTTTATGTCTTTAGGATTGTTATTATCGAGCCGGTAATTATGAAAATGACACAGATAATTAAGGTACAAAAATGCCTCGAAGTTAAGATAAATCAGTGGGAAAATTAGCCCGGATTTCTTTATTTCTTTATTTCATACTCTACTCCCATCTCACTTTTTGACCTGGCTAATGTCTTTGAAGTCTGGAAGATGTCATGCTCCATATGCCTGCAGCATCCATCTTCATATAGACAGATATAAGGCAAGACCACTTTTAGATACTCAGTGCATTATCCTTGATGTTCTGCTCAGAGAGAATGCATGTACTTAGGGGCTGCCCTTTCTCCTTCCATTACCTGGGCGGTCAGAGTGGAGAAACGCACAGAAATAGCTCTAAAGCTAGACTGCAGCTGTATTTGGTATGCTGCTCATGCACAGAACTGTTGACCTTAAAGGCCTCACATGGCCATGGATGCTGAATGCTGCGAATTGGCGGGCTCCGAAGGTGTCCATAATTGCAGTCATTATGTCTTTGCAGAACTATCAGCTTAATTGAGCCAGCAGCGAGCTAATGCTTTTCCAAAAGAACAGGGGGAGCGTGTTGCTAATGGGAGAAATGCTTGTGCAATTCCAAGCTTTGTGAATGAGCACAGGGGGAGAGGAGTGGAGCCACTTAATGGTCCTGTTTACATCTGCCAAACTGCTTGTTCGTCTTTTTTCCCCTAAATGTCACTCTGACAGCCATAGAGGTTGAGAGCTGTCGGCCCTGAATCTACGGCTGGAGAGGTGATTTTAATGGAGCCTGTCCAGTACTCCCTGAAACGAAGGGAAAAGCATTGAACAAGAGGAGAACTGACCTTAGAGCCAAACCTAAGAGAAGAAAAGAGATAAGACCAGGTATGCCGACAACTAAGAAAATGGTACAGTAGTACGGTGGCCGAGGAGCGCAAAACAAATTAAGATTTCAGAAAACTAAATTAGAAAAATAAAAACTACTTTACAAGACGTGAAAAACTTGTAGTGCCAAAACAATTTTACAAACTGCGAATTCTGACGGAAAGGGTAGGTCTAGCACACAGGAAGTGCTTGTTGTGGACCCTTGTCAATCAAACTGTTTCGTGGTAGTAGAGTAAGTGGAGTTTGGGATGGTGACACGCTAAAGGATGTTTGGGCCATTTGTGGCATGCATTTTAGCCAGCTGGCGCACTTTTGTTTTTCCTGTGGAAGGTCTTTAGAACTTTTAGCAGACTGAAGAAAGAGACAAACAGGCGACTCTAAACATCTGGAGTTGGTTATAAACCACTGGTTATTCACTATAGCTAGCGTTACAGCCCACTTACTTTTGTTGACATTTCCAACTCCAAGTGGTTTAGATGTCACCTGTTCGTCTCTTTCTTTGAAACAGTTTGATTGACAAGCGTCCACAACAAGCACTTCCTGTGTGTTAGACCTACCCTTTCCGTCAGAATTCAGTTTGTAAAAGTGTTTCGGTACTGCTAAAAGTGTTTCACGTCTTGTAAATTTTTTTTTTGCTTTTGTAATTTTGTTTTGTTGAATGCAATTTTTTTTTTCGTTCGTAAATTGGTTTTTATTTTTGTACTTTTGTTTTCTGAAATGTTAACTTGTTTTGCACTTCTCGGCCACCGTACAGTAATCATAGGAAATAGGTCAAACTGCAAACAGTAAAGAGTGTATAAGACCTCTAAGGATATTTTAGTACACACAGGAGACCGCTTTACGCTTAAAGAGAGCCGCTGGATCATGACCCATGAGAATAACATACATATATAGAATATAGTTTATGAATATTCAGGTGTCTATATTAAGAAACGGCATAAAGAAGTAGTTGTGAGAAAAAAATACATTTCGAAGTAATATCTATAAAATGAATTAGACTGTGTCCTCCACTAAAGCTGCAACCATGAAATATGGGAGGCTCCCCACCTGCTAAAACACACACAAATAACTCATAATTATGAGAGAAATTCAAACATTGATTTTTCAGGTTTCAATCGCTAGCTCTTTATTGTCTAATGATTGCAGCCAAAGAACTGAAATAGTATCCAAAAACACTGCAGGTGTAGTTGAGGCTGGATATGTTTATAAATATTTATTAAAATCCAGATTAATGTCAGGAGTGAACAAACAAGATCAAACATAAAACATTTGAATATCTACAACGAAACAAAGGGAATCCAACACAAGGGGAAAAATGACAGGAAAACAAAGAACTAGGGAGAACTAAGGCGCCACACCACAGGCAAGATTACACAAGCCTAAAAAATCACATCAAAGCCAAGTAAGCAACAGAATACGGGAGCTACATATACAAAACACTGACATGAGACAGCTGGGACCTATGATTAACAGGTGGAACAAGCATTTAGACACAGGTGTGTGCAATGACATGGGGGTGGAGCTAGGAGACAAGGAGACAAAACAGGAGTAAGAACAGAAAGGGGCGGAGACACTATGGGACACAGTGAGAGCTGCTGATCTCACCGACCTCACTTATCAAACCAGGAGAAAAAAACGGAAAGCATATTTAACTTCATGTAATCAAAGTCAATTAGGCTGTGCACATAGGGCCAAACAGCCATTCATAATTACATCACCCTGTTAAAACAGGGTGTTACAGTCAAATCCATTTTCCATCTTTACACACATTTCTTTAATTCTGACTAAAGAATTCACAATTTGGTTACATCATTGGTATTTGTGGATCAGTTTTGACCCTGCATGGCTAAATTAGCTCTTAACATTCCTAGAACACATTATAGTTTCATTTGACCCTACTTGCTATCTTCATACACATCAAACAGCTTATTTGAAGGAGCCATACATTTGTATGTACATCACAAATATTTTATTTGTGTTAATGACATCACATTATGAATACATTCCCAACTTTTATGTTACAAGTCAAATGACATTTTCTGGTCCCACAGATGCTCAAATGGGTTCAAGTCTGGGGAATTAGGGGGCCAGGGTTGTACTTGGAAGTCTTGAATAAGCTCCTCCAACCAATGTCGGACATTTCTAGCCATGTGACATTGTCTTGCTGTAAGACCCCAGGGAAGACATTCAGCATGTATGGGTGTATGTGATTTGCAAGGATGGATTCATACCCAAATCGTCTGAGAGTGCCTTCCACATGGATGAGTGGGCCCAAAGAATGCCACAAAAACGTTCCCCAGACCATAACGCTGCCACCACCAGCTTGTGTTTTTCTACAAGTAGGAAGTGGTCCTAAAAATGTGACTCGACTGTGTATAATGATGTATCAAGGTTGAATGCCACATGATTTTGTTCCACTTGATCAGATAAAAACATGGCAGGATGCACAGTATGTTTGGACTCATGAGGAGAGAACACTTTTCTTGAGTTTAATAACATAGAAACACACAAATGTACCAAAATGTGCAACAGAAAATATCAACGAAAGATTTTGAGAAGCTATGGCTGATGCTAAGAAGCTAGTGGAAGTCTCTGAAATAACAGTACATGACAGAAGTCCACGAACAGCGCAGCAGAGATAACAAAGATGGATGAGAAGACGGATGAGATTCTTGGCCACAGACCTATCATCACATCTCTTACTGCCTCTATCAGTTCAGGTATTGTGTTCTAGCATAATGTTCGTTAATGCAAGTCCTGCTGATGGTTCATAGCTTTTCAAAGGTTGCTTTCAATATTCTGAAACAAAGTTTGTTTGAAAAATGCCTCTGCACAATATGCTCCCTGAATTGTCTGGTGCATTTGTGTTCTCAGATGCAAGGTGGACAGTGACAGGGTGGAACATACAATTCAGCTCTCATCAGGTGAACCATTGATTGTCCTGCCCAGCTTCTCTGTGCTACAAATGACATGGCCATAAAAAGTTGGCAAATTGCTGTAAGGATTTTTACTTACTTAAATCAAAAAACAAGTTAAACCTCTCCATTTTGTGCCATTCATACATGAAACTAACCAAGGCATCATTTACTACACTGCGTTCAAAGGTCCAGCTCATTGGACATTAAAGAATTTTTCAGAAACCGTGTTTGATTTACAGGGTCATGAGTGTCTTTCACAAGCTGCCATATTTGGCTTTGTTTATGACAAGATAGAAAAGAACAATCTAATAAATGATAAATCAATAGAAACACTTAGTTCTGTAGAAACATAAAAGTGAGTGTGATGATGTACCTTCATCTACAGAGCTACAATTAGCAGGATTTACTCAGCTACTTCATCTTTTGGTCTCTGACCAGGGATAGAGGCTTTCATCAGCATCCTATGCAATGTTGTCCTTTGTGAGAAAACAGGAGAAGTAGCTTCATGTGTGCTATTCTCGACATGCCTCTTCAGATATAGCCTCTAAAGCCTGTAGAAGTGTATCCCTCATAAGAATGCCATCTCCTATCAAAGCAGCATGATTGAAATTGACATGGCCCAGTTTAGTACATACATGAGCATGTGGAGCTACCACAGTCTATAGGTTGTCAAGGAATATAATGCTCTATGTTGGAGGCCAAAGCTGGCATGATGGATGAGGAATGATGCTCCCCGATTGCTGCACATGTTTGCATTTCCCCTGAAACTCACTGCGGATCTGCACAATTGCCTAATGATGTTTCTTCCATGTGTCCTCTTTCCTTTGTCAGGTTCAGCCCAGCCTTACTGATCTCATAGCCATGTTCTCTTAGCATTAACTTCATATACTCTCTAAAAGCAAATAGTTATACCACAGTATGACGTGCACAAATGAATAAATATTACAAAAGGTCCAAATAGCCTATATAGCAGGGGTAGATTAATGCTGTAATAATGCTATTTCAAAGTCAGCATGGGCTCTTGCAGTAACCATTTCTTGCATCTTTGTTTTTACTTATACTGTATGGTTTTTGGTAAAGCCAAAAAAGCTGTTTCTTGCTCAAGAGTAACCAATTAGCATCTCTTCTACAAAAAAAGATGGGACATTGTGTTCTCAAATGTATTGTGCTCTCACATTATACAGTGTATTACTGACGCATTTTGGTACTAACATTTCATGTTATGTCTGAATTTGAACTTTGGTTGAACTCTTTGTCCATCATAATCATACTATGAACATGGAAGGGTTACTTTAGAATGCATTTCATTACAGATTACTGTTAAACACAGCTGATAAACAATGTAATTGTAACCTAATCCACCAAATTAATGTATTAGATTAATGTAATCTGATCACTTTCTGTTATTATTGGATTACTTCTCTGTTCATATAACTAAAAAAAAGAAAAGAAAAGAATAAACAAGGATGTATAGTACCAAATGAAATTTTGTTGACCAGACAATACATTAAATATCTTCATACTGTCTACAATGAAATGAAAGTTAAAGTATATGTAATAAACTCTTTCCTATTTGGGGTTGTATTGCTTCTTCAATCATTTGCCTCTTTCAACATTTTAGGACTCATTTTCTCTCAACAAAGCAGTACTAATCGTTTAAACATGTGCCATGTGCTAATTTATGTTTGAGAGTGAACCATTTTCACCTGGTGGGCTATGCTTTGCTAATTGATAGTCTCTGCTCACTGCAAATGAGTGCAAATAACACTGTTTTGCTACTGTCTATTTCAGTGCTTCCCTATTCCAGTCTTGGAAGCCTGCCGCTTCAGATTTCTTTCTGAATACTGAATCTGGATTATGAGGCTGG
The DNA here is from genome assembly GCA_034552555.1 of Semaprochilodus insignis. Classification (NCBI taxonomy): domain Eukaryota; kingdom Metazoa; phylum Chordata; class Actinopteri; order Characiformes; family Prochilodontidae; genus Semaprochilodus; species Semaprochilodus insignis. Next base: position 52,604,163 of record CM067474.1, on the reverse strand, counting down.
TAAAGAGTCAAAATATGACTATTGTAGCATTCAATATTTAAAACTGCTGCTCTCTAAACTGATGTCATTAGACTGGCAACCTCACCAGAATACTTCATACACCTCTGGACCCTTGAGCATTGTGGTAATTAAGTTGCTTTGGCATTGGAATGCTTCAGCCTGAGTAACTGGTGTTGGTGTCTAGCAACGTTGATGTTTAATAGTAAACCTACTCATGTTAAATCATTTGGGTGTACTGGAGTATTAACTTGTAGTATTATTCCTACTTTCACTCCTTAACAGCCTTGTAATTCAGAGGATTCAACAGCAATCCGCAGGGAAATGTACACAGCAGGAAATGTGTTGGGTTCCAAACCTTTCTGTTTTATCACAGGGCATGACAGCTGTGGTTTTCACAAACACCATCAATTTGTCCCCATAGGGAAATCTTCCTAGACCTTCTTCGATCTGCTTAGATCTTAATATGAGCATGACGCCATCCACATAATGACATAATTTCTATTGGTCTACAACAGCAGGGGGTTCTCACCCACCACCCCATCACCACTCATTGCTCAATAGCAGCTCAACATCTCATATCTCACACACATAGAGCAAACGGTGTCCTAGTACATCTGATATCAGTTACAGGGAAAACATATTTTACTTGCATAGACTGTATCAGTTAATATAGTAAATTCCCATTTTGCCACAAGGGAACCTGCAGGAAGAGGATACATCTCACCTGAGCCTGACCTTCCTGCATATGTGTACTATCAATGAGTAAACATCCCTGAAGAGCTGTGGGATTACATTTGTTGATGTGTGATGGTGTGGGAATAACACTCGAGAGCTAGAGCTAGAGGAACATTTGCACAACACTCCTAGAGCATCTATAGGCTCCAATATGGCAGTGGTTTTAATGCCAAAGTCGCTTGGCTGTGTTCAGAATCTCTCCCAGTTAGAGAAATGAAGCACTATATGTTGTTTAAAAAACAAGCACATAAAACAAACATATAATATCCATTCAAAGGATGGACTTGGAGGCTTTTGAGATTTGGAGATTTGCCTCCTATCAGCCCCTCCACCCATTCCCCCCAATGTAAATTATCCCATTGTGTTTGACAGGAGTACACAAAGTTTCTGCATTTAAGGAAATAGGGGATATTTATTTTATAGTGTTTCAGCGTAAATTCTCCTACTGCAATGCAAAGTGGTGGAAAAGCCCAGGAGGTGTTTTGTACTGCAAAGCATGCAATGTCCCAAGCATTCCTGTATGTATAACCTAACTTTATAAAAAGATAAAAAGATAATAATTTTTAAAATCACAAAAATATGTCACATTTGCTTGAGAGAACAAGGGTGTATTGGGTAAACAGTGCTTTTCAAGCAGTGACAAGGAATTTTTTTTTTTTAATATTATTTTGTTGGAGCAGTGTAAGAGTTATTTGTCTGATGGGTTGTTTTGTGTTGAAATGAGCATTTCATTTCAGTGCCAGTTCATTTCAGTACAATCTGATATGTTCTAGCCAGCCATGTAGTCCTTGACAAGTTCCTACAGAGGAATGCTTTTATCAAGGGTGAACCATGACTATGAAAGCTAGTATTGTATTGTAGCAATACATTAGAGCTAAGCAAACAGCTATTTGCATAGATGTTCTTTGACTGTTCTAGATTTAATGCAAAATAAATTAATCTCCATTTGTAGCAGTTTTGAGTACAGTATAACAAGCAGGAAAGAATAACAGAAAAGAATAATAAATGTTTGGTGAAAAAGAAGGCAACAATGACAACACCCAGTGATCTGCTGAAGAAACTCTTCTATGTTCTCTTATCGCCAGTAGCTGATCCATGCTTGCTTTTTGGATGAAAATGTGTAATAACAGCACAAAACATTTTGAGCATAGTTACAGGATGCTTATAGATGGACTTAGGAGCTAGGAGGGGGCGGACTAAGCAATGACTGGCACCTAACCAGTCATGGAGAGCTTGGTAAAACAATGTACTCTGCAAACAAGTTCTTTGTAGGTGACATAATAACTTGGAAATAGCTAATCCCTTTCCATGTACATTATATACTGTTCAACACAGCATTTCAAAAATAAAAATGATACAGAGAAAGTGGAGAACAGAAAGAGAAAAAAAAGAGTAATATGGCATATTCTGTCACCGTTGCTCAAGGGCCACTCTTTACGGTTCACCCCTATGCATGTGCAGCCAGTGCTTTCAGCTATTGAATGTTTATGAAATTATGCGCGTTTCAGCTACATTTCACAATGTAAATCACAGCGATTTAAGTGAATGCTCTTTTATTGAACACAGAGAACATGGCCAGGAAGCAGGCAGGTAACTTCTAGCTGTACGTTTTGTATTCATTCTAGATAGTAAACCCACTCCAACTCACCCACAACCCGGCACAGAACACACACATATACACACATGGTCAAAAGAAAAGTTACTTGCATCCAGAAGAAATCAGCCGACATATGATGAGTGTTATAAGAATATGCTTCTGGTGTTAATTCAAGCATGTTTCTATCTGTCTACTACATGCTATACAGCATCAGATCAGCAAAAATATTCCTTACACCCCCCTTTTCTTTTTTATACATAGCCAGATCACAGCAAAGTGGACTTAAAACAGCGGTATCCTCTGCCTCCAACTGTCTTAGTTCTCTGAATTCCGTATAAATGCTAAGCAACTCTGTGTTAAATGGCTCCAGTCTCTGTGGTGCAGTCCCACTGGGGTTGCATCTTTCCCTGTGTGGTGGCTGTACTTCCATAACAGAGCAATTAAACGCCAACCAGCTTATTAATAAACACAGCTGTTGGAGATGTGCAGTGTGGCGTGTAGCTCTGCCACCTCTCTGCACGTCTTGAGGGGTGGTCGCAGACTGCTGAGAGACGGAGACAAACAGACTCAGCTGCCTTTTTTTATTCACTTGTGCTTACAGGCTGGTCTACTAAACGAGTTTGTATTTAATGAAGACTAGAAAAGGAAAACAGCACAAACAAATTGAGCACTGCACTATATAGTCTATCATTATTGTGTTATCTTGTTCATCAATGCTGGGTGCCAGACTTTGGGTGGGCCAATGTTTTTTTTTGTGTTTTTGTTTTAAAACTCTGACATTTAAATGTTCTTACATGTCAAGAAGAGCACAACCTTTCAGATAATCAAAGTCAGTTATGGCAATGACCAATTTCAGAAACTGTAATGCAATTGATTCCACCTTCAGTTAATCAATGATGCTAAACCCTGAGTTTAGGCTGCAGCTGACAAGCAGGGGTGGAAGGATTTATCCTTCTTAATCGAATGAGTGCCAGTACTACTTTGACCCCGCTGACAATTTTAGACACAATTTTTGGGAACAGTCAAAAAAGGTTTAATGATAGTCATCAATCAAAGAGCCATGGAGAGGGTGTTTCAATTGACCCAGAAATGTCAAACCTCTTCCTCACCTCATAAGCTGCAGCGGGGAGTCTGGGTTTTAAAATGTACTGCTGAGGTAATGGGGTCCTAATGAGGTGTAATGTGAACGTGTCACTGAATGGGTGTAGTACATTGCATATGAAAGTGATAAATAATCACTGGCTGCTTTGGCTGGGGAAAAAAGGGCTCATTATCGCTCAGGTGATATAACTCAGGTAATGATAATGGAAAGTAGTACAGCGGAACACCAGTGGGAAATTCAGATCTGAGAGATCTTCTGATGCATTGGCAGCAAAGCTAACTCAGTGGTTTATTTTTATGAAAAACGCATGTTATGCAGTCAGACTGACAGATTATCTATGTAAGAATGAATTCAGCAGGCGTCAAAACCTCAGTGGACTACATCAATGGCTACCGGCTAAGTATTAGGCGTCGGTTTGCCATATAGGAGCACTTTGTAGTTCAATAATTACACACTGTAGTCCACCTATGTCTCCACATACTTTGTTAGCCCTCATTACACTGCAGTGACACTGACGTGGTGGTGGTGTGTTAGTGTGTGTTGTGCTGGTGTGAGTGGATCAGATACAGCAGTGCTGATGGAGTTTCTAAACACTGTGTCCACTCACTGTCTACTCTAATAGACACTCCTACCTTGCTGGTCCACCTTGTAGATGTAAAGTCAGAGATAATAGCTCATCTGCTGCTGCAGATTTTTTTTTTGTGCTGGTCATCCTCTAGTCATCCTCTGGTCATCTTGTGCTGGTCTTTCATCAGATGCTGTTGGCTGGATAGTTTTTTTTTTTTTTAGTTCAGCAGTGACACTGTGGTGTTTAAAAACTGATGTGTGATCCACTCACACCAGCACAACACACACTAACACAGAGCCACCATGCCACTGCAGAGCTGAAAATGATCCACCATCCAAATAATACTTTTTGGTGGTCCTGTGGGGGTCTTAACCATTAAAGATGGTCAAAGGGTATTATCAAACAGGGTGAAAGGGGATTATCAAACTATGCAAATAATCAAATGGACTACAGTCTGTAATTGTAGAACTACAAAGTGCTCCTATACGGTAAGCAGAGCTGGTAAATTGGACAATGAATGTAGAAACAATGAGGTGGTTTTAATGTTACGGCTGATAATAATGGCCATAAATGGTTGAAAATCCATCCCAGTCCCAATAGTCCCAATATTGTTATATCTGCTATTATTATGGCTATTATTATTATTATTAGTAGTAGTAGTAGTAGTAGTATTGTTGCTGTCATTATTATTATTATTATTATTATTATTATTATTATTATTATTATTATTATTATTATACTTGCANATTATTATTATTATTATTATTATTATTATTATTATTATTATTATTATACTTGCAGCATTCTGCTGACTAAGGATTGCTAAGTAGCTACAATGGTCACTTAACTGAACTATTTTTTTTGGGAAAAGACACCATGCCATATCAGGTATTGGTTCTATCGTTGGGAGACCTCCGGTACTACTAGAGCTAGCGTTATGTGATGCTAGCTATTGCAGTGTTCCCTTAGCTAACCTAACCGAACTGGCAGTTATAGCTAGCTGTTGTATAAAGCCTGCAGAGCAGGGACCATCGTCTGAAGGACCATGCTCTGAATGCAGACCCAGCTAGGTATTTCAAACTGAGCACTTTTGTAGCCATTTGACATGTAAAACAATGGTTCTAACTGGACCTTTGCCAGCTTTAGTTGAATATCCCTGCTGTACTGACACTCAAGGTCATATGATGAATAATCATCACTATGATGATCTATGGCTTATGTCTCTGACCAAATCACATGACCACCATGTTGTTATTTGTAATAACACAATTATCCTTGTGTTTCATTGCTTAGCTCTTTGAATATTAGGCTTATTAAACGTCAGTAACATTATATTATTATTATTATTGTATTATTATTACAATTAAGTAATTGCTATTAAACTAACATGTAAGTAATGTAGATATGTTTGCATTGCTGGATCCTGTCACCAGCTGAATACCATTGCTGGTTTTGCATTGAGATATGGAATAAGGGTTTCTTTCAGTGCTATGACTTAAGGAAAGTGTTCAGTTTTTGAGTGTTAAGTATCACTAACTGACCCCTCTGCAAACCCACAAATGGTTCAGCGGATCAGAGCTTTACAGTGGGATTTGTTGGAGCTGGAGGGTTCCTAATTTAGTCCCCATGTGACAACCATGGGTGTTGACATAGTACTGGAGGCCTCTATGCTTGCCTGTTATCCTCTGACCACTGCTTCTGTTCCCCTGAGTAAGGCTTTTAACCCCAAGCTGTAACAGTGGTGCAGCCACATGGCACTCTTGTCTCCGTTTCCCCTGACCTCAGCATGGCAGCTCTGAGACAGTGCAAGAGAAGAAGAAAAAAGAACAATGCCTATCCTCTGATAAAGCCCCAGTCGGACTTACAGCTGCTCCGAGGTTGCAGCACGCAGCGACCAGGCTGATGTGAAACGGATTGTGCCCCCCACTAAGACCAGTTCCTTTCCAGCTGGCACGTTTATGCCGTCGACACACTCCTTTGGTTTTTATCCAGACTTGCACGTCTCATTTCCCCCTCTGCACATAGCTAAACGTTTTCAATGACTCCTCTGCTATGACAATTCTGGGCATGGTTAGCCTAGCGCTGGCATGGCTCCAGGCAGAATCAGTGACAGTCGTAGGCTGAGAGACCGGTGATGACTAAGAGCTGCTGTTCTGCTATGGCACCACTCCCTGACAGAGGGCCAGCAGGAAAGAGCACTGGGAAGTGTTCATGTTTGGAGTCGCACCGCTTAATGAATAATTAATGTCTTTAATCTGAACATGACATTGAGGCTGCTGCATCTCAGCGCAACACCAGGTCATTGTTTAGGGTATACAACACAGTACATTATATAGAGTGAATTTGATGATTCCCTGATAGTATGATAAAGGACTGGTTGCTTTCAGTTTAAATGTCTTAAATGCAGCTGTTTAAAAGTCACATCTTCTCCTTGGAACTGATGGTTGACGAGGTATGACTGTTCCATTTTTCACTCATCCTGCTGTGCAGATGTTTAACGTGAGGAAGTTGCAAGGACAATCTTGTTCATACTGTCAGTGTTAATTTCACAAATTTGATATTCTTACATAATTTCACACTTTTGTCCAACAATATATCTCTTTGGAATTCTGTTATATTTCCATATTCTTTATTATATTCTAACAGTCTTTCAAGATTTGGCCAGAATTATTATTCTTTCATCATTTGTTGTCAACGATATTTTGTGTTACCACTGGTAACACCGTCCCTGTAGGTAAACTGACCATGTGCAGAGCAGAGAATATACTTTATAGCTGTACCTGACTGACCCAATAGCCACGTTTGCAGACATTGCGGGAGCAGTGATGCTGTTTTAGTGCCAGCACCATTGGCAGACAGCTGCACGAAAAGTGCAAGTGGTGTCGTGCCAGACCCGCTTTTGGTCTTGGTGGAGGAGACCAATGAATCAGTGTGTAGAGGCACCGTGGTCAGTGCCAAGATGAATGGTTTGTTGTCACGCCTGACATGTCCAGAAGGCCTGGTGTCACTCCACCTCCATTCCTACTGCAAAATCTGCCGGAACTGAGTGAGAAAATTCAAGTTGTGTTTAATCATACTAGCAATACAAAACTGATATGCAGGAGAAGTCTAAGATAACCGCACATTGCTTTTACATCTCTGACAGGTTTGTGTAGGGTTTGTACAATGTCAATAATCCATCATACACTCACAGAGTGAAACCCTCTCCATTCTGAAACATCCAGTTCACTCCAGTTTGAACATTTGAGGCCGCTGTACAGCATCGCACGGCATCCAAAAACTTGTGCACTGGTGCCGGCACTACACATGACACTCTATGACTGCCACCGAGCACTGTTCAGTGTTTCTCAGCACCGCATTCAGCATTTTGTCATTACTATATTAAATTAAAGCCATAGACAGCATGAAAAGCCGCAGTAGATCACAAGTGGGTTGAAATGTTCACAGCGAATGGCGGACAGTCTATTAGATCAACAGACAAATGCTATGGTTTGTTTCCCTAGTTAAAGTTACTAGCCTCAGCTCGAAAACAGCAAGTTTGTGAAGAGGTAATAAATTAATTCCAAGCGTGATGTTAAAATTAAATGAGTGTAAAAATGAACACGAACTTGTTTATGTACATTCTATTGTGCCACTCTGCTCCATAATGCTGTAAGGTCTCACAATGCAGTGGTCTACTCTAGCCGTTAATGAACTATATAGAGCAGTTTCTGACCGCAGTCCTGTTCATGGCTGAATGTTTTTGGGTGAAATACTCTTGAACTAGCAGTGACTCTGACATGTGTGCTCACCACCATGCCACCACCAAGTCATTGTCAGTGTGAGGTTGGTTCCACCACCCAAATAATATCTGGTCAACAGTTTAAAAGTTAAATTATGACCAATTATGACCAATTATCTATTAATGAATAGCTGCGCATAATGTGGCTACATTCTCTAATTGTACAGCATTAATGTGAACCTATAAGGTAGATGAACCTCATAAAATGGCCTGTCATTATGCGAGATAGAGAATATTAGATACGGATACAGATTTTCTGCCTCTATTCAGCAGGTGTTCTTGGTTCACTAACCAAAGCAGTCAGTGTGTGCCTAAGCGCAGTTTGTGGAACAAACTGCAGTCTTAGTAAATCCTGCATTAAATACAGGTGCACAATGGGCACATATGTGGTTGAATTAAGGCACATTTGTGCTGTGTCAGTGCTCACACATCTGGCCCACAGTATGCACTGACTGACCTTGCTATTAGACCTAACTACTTTGTTGGTCTACCTTGTAAAGGTAAAACCTGTAGCTCATTTTTTTTCATGCACTATTTGTTTCTGACCACAGGAACATTGTTGGTTGAATGTTTTTTTGTTGGTAAACTACTGCAAACCCAGACTCAGTGATGTGTTAAAGTACTAGCAAAAGTGCCTGAGGCACTCGTACCAATGGACCACAACATAATATCTCATATCCATGTACAGCCATTTCTGAACTATACACAGCAGTTCTTGACCATAGAGCAGTTCCTGACTTCAGGTGGAGAACCTGGACCTATGGTGGACCCATTCCACTGACATAGCAAGACCAGACAATATGCACAAAAGTAGTTAGAATTCATAAAAACAATGTATGAACAATGTATCATCTTTTTATGTAAATGTCAGTGGAGTTTGAAGCTTTTGTGCAGCCTGTATAAAGTAAGCACATCCAACACAACCTCCTTGCTCACCACTATGCTGAGAGCATTTTAGAAACTGAATTCAACAACTATGCTCACTTCAGTTAATCCAATGCCTGAGCCAATAAGTGAAATCACAAGTCAAGTTTATTTTATCAGCATCTCCTCCGGAGATTCAGTGAAATCTGATCGGAGCCAGTTCAGCTAATGGGCTTTACCTCAGACAAATCCAAAGCTGCCATTCTTTTTTATTTGTTTCTGGCTTTGGAAATAGTAGAAAATAACATCCTGTGCTCTGTCATGTTTTTCCCCAGGCACATCTTTTGAGTATGTATAGCTTCAAATTCGAAACATATTCAGAGAGAATTCACTGGTGAGCTGCTCAAGTGTTGAAAAGTAATAGCGGATTTGGACGCAGACAGTCCGAGAAGACCGAGAAGCCTTTTGCCAAAAAAGTTTTCCAGAATTGTTAGGGGGGTTTACTGGTTTTTGTTAACTCTTCTGTAACTACTACAACTCTGTTTCCAAAAGAATCAGGGCTCTGTGTAACATATCATATACTATCATAATCATATACATTATAATATAAATGTTTTTGTTTTTTTTAAGCTACACATACAGCAGTAGTGTCTCTCAGTATGGCGTCAAGCCACCATGTTTGCTAATGCAACATGCCAGACGTCTTGGCATGGAGTTGTAGAGGTTGCTAATGGTGTGGTAGGGGTGAAGGTGGAGTGACAGAAGGCCTTCTGGACGTGTGAGGCGTGACAACAAACCGTTCATGTTGGCACTGACCTCGGCGCCTCCACACACAGATTTGTTGGTCGTCTTCACCAAGACAAAAGCGGGACTCGTCACTGAAGGTGACTCGCTGCTATTCTGAGTCACTCCATGACAGTCTGGCAAAACACCATTACAGTCTTTGGTGACAGTGACGTGGTGTTAAGGGCAGTTGCCGTAACGGTCTGCGTGCATGTAGTCCTGCGTCCTGCAGCCAAGGGCACCACTGCTCGCTGAATGCTCGAACTGTTATCAGTACACAGTTCAAAAGTTAGCATCTGTAATTGCATGAGGGTGTAGCAGTGCACATTGCATGAGTGACTTGCACATCTGTGAAGGCCCCATTTTTGCTGAAGAACATACGAGCTGTGGAGCAACATGTGCTGCCATCCAGATGATGTCTTTTTCAGGGAAGGTATTGCTTAATTCTGTTAGCTAGGTTTTGGATTAGCTTTCAAGTGTAAGCAGCACTGGAAAACAGTAGAGCGTTGCCAGCTCAATAGAAACTAATGAAATGATTGGAAGGCACTGTCCTCTGAAATTCAGTTACTAGGCTTTTTCACAAGATGTAGCATCTGCTTTGCAAAATGTACAGCTACAGTACTTGGTACTCTAGAAGCATTCTAAATATGTTTAGATGTCAAGCTCGCTGAGAACTGTAGATGCTGTAAATATTTCTGACATTGGTGAATCTTTTGTTGAGCTGGTTCACTGTATGTTGAGAGTTGTTTTTGGGTGCGTTTTCTGATCTAATTTTCATTCTCTTTTACATCTCTTGTCTCGAAGATCAACACTGCCTCCTCGGGTTTGTCATGAAACTGCACTCCACAATGTTCCATTTCTCTCTTTCTCTCTGTCTCTCTCTACTGAGGGAAATCGTCACAGAGATACTTGGTGCTTCCAGAAAGACGGGGGGGCCGGAGAGAGAGAGAAAGAGAGGGATGCTGAGGCATGAATCAGCACCCAGGGCAGCCGTTCGTGTGGGAAGTCTTCAAAGAAGCACCACAGGGGATCTCGCTACTAGTACTCGCTGCACTTATGATGTGCTTTGGAGTAGTAAATCAAAAGAAGCATTGAAACAGTGGGTGTAGACACTGAGACAGCTAAAGAGAGAGGGATAAATAAGTGAAAGACTTCCCAATGGCTGCTTTGTGCTGGTTTGTTGACACTTTAAATGAAATTGGGATCAGCATGAAATCAGGAAAATGACTAGCTTCCATTTCCATACGGCAGAATTGGAGAGCTGGAATCAGCACCACCGTGCTGGAGAAGGGGAAGTGGGTTTCAGCTACAAATCGAACTGCTAGAGAGACATGACAAGGGGGGGATTTTCTGCTGAGAATCGAAGCTTCTTGCATCGCACATGGAGTGCAGCACCAGTTGTAGGTTGCTTCCCCAATGCACAGAGATTACCGCTATGTGGAAGAGCAAGTATCACACGCTTTCCATCATACATGGAAATATGCTAAGCATTTGAAACTTTGGGGAAATGTAGCTCATCCAAAGGTCTTTGGACAACTCAAATAAAGACATAAAAGTACAGTGTGAAGAAAAAACAATAGAATTAAAAAAAGTATGAAATTACCCAAGATGCATTTAAAACATTTAAAATTTAAAACACCTTCTAAGCCACATTTGGTAACCAAAAGCCCTCCTTAGACAGAACATCACAACACAAGCTGTTTGGGACCAGATTTGGGACCATGGTCTTCATGCACCATAGCCAGAATTTAATATTAGGTGAGGAGTGGCAAGAGGATGAAGGGGTCAGGTATTTGTAGGGCGAGCGGAATTTGTAGTCTTTACTACAGTCTTATTCATTACAGCTTACAATTAGATTGCATTACAGAGTTGAATGCAGACTTGTTGAGAAGTGTTGCCAAGGGCTCTTACTGATGCATAATGGGGTGTTTACCTTGGTAAGGAATTGTATGGTGGCCTGCTGAATCATATCACAACAACATTTATGAAGCAAACAAAGGCTGAGAACACGACAGCATTAAGGGAAAACACAATGCGAATACAAAAGCTAGAACACAAATACAAAAGAGAGAGCGCAAATACAAAAGCGAGAACACAAATGTATTACGAAAAATAAAGCATTTAAAAATGCTGCATTTAAAAATGCTGTATTTGAAGCCCGCTCACACTAGAAATGCTCCCGGCCACTAGGGGCACTTTGTTGAGACAGCGACTGTATCCGAAACTGAAGGCAGCTGTCTTGATGCCTTGCTGTCAGTGCCTTAGAAGGGAGCAGTGAAGAATACATCTACATAACACAGACAAACAGAGAAACCTCAGCAGGCAGTGTTTCATACAAACATTACATTCAGACATGACTGGCTGCTTTGCTGCCTCAGAACACTGTATATGTAGGCGGGTAAAATGAGAAGTGCCCCTAGTGGCCGGGACCATTTCTGGTGTGATGCAGTCTTTTTAAATGCTTCATTTCTGGTGATGTATTTGTATTCTCATTTAATGTTATGTTATTAGCTTTTGTTTGCTTCATAAATGTTGTTGTGATATGACTCAGCAGGCCACAGAAGAATTGAACCCCAAGCTGCTGCATGATAGGCAGCAGTGTTACCCACTACGCTACACCACCACATTGCTGCTGTTTGCTAGCTAAGCTAGTTGCCCAACACGGCTCAGCTACATCACCTTCAGAAGATATAGTGGAGCAAGCTAAAGAAGTGCTTGTATGTCAGCACTGGAAAAAAAAGTGTACATTTTGCCATGGTGAGTGTCCACCAAAACTTTGATGATGATCTAAGTATATGCAACCTGTGTGGTCATGTGTGGGCTCAAATGATAATAAATGATACTACTTGACCAAGATTCACAGTAAAGGTTTACAGTGAAGTAATTCAAATAGATGTTCAAGCAATCATGGTTGTAGACAGCTATGTAAGTCTCTTTTTTTTTTTTGTTTTTTTATGATGCAAGAACGTAGTATGTTTGTCCATGACAACCTCACAATATTGTTATTGCCACCTAAGATTTTATTACTTTCTTTCAGAAACCTTTGCGGAGGTGTATCAGAAAATACCAGAGAAAATATCAATGTTTTTATGCCCAGTTATAACCTCAGACAACATACATATAGCACATTTGTGTTAAAAGTAAATGTATTATTGGTGGCTCCAAAAGAAAGGGGGTGTTATTGGATTTAACCCAGCCCCCCGTTTCTGTTTCTGTTGAGATAAGGCCACATAAGTGTGTGTGGATAAATCTAGGTGTGTTTTGGTCCACGGCTATCACGTGTAGGTTTAATTCCTGTTCTTGCCTCATGCTTGCTTCCTCTGACCTTTACCAATAATCCCCTACCAGAGCGCTGTTTGTCAAAGGCCCTGTGCTTACTTCAGGGAGGGATGAAATCAAATTTAGTTCATTTAAGAAGGCCCAGTCTTCTCTCAGGTCACAATGGCGGATTTGAAAAATGCTCCTATTAGTGTCGGTGTAGAGAAATAGGTTTATTGTAGGTTTTAGACTTTACTAGCTTTCAGAGAAACGGTTCCTCACTGCATTTGTTCCTCTACATTAGGTTCAGTGTATTTTTAAATAAACATTCCTAAGTGTTTCTTAACACCAGAAGCCCTACAAAGAAAAGGATTCACATTTACTCTATTTCCCTGTGATAACGAGCTCATGAGATCAAGTTTTTATATGTCGTTGTCATTGTCCAGTTATCATTACCATGCTATCTAGGTACATAGAGCAAAGCTAGCCCTACCATGGGTCCTTCAAAAGCTTGTTCTCCAATAAGTCCTTGATCAGAAGGCCTAAACATCAGATGACCTAAGAGCATAATTAAGAAGTGATAGTGGAATCAACCAGATTTTGAGATTCACTAGATTCACTAGAAAGAATGGAATTCTCGGCCTACTCATGTCACTGATTGTGAGTATGAACATAGATTTTAGTCAGATGTTAGAAAGAGATAACAGCAGCAACAGCTCTGTGCCAAAGCTCTTTACTGAAAGAGTCACTGTAAAACTAATAGGCAGAAGGTCAAACTCATGCTTCCAAGTCTGGAAAAAGGTTAATTTGCATGATTGTTGATTTACTGCTAAGATATTACTAAAAGCCCACAGGGATGCTAGCAAAAATGATCATCATCATAGAGATCTTTTCTTCCTCATGTTTTCCCTCCGTTATGGTCTGAACTGAAGGCCTAGCTCTGACAGTCACCACTTCCATCATCTCATATAAACATTGTTATTAATGGGGTAATAACATAATAAAACTGAGATCTGAAGAAAACAGGCAACCGTTTTTAATCAACATAAAGTATCAAACAAGAATTTCATTAATGATCTCAGTTGTGTGTATATTCATATATTAATATATCAATATTCATTTTGGTAGCCTCTTTATATGTCATGACACCTTAGCTTGAGGGACTTTATTACTCAGTATATAGTATTGGTATATAATATTTTTATTATTAAAACACATAAAAAATAAAGTCATCTTAGAACAAAACTGAAAAATAAAAGATTTGAATCCATCGCCTATTAGTGATATTTTTCTTGACTTCAGTAGTTATGTGTCATGTCAAAACAACGTGTCCAAACATTTGAGGACCGTTCAATTGCTAGGTGCCTTACAGAGCGTTGTAATTTGCCATTATTACTTTCAATAAAAGCCATATGGGGACCACAGAAAGGTACAGTGGCTTATAGTTACCTCAAGAAAAGCAGCAAGTCTTTTAGATGAACAGGCAAATGCTAATAAGTTACTCCAGCTGATGTTATTAACCTAGCCTTTTTGCAGCCCATATCTTTCGGTCCACAAGCACTCAGTTTGTGAAGTAAACTGATGATAATCGTGGTAAGTGAACATTTTATTTCTTTCAGTTTATATCAGTAGACTGTAAAAATGCCGGCATTCTACAGTATTGCTCTGGTACATGATGGTGCGTGACACTACGTGACACTACATAACGTGATGATACGCTGCACATCCAGTGTGCAGTGGCCTTTAGACTTACAGCTCTAGGGAAGCCTTTTCATTGGTACAGGACCTTTACGTTACAAAGAGGTTCTTGAAACCTAAAAAAGGTTATTCACACTAACACAACTCATTTACATGAATGACCATCCATTGAAGCTTCTTTAGGGAACCTGTAGGGTTTTTTCTATGGCATTGCTCCAAAGAATCCTTTTCACCGCCTTTAGTGTGCTTGCACAGTTAAGCATACGTACTTAAAGTATGTTATATAAGGTAGTGGTTAGAGTTTCATTAACATTGTATGCATCTACAGAAATATGAGTGCTCTTGTACATATGTGAGCATACTTGTGTTCTCACTTTGGCTGTGTGGTGACTCCCCAGCTGCCAGGCTGGAGTAATGTAACATTAATTATTTATTCATGTCTCTTGCATGTCAGTGCCATGTGTCCATTTCCATGTGACATTTTAGAGAGCTAGTGGGAGACAACAACAAAAAAAAATCTACTGTGAAGAAAACCTTTCAGAATGTGTTGAGTGGCTGCACATAAGTGTGCGGCAAATGCCTGGAATAGCTTTTACCCTTTGATTTTGTTTTAGTTGAATTGTTGGCCTAGTAATAAGGACAAAGTACAAGACAGTCTCCAGTTGGTGGTCTCTCTCTCTTTCTCTCTCTCTTTCCAGTGACTTTCTTCTCTTTCATCTGTCAGAGCTAATGAACAGATGTTACAAGGCTGTTGAATGTGGGATGATGGCATGTGCCTCTGGCGGTCTGAGCCAACTGGGGAGGTTTGAGGGGTGTGCGTAAGGTGCCTTTTCAGCCAGCTAGGCTGCTGCAGCCTCCACTTTGATTCCTAGCTAAGAGAGTTTGTAACACACACACACACACACACACACACACACACACACACTCTCTCACACACACACACCATCAGTATGATCAGTTCCTTGTCTACTGCAGCTGAGATGCCTGTCAGCTCCTCTACACCACGGTCCATCACCCAGCTCCATTCTGCCCTCCACACACTTGGGGATTTATAGTAAAGGTTGAAGTAGGCTAACTGCAGCTCAGCCAGGCCACCCGGTGTGAGAGAGGTCAGCAGATGGAGAGGTAATGCATACTGAAGCACTGCAGGTGTGCTATCTTCCATTGTATTGTTTCTACAGTTAAACATGCATCACTGCAGTTCTGAGGCTTCCTTAACTTCTGCAGTCTATCTAGCCTAGGATTTGATGGTAGTGCATTCATTCTAATGTCAACATTTCTCATTGTCCCAAGACAAAAAACAAAATGCATTGGTTTATTCTAGCGTTCACTGCCCACTTGTTCCAGTAAGTATACCTTGCAGACCTATCAGCAATAACTCAAGAACTTTAGCATTCTTTGTTGTGTGATTTGCTCTAATGTCTATGACAAAATCAAACTTTATCCTCAGATGGCACACAGAAGACACCAAATTGGCACTAAATAATACAAATGACTAAAAGAATTAGGAATAGCAGAAATGTGGGGGACCACCATGTCTGGGACCCCTTCTACCTCCACTTTGACACTCTAGAAATTCCCATCTCCACGTTCCAATTTTTCTGAGCATTTTTGAGTTAATACAACACTATTTAGGGTTTTGGGGACCTCCCCGGTGGAAACATGTTACTGCACACAACATGCCGAAGAACATTTTGTAATGTCAGTTTTGCTTTTGAACCCTCACAAGTGAATGAATCTGACTTTTGCGAGCTTGTTATTCAAAGGAAACTTGCTTCATATGATGTGAGTGAATTATCTACTACCATCATCATCATACTATCATCTTTCAGAGAAGCAGTTCCTCACTCCATTTATTCCTCTACATTAGGTTAAATGTACCAGAAAAATCTATTTTTTAAAATAAACATTCGTAAATGGCTCTTGACATCGAAAGCCCTAAAAAAAAGAGGATTCACGTATTTTATTAACGATGTTTCCCTGTAATAATGAACAGCACGCATTCCTATGATGTGAGTGAATTATCTACTATTGTCATCATACTATCATCAGTATAGTGATTTTACATTTGAGACCATTGTGAGGACCCTCTTTTTAAGCTAGGGGCATGAGTCATTGCTACATAAAGATGAATGACATGGTCTGAAACACTCTCACCAAATCAGCACTTGTACCTCTGACTTTAAAATTATTATTGCAGACTTCATAGGGCAACAGCACATGCACATCAAATTTTAATGTATTCTTATTTCTCCATACTCCGTAATGCTACTTCTTTCAGTGCTACTTTAAACTCCAAATTAGGGGACACTCTAACTACTGAAACAGTCACAACTGAAACATTTGGTACAGTTGTAGTGTTATTATTCTTTTGTTAATAACAAAACGGAACGTTTGGTCATTTGTTTGAATAAAATTAAAAACTAATTCAGGTACAGGGTCACTTAAAGTTGGATTTAAGTCCAAAGTCTAAACTGATTTTTGAACTGTGGTTTTGAAGCAGTTCAGTAGAAAGGTCAGTACACATTTTAAACTTTGCAATATCATGGTACTGCAACATAAAAGATGATCTAAGTGTGTGCATCTAAAAGAATACTATTTTTTTCTATTTGAAAACAGATGAAAAAGCAAATGCTGTGATATGTTGACAGGGGAAACTGAGGGAGGCAGGGTGCATGTTGCAAGTTGTCTTTACTAAAGTTCTCATTAGTAGCTTTGGTGTCATGGCAGCATGGTAGGTGGAAACATAGAGGGCTGGAGAATCCTTGATATACAACAAACAAAGATCCAAAAGAAGAAACAGAAACTGGAAACTGAACGGAAGAATAAAATATAAATTAACTAAACACCCAGGTGATTATACACAAGTTGCACCACAAAAAACAGGTAACAGGGCAGGTAACAAACAACATGTACAACCAGCACTCAACTCCATTTGTAAGCAGCACATGATCCCACATATGCCATTTGCAGTTTTTCTTGCCAAATGATCTGTCTAATCTAGCAAAGTTACATCATATCATAACAAACAGGGCACAAGAAATCATGCCAAACCTTAACAAAGAACAGTGAAACTGAAATATACTTTCACAAATTGTCCTCAATGAAGACAGCTCCCTCAATTTCTTGTGAAGTGTTTATTTAGATTAATTTTAAATAATTGCTTGACTGATTCATTGTTATTGAGTGACTATGCAAGAATTTACATATGAGCCAGTATATGTACACTGACACTCATTTTGCATCTTTGCCACCATGAAAGAGTTGTAAGCCTGCACAAGTAAATACAGTGAACACAGACAAGAAACATTTAATAACATCTGAATTGATTTTTGAACTATAGTTTTGAAGCAATTCAGTAGAAAGATCGGTATACATTTTAACTTTGCAATATCATGGCACAACATAAAATATGGCCTAAGTGTGTGCAGGTGAAAGACTATACTACATATATTATCTTCTTGAACATACAATTAAGATGAAAAAGCAAATGCTGTGACATGTTAGCAGGGGAAACAGAAGGAGGCGAGAGGCATGTTGCAAGTTGTTGCAAGTTGTCTTTACTAAAGTTCTCATTAGTAGCTTTGGTGCCATGGCAGGTAGAAACCTAGAGGACTGGAGAATCCATGAAATGAAAACAAACAAAGAACAAACAGAAACCAAACACTGAATGCAAAGAATAAAATGTAAAGTAAAAAACACAGACAAGAAACATCTCATAACACTGATTACAAAAAGGGGTTACAAGGTACATACTGGTGAGACAAAGATAAAGAGTCCTAATGCTTAGGTCAGGCTACATAATCTCATCTACATGTTTCCTCTGGCTTGGCAGTGGAGGTAGTACCCCCTGCAATGCCTTATCAACCTTAGACTTCAAGGTAATGTCCCCACATACAGCCTGCACTGAAAACTTTTCCAGTGCTCATTTGAATTACTGCCATGTACCTTCTGCCACTATGCTGAGCAAAACTCTACCATGGTGCTGAGGAATGGGGAATTGCTGAGCTATACAAAACCGTGATTTTCATGTCTCCCTCTGTTCTTATTGAAATGCATAATGATGTAGACCATTGAGAAAAGGCAGCAGATGTCCTTAATTTGTCCAGGTTAATTTCTGGCTCTTTAGTTAAGACATGCTTATACAATGTGTTCTGGCTTGAAAATCAAATCAGGTCCATAACTACAGCATAAACATTTTAGAGTCTCTGGGTTAAAGCTCAAATCTGGGCTATAACTAACATCACATTTTTAGCTTTCTTATACTGTTTCATAATAACTGGTTAATTATTTTACTGTTTTTAACACAATTATGTTCAGCTAAATTAACATCTATGTACAAAATCAGTAATACTTTTATTGCTATGTATTGTTTACTAACTTAATATATAACCTACTTGGCCCTTACTGTTTATTCCACAGCTCAGGAGAAGGAGATTAGGCTACTTACAGTTAATGAGACATAATATAGTCTCATTTATCTATTAATTCCCTAATTACTCTACATGATACCATGCCTTCAATATGCTAATATGCAATATGTAGTATGTGATGAGATGGCAACAGAAATCAACAACTTCAAAAGGCCATTAAGTGCTCATTTGATTTCTAATGTTGACAGTTATGAAGGTCATCGCCTAAACTAAGCATTTACTTCAACTATGTAATGACACAAAAATAATGCTAGTAGCATTACAAACAGGCTAAATAAAAATGATTTATGTGGTTTGCATTTTACAAGCATGATAAACATATATCATAGCTATAACATATGTTATGTGTTGCATACTTGTATGTCTCAAGTCAAAGGCACTAGCATAATGAGCAACCACAACAGTTGTGAGGTTTGCTGAGAACCAATCATGTCACTGTAATCTTGAGATGCAAGATTTTCTGTGTAATAGGCCAATATAATATAATATAATATAATATACACATATATACTATAAGTTATATAATAATATAATATACATATGTAATATACATAATAAGTTTCTACTTTGCATAGCATGATTGTGACATAAAACCTTCCCGAAACTACTGCAGTCCAAATGAAAACAAATTCCAAATGAAAATATTATAATAAAAATAGATCATCATGTAGATTGTGGTATATACTGATGAAATATATTGCCCAAAATAAAACCACTGCTCTTCTTAAAATGGTCACAGCTTTGAGATTTTGAGAAGTACAGCATACATGGCTTTACAGTAGAGAGCAGTAAATTACCTGCTATATTCTCTGAAGGTCTGGGATATAGCTTAAATTTGGCTGTACTCTTTGCCCTGCTTCCCTCATTGTCATTCAATACACAAGGACATAGCCGACTAAAGTAGCACAGATCTCATCAGTAACAAATGTTCTCCTTGTCCTTCCTCTCCTTTTCCCCCATCCTCTCAATTGTATGATTCTTCTTACCTCGGTTCTTTCTGCAGTTGAGATTTGGAGAATTGTTTCAAAGCATATGAATTCATCTGTGATTATTACTCATCCTGAGGTTCTGATTGATGTGCAGCTTGAGAGCTGTATTAATTACGTTTAGGGCCAGTGCTTTCTAAATAATCATGTGTTGTAACCTGGGCTTTATGACAGGAAACTCAATGAACATGCAGCATATGAAAATGGGTGAACAGTATTTATCGTTTAGGAATAGAAATTCTAATAGTAATTGATGTAATAGTTTGGGATACTTTGTAGTAAGCTTGAATGTGTTAACATATGAGGTTGAAGGGGATGTTTTAAACACAACAAAACCCTGGGTAATGAAAAAAGCCAGTTGAACAAGATAACAGTTTAAACATTATATATCATATAAGTGTCAAATTTTGAATGTGCATAACATGGAACACATGTGTATATATATATATATATATATATATATATATATATATATATATATATATATATATATACAAACTATGTCACATCAAACATTATGCCTTAGAAATCTGTACCCTAACAGCTAATAGTGGGTGGAGTCATCCTGGCTTGCTCCCTGCATATAAGAGGGGACTTAGGAAAGAACTTTGAAATCTTCAAAAAGTCAATTCATTTTGGCACCCATTCTGAAACATCCAGAGTCATCTCTTCCCTTTATACTTGAGGTGGATGCTTCAGAATCAGGGAGGTGCTTTTACAGAGGGTAGGCTTGCCACCAAAACTTCATCCATGCGCTTAGTTTTCATGTAAATTGAGTTCAGCTGAATGAAGCTATGATGTGGGAAATCGTTAATTATTAGCCATGAAATTAGCCTTAGAAGAATGGAGGCCCTGGTTAGAGGGAGCACTGTCCACTTTTCCAATATTAACTGACTATCAAAATCTGCAGTATATAGGATCTGCCAAACAAGACAAGCATGCTGGGCCCTTTTCTTCACGTTTTAATTTCACTGTCACGTATCACCCAGGATCTAAGAACACGAAGGCAGACGCCTTATCTAGAATATAGGAAACAGAGCCTAGTCACCGTAATGACAAAACCATTGTTGACCCAGCTTGTGTTGTAGCTCCTATCAGATGGGAAATATTGGAGGAAATTCAGAGGGAGAGAAAAACCGAACCCACTTCGCCAGATTAACTCTTTGTATGTTCCTTCTTCTATGAGACAGAGAGTGTTAGATCTAATGCACCTGGTTCTGGCCACCCAAGAATCCAACTTTCATGGATATTAGTTAAGAATAAATTCTGGTGGCCAAAGGGTAATCTAGATGTGCACCACTTACACTGTACAATCAAGTACAGTGTCCATCCATAGTCACCTAGGCAGCTCCTTGCTGGACTTCTGGAACCCATTGTAATACTGCCATCTTAGTCATTAGTGATACATTTTCAAAGGCCCGTAGAGTGGTACCTTTGAAAAAACGGTTATATGGTATACTGAAGGAGATCGTTTCTCAGTTTACTACTATATGTATGAAAAGCTTTCTGTAACCACCTGAACATCAATATTAGTCTAACTTCAGGTTACCACCCACAGGCAAATGGACAGGTAAAGCAACTTAATCGGGAGATTAAGGTTTTTAAGGTTACATTAAATTACAGAATGGCTGGTCACATTACCTACCTTACCTAGCAAGACGCCAAGCCCCAAGTTTGTTGGACCAGTCAAAGTTTTGAAACAATTCACCCCTGTCTCCTACTGGCTTGAATTCCCCCCCCATATCGAATTTCACACCATGTTTCATTACTAAAATCTTTATGTGTCCTGTCCCAGGTGAGAACAGAAGCAGCAACGCCCTTCTCAGCTCTGGATTCACAGTGGACCCTCAACCCCTGTGGAAGGCGTATGGTCTACTTAGCGGATTGGGGGGGTATGGCCCAGAGGAACGTTCGTGGGTCTCATCAAAAGACATTCAGGACCTGTCTTTGATCGCAGATTTTCATAGGGACCATCCAGGTCATCCCGCCCCTAGGCCCAAGGGCCGACCTCAGCGTGGGAGGTCTAGTGCATTGGAGAGAGGGGGTTATGTTATCTGCTGCAGCTGGTTTCCCTCTTCACCACAGAGAGGTCGCTCTGACCAGAATTCTAAACTTGGTGTTCCTACTTGGTTATGATGAGCTGTCATTTTGTGCATATAAGACCTTTTTTTTATTTTATGTCTTTGTATTGGCATCAATTGCAACTCTGAGCTTTCTTATTCTTGTCTTGCTACCCTGGTTAAGATCCTTTGCTTTGGTTTATGGTTTCTGAGTTTGGGTCAGTGTTTTTGTACTCTGACTATCTGGGTTTTCTGAAAGACAACCTGGTTTTGACCTTGCTTGTAGGTCAAGTTTGTTCTAATAAACCTACGGCCAACTCCTTATTCCTGTTGTGGATTCCTATGACAATGTATAGTATGTATGTATCTACATAATAATCCATACGCTCCAACCTGGTGAATTCTTAAAACATTGAAATTGTGTTAATAATAATAATAATTAAAAAAAATAATAAATAAAAAAAAATAATAATAAAAATAATAATAATAATAATAAGAAGAAGAAGAAGAAGAAGAAGAAGAAAAGGAACAACAACAACAACAACAATATTACCTGGTTAAAACAATTTCTTACTCTTTCAGTATGTTGAGAGTAGCATGCTCCTGCTGTTTTGATATGCATATCACATATCTAATTTAATGGGATAAAAGCATTTTTATAGTTTTCTGCCAGCGTGCTTTTCTTCTATTCAGCATAATAGCAAATATCTTTCTGATTCTTAGGCTTGTTACTTGTTTTCTTTGATCAGTGGAATTGCTTTTATGTAAGCAGTTCAAGTCTTTGTGGTTCCTGTAATGAAATAAAGTGGTTACAGGTTTATCAAATTCCTTGTCGATGAAATATGTACATGACTGTGTGTCTGTCTGATGTCTGTAAGGACAATCCTCCAGTGACTAGATGCAGTGCAAACAGTGCCCCTATGGCAGTTTAAAGGAGGGCTTAGCAAGCTATTATCTTTGTCTCAGTATAATGTTAACTATTAACCTAACTAGTAAAACTGTGTCATCTCTTGCTTCTAGGCCTCACCTTCTCCTCAGTCCTCAGTCCATGAAAAAATGGTTCTATAGCAGCTAACAAAACTATCATTGATGGCTTTGGGGAGAAGTCCAGTGAAACAAGGCCAGTGAATAACTGATAGTGACTATACAGAGACAGTCTTTTATAACAAACGTATTCAGACAGTGGGAATGTGACAGGGTTGACCCAGTGCAAGCGACCCCTGTTGCTGATGTGCTCCAGGGTGGCACTCATAGACCTCTGAAATCATAGAGCACAGTGCTTCGATAAGACAGCCTGTCAACCGTGA
Source organism: Semaprochilodus insignis (assembly GCA_034552555.1). Classification (NCBI taxonomy): domain Eukaryota; kingdom Metazoa; phylum Chordata; class Actinopteri; order Characiformes; family Prochilodontidae; genus Semaprochilodus; species Semaprochilodus insignis. The sequence goes on along the minus strand of CM067474.1, from coordinate 52,580,991 downwards.
CAGCAATGCAATGGAAATAGGATAAAAGAGAACCAGAATCACTGACACAGAATAACTGATATGTAGAAAAATACAAATGCTTTGGCTTTATTTAAACAACCAGTTAGATAAGATGCTACAGAGGGATTATATTCTACACTGCCAAACAAAACAGAGTCAGAAATATTAGCTCAACCTTCTGCACAGCTTTTTATAGTGCTGGCTTACATTTACAGTACTGCATCTGATTAGGTCTGCTACAATTTAAAGGAGCAATATGTAAGATGTAAGTGCAATCTGTTAAATTCATACTCCACATAGTTCCTCAACCCTCTTCACTCCTCGATCAATTTACATACCAGTCTAGAAGTTGTGAATTCAGCATCAGAATTGATGGTGGTGGAAAGTAACAAGTTTTGCTGCTGTTTTTGTCGCTTGTTTTCATTCAGGCCTTCTTCTTCATCCGTTCATGTGGAAGACCAGACACTACAATGACCCACTATCGCTTCTTCAGGTAAAAAGTGGCTTTACAATACAGGATGGACTGGAGCTAGCTGGTTAACCTACTAACTTCAGTGAATATCTTTACAACATGATACACTGACATCTTTGGCATACCTTCAAAGCTGTTATTTCTTCATATTCTGTTGGCAATTTTAGTTACTGTTGGAATGTTTGAAACTGAAAAAAAAACTGTAACACATTAAAAAAATGTTTTTTTTAATATATTTTTATACTAAATATATATATATATATATATATATATAAATGACATAATTTGTTTTGTCTTTTTGTTTTGTGTTCAAACTTTTGCATATGACTGTAACTGTTCTGTGCACGTTCTGTATACACTGCTCTCTGTCTGAGCATGAGGATATTTTTAAGTCTCACTGCACTGAATAAATTCACCTTGGGCACAGAAACGGAAGCAACTTTGTGACTTCTGAATGGCCCAACTGTCTGTCTAACTGCCTAATCAGCAGGAGCTCAAATCTTAGCGATGCCTCAGCATGCTTTGGTCATATGCGGAGGAGGAAGAAGACTGTGCCATAGAGGGAGTCATATCCTGTGAGTTGGAATTTGCAAGGACTAAAATGAACATGAGGAATTGAGTAAAATCCACCAAAAACCTAAGTGAAGTCATTTCAGCTTATAAGGAGGAAAGCACATTTGCTGGGTTATCTTTTAATTCAATCAACTTAAACTGTTCTGTTGACCTGATGCTAGGATGCAGTATTATAATGTACTGAACGCACCTTTATATATATATATATATACATATATATATATATATATGTATATATTGTGTTCAGTGTGATCAAGATCTATCTCAGACCACCTCCAAATGTTGTAATTCGCTTACAGTGCATCTTTGGGGTAGTTACACCTCGCTTTTCATTCAGTGAAGTGAAATCCAACTGTGATCCGATCACCCTAAAAAAAGCATGATCTGTAGAGGAACTTTAGGCATCCATAAGAACCTTTCATGTGATGGTTATTTGTGTGAAGACCATTTTGTAAAAGTTTTAAGAACCTCTATATTATGTGAGGAACCCCCCTTTTTAAAGTTCAACAAACTTCTACAAATCCCGAAAAGCTAAAGCTTATCAACCTACAGCTATACTTCTAAGCCAAGAATCATTCAAGAACCTTTCTTTTCAAGAGTGCAGTCCTCAAATTTAGATGTGTTAGAGTGTGAAATGTCCACACTGTCATGACTACAGCTGCACCGGCCAGTGTTCTATGGGGAGGAGGAAATTGCAATATTAGTAGGTTAAAGCACCTGAACAGATCTGGGATCAGAATATTTAATAATTTCATTAATTTCTCTCTTTCGTTTCCCTTTTCAAGTGTGCAGGACATTGAACAAGTTGGAAGTGGGAAGAACAGCGGTGACTTTTTTCGTCTCTTATTCCCAATTCAATATGAAATGCAATTCCTTTGTTTCACATCTGAATCCCAATCTGCCACACTTCCCCAGCCCTCTCATCTGGATTCGTATCACAGAAAGGACTTCCCCTCAACTGGCACAGACAGGAGGTGAGGCAAGGGAATACAGAGGGCAGGCTAGACCACACCAGTGAGGTGACTTAAGATGGAATATAGGTCAGGTGTCTGCAAAACACAATCTGTCTCACTACAACAAGGTTCCATCACAAGGGCCATCCTTACTCCTGGGAACTGCACACTTAGGGGGAGCCAACTCGCACTAAAGTCAAAACACCTTCATGCCCCATTTACAACTGCAGAAGCACTGTCAGCCTCTCTTGTGGAAACCTCCAATCAGTCACAGCGCTCCTCTATGCCATGTATATGGTAAATAGTAAAGATGCAAATCTTAACACAACTTTGCTGTGTTGGAATCAATTAGAATGAATTTAGAAGCCAATGAAAAAGGCTACTTTCAAAACTAAAAAGCCCCTCACAAAGCTTTGTGTACTGTTTTTATTGTCTTCCACTACTCTGTCTTTTCTTACAATTCCACTACATAGTTCCCTTAGTCACATTTGATGAAATTAAATTGTTGTGAAATTTTAGATTTTGGCAATGCATTGTTTTACAATGCCCTTTTTGCAATATAAAAAACAATGTAACATGTTTTCATAGAGTTACATACAGTCTATGACCATAAGTATGTCCACGTACCTCCTAATGATTGAATTTAAGTGTTTCAGCCAAACCTGTTTCATCACTCACTACAGGTTTCCAAACTGCCTCTGGAAGCAGCAAGAACTGTGTATGGCCGAGGAGAGGCACACAAGCCTAAGATCACTTTGCACAATGCCAAGAGTCAGTTAGAAAGTGCATTGCCACTGGACTCTGGAGCAGTGGAAACATGTTCTCTTGAGTGATGAATCATACTTCACTACCCGGCAGTCTGATGGATGAATCTAGATTTGGCAGGTTAGGCAGGAGAATGCTTTCTTCTGGAATGCGTAGTGCCAGCAGTAACGTTTGGCGGAGGAGGAATAATAGTCTGGGGGTTGTTTTTTGTGTGGTTTGGGCTTGGCCCTTAGTTCCAGTCAAGTTTACTGTTAATGCTGCAGCGTACAAAGACATTTTGGACAATTATATGATTTCAATTTTGTGACACAAGTTTGATGAAGACCCTTTCCTCTTCCAGCATGTCTGTCATGGTCCATTAAGACATGGTATGACTAGTGTGGTGTGGAGTAAATCCTGAGCACTGACCTCAACCCCACAACACCGTTGGGTTGAATTACAACCTCAATTGTGAGCTAGTTTTTCTCATCCACAGTCAGTGTCCTGGCCTCCAGAAAACCAGTTTCCAGATCAGATTCTAGCCTCACATGGCAACCACTGCTATAGAGTACAAAATCTGGTTATTGACAGTTCATCATGTATACTAAAAACACTGTATTGAAATATTCTAATTTCATGCATACTGCCCACTCTTTGCATATAGTACCATGCAAACGTCTGAGACCACCCTTTCATTTATTTCAATTCCACTAAATTGTCCATTAAGTTGTTAGAAACAAAAGAACCCGTACAACGTGAGCAGAGCTAAATGACAGGCAGGTTTAATAAACAAAGGGACAATCTAGCCAAACAGCAAATCACAACAATGTATGATAAAGGGACAGGCGAAAGGCAGAGTCAGGGACAGGCGAGAGGTCAAGAACCGGAAAAGCAGTCAACGGGGCAGACAAGTTAAAGGGGCTAGGCGAAGGGGAGGTCAGAAAGGCGGAAGCGAAGATGAAAGCCAGAGAGATACAACGAACCAGGTCAAAAGGGGATAAAGCCGAAAGGAGAAGTCGGGGACAAAAAGGGTCGAAAACACAGAGATAGAACACTTAGAGTTGCAGAGTAAACGGCAAAACCTCGCAATAAGCGAACGTTAGCGAGGGGTTTATATATGTTGAGTAATGGGTCAGCTGAACCTAGAACTCAGGTGACCTAGGGCTGGCAGACTGTGAACACGTGGGAGTGACGTCATTGAGCGAAGCCCTCTGGGAAGTGGAGTCCGGGAGGGCGGAGGAGCCGGGAAGACCAGGGAGCGTGACATAAGTACAAGATATTTATTTTCAATGTAAAAAAAAACAATGTTGTGGTCTGCTAGGTCTTATAATTTGTTAGAAGTTCAGTTTTCTCTAAATCCTTTAATCATATTTAGGATTATTATAGAAACTTTTATTACATGTCATCTCCTCAGAAATGTATCTTTCAGTTATTTAAGATGCATATAAGAAAGAACTGTGTAAGGCAGCTGAGGTGAGTTAGGTAGTTCTGGACAAACTTTATGCAAATTAACTGAGTTACGTTCAGTTAGATTGCTCGATGTGTGACTTGATAACTGCCTCAGACACACACTCAAATGCACTCTGAGAGAGCTATAGCAGTTACTGTAAGAAGAAGTATTAAAAACATTACACATCACTGCAGTTAATATTAAGAAACTCTTTTTAAACACAAAAAAGTTTGAAAATAATATTAGTCAGTGTTGGAGCACATAACAAGCCTATAGCTCTGCACTCACTTTCCTGTTTTTGCAGGCTGCATGTGTTTTAGTAAACCGCCCCCTGCTTCAGCAGCAGGCGAGAGAAGCAATTTAAACGGCTTGCTGTAATAAAAAATACATTGTTAATGTAAACATAAAATATATAAATAAAACATAAAATACTCCAACCTAAAGCAACCAGACATAGGTTTTAAATATGTTCAGATTGTTGTTATTATTATTGTTATTATTATTATTATTATTATTATTAAGCAACCTGGAAATCTGCAGCACCCTCAGCACCCCCACTTCCCTGGATGGTAGAGTTAAAGTGGCAGAAGATTGCACCAAAGGAAAGAGTGAAAATAAAGGAACGGAAATAAATTCAATACTGTTAGATTTGTTATTATATTTAATGATGGAGGCTTTTCTTTACCACCTGTTAAAACATATTATTATTGCTGTCTACATCATTTGAATGTTGTATATGAATCTTTATATTGTGTAAAAAATGAATGATGCATGGACTAATCAAAATGCTCCAAAATCCCATGGAATAAAACTTAGAATTAAGTTAAGACCATTTTGGCCTTTCCTGCAAAATTACCATGTAGTGTGTTTTGGTTTCATTCAGAATAAAATAAAGGAAGAATGGCCTCTGACTTTGACAACTAAGAGGGCTGCTGACACTTTAGTAGTTCAACATGCTATGTATGCACCCAGTTTTAAATGTTTATAAGGCCTCAGTCAGTGAAATAGGTTTCTAGGGTGAGTGCTAGTATGCTGTTGCATTAAAAAATATGCATATAAAACTTGTAGTTTAAGGTGAGTGCACTTTCCAGATCCTCTGGGGTGTCGCAGGAGAATTCACTATTTCCTTCATCACCTTCAGGGTGGAGGGGAAAATCATGTATTTGGAAAGAGATAGATTGTCAAGCTTCCCAGCAGGACCGGCTGGAGCGATTTGGCTTCTTTATGCCGTTTCCCTGGAGAAAACTTTGTAGCAGCGTCGAGGGGCTTTGTCATGCATCACTGCTGTGCCTACCTTGCTTGCTTCTTGCAGGATGGTCTGTTTGTTTGAAGATTAACAACCTGAAGATGATGGTCCGAGGCTCATTGCCCCTCACCTTTCCTGTGCGGCAGGCCCTCTCCACCTAGACTCTGTTGGCCTGCAAGCGCAGGGAGTCATTAAAGCAGAAAAGTGATGCAGCCTGTGCCCTCGGCTTTCTCACTGAGGCATGTTAAATGCAAATTAGAGTGCCGGCTGCTTTCCTCCATGTTCACTAGATCATGGTGAAGCTCTGCTAGATTCTGCCTGTCATTGTGGCATACTTTTAGAATGCTCTCCATGTGATTTTGTACAAAACAGAGGCTGCTTACATGTTACTCTGTCTGGTGCTCTCAGTCGTAATTTCACAGCATTGAAACCCTCACAGAGCTTAGTCATCTCTGCAAGGAACCATCCCCAACCACTCACGAGGTCACTGCCTGATGGTCTCTTTGATTTCATGCATGCTGAATACTAACAGTGGTAGTAGCAGACTCTGATAGCAGTGGTTCAGAATATCTTTGTCAGTAATGTTCTGCTTAGTTGGAAAGTGAGTATTTTTAGGGGTTTTTTTTGAGAATATACACTGAAAAGAGGAGTGAGACATTTGATTTGTGTGTACATCATTTCCATATGAATAATGTATAGCATTTCACAGTTATTACCAAACGTAATATGTAATATATTGGGTTAGCGCTTAAAATGATGGTCAGTCAATCAACATTTTTAGATTTCTTTTTTGCACTATGAAGGGTAAAACTCAATTCAGAAAGCTAAAATACCACTGGCCATCCACCAGTACTACAGTTACTGCTCTGTAAAATATACCTTATTTGCCCCGTCTGTACAGATTCTATAAATAATAGTTTTATAGTATATGTCTACATAGACTTAGTTATTCATACATCTCTTTAGCTCCTTTTCTGGCTCTTTATTATTATTATTCTTTATACTATGTATTGTATCTTATTGTCCCACTTGCTAACATGTGCCCTTGTTACATGTCATGCAAGTGTGCTGTCACCGAGACAAATTCCTTGTATGTGTGACGAGAGAAGTGGTGAAATGATGTATTGTAGATTCTCTAGGTAAAAATAAGCTAATGCATCCTCTACAGTAAACACACTTCAGTACATTTTAATACACACTTACTGTTTGGTTTGCAATAGTTTTACAATATTCACATGAATGTTAGAATTTTTGGTGTTTGTCCCTCTTTGGATTTAATGACAGTGTTCCCTCAAGCTACCACAAACTCTGATCACCAACAAAAAGTCTTGTCTCTGATCAGACAAAAGTCTCTGATCTACATGAAACTGAGAGTCACCTGAACACTTGTTGAGATTTAAACTAAAAAATAATCTGACCTTTTTGTACAAAGACCTTGGGTTAGTGAGACCAAAAGCATTTCAAGCTTTCTAAGAACATAGATTATGCTCACTTAAATGCTTCACAAAAAGATGAGTCATCGGTCTGCCTTTGAAGACCATGTAAGTAACTTGTTGGCTGTTCAGATTGCCAGTGGAAGCTCCTTTCATCACCTGGGTGTCAGGACAGAGAAGAGTGTTGAGGCTTGTCTTCTATGCATTTTGAGGGTAAGACAAGCCTAGCTGTACTTGAAGCTCATTGTTGGCTTTGTAAGGCAAGCATTAAGGTGCAGGAAGCAACAGGAAGCCAGGGAAGGGACTGCGGCAGTTGAGTGACATGGGTGATCTTAGGAACTATGAAGATTGATAGTACATTACCAAAAGAATGTGAAAGAAGTGAAAAGAAAAGAAGACCCAGAAACGAACCCTGTGGGACACCAGTGGAGAGCCTGCTTGTAGTGGATGTGGACTCTCTCCAGGTTACCTATGAAGAGCACCCCTTCAGATGGGACTCAAATGCGCGCACAGAGTCAGTGATTTCAAGGTTGGTGAAGACAGACAGGAGGATCTTGTGTTTGACTGTGTCGAAGGCTGCAGAGAGAAAGAATAGACGCACTTGATATTCTTCAGTGACAGCTGATGTGGGATTTAAAAAAGTAAAACAAAATAAAGACAAATCTGACCTCCCAGCACACCTAGAAATACCTGCAGCACACAGGAAGTCTGTCAGCTGTTTGAATCTAGACCATGACACGTACTAGTTTTGTGAAAGATAGCTAACTTGTATGTCATCTTTTGTGTGGTATGCTTTAGAACACCAATCTCAAATCAATATGCAGTAATAACTGCATTAGATTAAGGTTAATGTATTCTATTAGCCATTCAACAACAGAGTGGCCAGTTAATGTCCGTGATGTTCCACTGATCTCATAAAGTCATATCTGCAGGTGCAGTATCAAGTTCATTACACACAAACACACACACTCACGCATGCACACTAACTCACTAACTCATCTGCCACCTTCCAATGTCCCCCCTCCTGCTCTCCTGCTTTTTTTGTCATACTCTCAAAGGGCACATCAGTGATAAGGATTTTGTGATTGCTAATTCTGGATGACAGGACATGCCATCAGATTTTTTTTCTCCCCGTCCTGGACCTGATTATCATCAGAGCTGCCCATGCAAATGACAAGGGGACCTTAAGGGACATCATTTTCTATTAAAACATGTCCGAGACTAATTACAGATAAATGCCATACTAGCCATTAGAGTGGGACACAGCGGGAGTGGATAACACCGGGGGGTGGGGGGGGGGGGTGACACCTTATTCAACCATAGGAAAACTACTGTTTGGACAGTAGTAAAAAGTGAAGATCCACACCCAGAAATATTGCACACATCTAGATATGGATCGCATTAACAGTGTTTAGAAGTTAAAGTTTGAATCAGAGTCTTTAGTGTGATTTTTTATAGGTTTAAACTAATTATATTAACAATCTGAATCAAGTACTGAAAGAAGAAAAAACAGTAAGATGTGCCATGTAGATGAGCTCAACATCTGGGAAATATTTTAATAATCATAGGGGAAATTATTTAGTTTGTATTATTTATTGTTTAATTTTTCACATTTTATAGTCTCATTGCATCTATACATTCAGTAACATATATTATTATATTATGTCATACATTCATCATCAACAGAATAGTTGCACCTAGAAGGAAGGGTTGCATTGCAGTGCTATTTGAAGGAAGATAAACGTTACCAGAAACAATAAATGGTGATAAATTTAGACTGATATGGGCAATATTAATAAGTCTCTCAGTATGGTGCCAGGCCGCCATGTTTGCTAACACAACATGCATACGTCTTGGCATGGAGTTGTAGACTCCTAAAGGTGTCCTACGATAATCCTTCCCATGCAGCTTGAATATTCTCAGACAAATCATCCACCAAGTGGGACTCATCACTGAAGATGACTCACTGCCATTCTGAGTCACTCCATGACTACACTCAATGTCAGTGCAGTCTGTGGAGATGTTGACGTGGTAGTCGTCATAATGATCTGCGTGCATGTTGTCCTGCGCCGTGAAGCCATCTGCCAGTGATACTAGCACTAACAGGAGGACTTGTGGAGGGCATCACTGTTCACTGAGTGTCTGCAATCGTGGCTGTTGGGTCAGTCAGGTACAGCGATAAGGCCTGTCCTTGATTACATCACGTGTACGGCAGAGGATAAAAATTTTAATCATTCGCATGTCTCACAATGTCAAACCTACCCACCAAGTTTCATTCCTGTCAGCTGATTTGTTCTGGGTGCAATTATTTGTGCAACTATTTTTTGATGAGTAGTGTATTATTTAATGTTTGTTTGCCACAGTCAAGATATACGTCATGTTATATCTTGACTGTTTCAATTTATTTGCTACATTTAACCTATTTTGAAAAACGGAACATAAAATATAAAGTGTGCCAAAACTTTTGCACAGTCCTCATTTTATTTTGTTACATGCAATAAATAACAATAATTGTGTATTAAAATGTGCAGAAGTGTGTTCACTGTAGATGCTGTTTTCACATCAACACGTGTCATTTGACCAGAGGTGTCTAAACTTTTGTGTTCAACTGTACTCGAAATATAATCATTCAGAGTCACCCAGAATTACAGGTCACCAAATTTCTTTTCTTTCTTTCTTTCTTTCTTTCTTTGTTCAGTTTTTCAGCACATTTTTAAAAAGGAGACAAATCTCACAGGAAATAGATAAACTTTTAATGAACAAACTTATTAAAACAGAAGTGGCTATTTCCAGAGAAATCCCCATTGGTCTCTCCATGCACCAGATTGAAGCTCTTTTCAATTACAAACAGCACTCCTCCGATGAGGCTGAGAGCTTTCATGGCCTGCTCTGAAACCGCATCATTAAAAGGGGAATTGATGCCCAGCAAGTGGGCAGAAAAGCCCCCAGGACTATGGCTCGAGTCCAGCACACCAGGGGGTAGAGGATTGATCTATTTCCCCTCTCCCCCTCACGTCCAGATGTGTTTAACTCTGGGGGAGATTCCCAAACCTTGACAAAAAAATCACAAATGCCAAAAAAACGCTATGAAATCTGTTATGTTTTATTAATGCAATAGTTAACCTGTGACTGTGAGGTGGAGGCTTTGATTGCATTGGTATACTGCTAGATGTTATCTGTTGTATACTGCTGTGGGTCATATGTAAATACATATTGTTGCTGTCAGGACAATAAAACTCATATCTGTGAGGGAGAAGGGAAAATCTTATTTACTTTCAATGCAAATTAGCACATCAAATATTTACAGAGTCACATCAAGTCACGCTGGAATATTCCTATTGGCCTGTTTATCACAAAGTGCTCACACTATGTAAAGTGTAGCTGAATATTGAATATGTAGCTGATCTGACACCAGTGCTTTACTCACTAAACTTGAGTAATGAGCTAATAAGTTCTGCAAATGCAAATGAAGCTTATCTATATATATGCATTTCATTTCAATGTAAAACTAATACTTTCACTAAAATGTCACTACATGTAAAATACATTTCCAATTTCCAAGACTCAGAGGTCAACATGCAGGCCACACAGCTTGGTAGCTGGATACCGTCCGTGCTTGGAAGGACAACAGGGGTCAGGGTTTGAAAATGCTATCACTTCCTTTGGACCCCATAGGTGAAACATCAAAGCAGTTGGACATTTTCTTTCTTTCAAGACTTTTTATGACCAGAAGACATAAATTTGATTGTCTGACATATCTTGATATGCAATATTATAACTAGCTCTAAAGAAGAAGCCATAGTGGGAGCAGAAATGACAAAGGTGGGTAGTTGGCTCTCAGCACTGTAGTGACACTGACGTGGTACTGGTGTGAGTGGATCAGCCACAGCAGTGCTGGAGTGTTTAAACACCTCAGTGTCACTGCTGGACTGAGAATAGTCCACCAACCAAAACTATCCAGCCAACAGCAACCTGTTTGCCAGTGTTTTCCTCACACACTGAGAATGCCTGTGGGGGTCCTGAACAATGAAGAACAGGGTAAACAGGGACTTATGAAGTATGAAGAGAAACAGATCGTGTACAGTCTGTGATTGTAGAACTACAAAAGTACATCGGTCTGGTATGTCTTATTTTATCCTGTTAAATTCCGTTTCATCACCAGCACCCCTGATTTAACATTAGGAATTATTAAATGACTAAAACAGGTATTAGATCCTAACTGCATTTAATACTTAATATAGAATTCAGAATTCCAGATCACCTTTTCGTGTATAATTCTGCTATGCTACATAGGAAACAGCATCTGTGCTTGGTCACATCTCTTTTTAGAAGTGTATTTAAGATAAAAAGAGAATCACTTTAATGAATTTTAATTTCTGTGTATATAGATGATAATGATGATAATCATGATGATGATGGTGGTTGTTGTTGTTATTGTTATTATTATTATTACATGTAAGAAATTTGATTAAGTAGATCGGTGTGTAATCCTGCTGCTTTTATTAGTTTATCAGTGATTTAGGTTTGGGTTTTCCATGCTGCTTTTTGGAAAAGAATTATTTTATCAAAGTTACAACACTTGTACTTGAGAATGAGTTTAGGCTACAGTATATGAAGATAAAAGTTGATTTGGCATTAATATCACTGGTTGTCAAATAGTCTATAGTCTCCTTCTCTGAGACCGTATGAGATTTAAAGGTATGTCTGATCACTCCACTCTCAGACTGGGACTAAACCCAATCTGTTGTGTCTCTTTTTAAGTGTTCAGTATTTCAGGACCACTATTTAAATACTCTAGTAACACTAATTAAGTAACATGACAGCTTGCTGCATTGTTTATACCTTGTGGATATGATTTGCGATCAGTAACATCATCTAATTCAGTCCCTCATAATGTGCTTATACAGTTTATTTGATTTTATTTTTTTCTTTATGCAGATCTCTGAGGATTTGACTTGTTTTCCCTTTCCAGAAGCCTGATACACAAACTCTTACATGCTGTCCTCTGCCAGTGAAATTGCTGTTATTTGTTTATGCTGCAGTTATTCAGCTGAAAAATTAGCCATATACACTGTAGTAAGTCAGGCAGAACACGAGAGGGAAAAGACAGAGACAGAAAGAGAGAGAGAGAGAGAGAGAGAGAGAGAGAGAGAGACAGAGAGAGAGAGAGAGAGAGAGAGAGATTGCACATTGGGGTTCCATCACCAATTTCATATGTCCTTTCAGCTGGCAAGTGCGTATGCACTGTCAGCACTTTCATGCTTGATGTCTTTCTTTACCCCCACCTCCTCCTCCTGCTCTCTTCCTGTCAGTATATGCAGTTACACTCACCCATGCATTGAAGAAAAGCGACAAAAAAAGGTGAAAAACATTACATCAAGTCATATATTTCACACTGTTGTGGTCTGAAGTTGTCAATAATTTCCTAGTGTTTATCAGCCCCCGAGAAAGAAACAGTGCACTGACTTTACATGATGCAAATGTCTACATAATTTCTACACGAATAAAACAAGTTACATCAGGTTATAGCCATTCACTTATTTATGGCAGTAATTATGTTGATGTAAATTTATTAATGTAGATATCATGTACACATAGAATTAATGATTTATTATTATTATTATTATTATTATTATTATTATTATTATTATTATTATCCCTGCTGCAATGGACTGGCAGGCTGACTAGGGTGCCTCCTGCCCTCCACACATGAGTGCTGTGATAGGCTCCCGTACCCCCACCACCCAGAAGCATAAACAGCTTAGAAAATGAACGAATGAATAATAATAATAATAATAACAATAATAATGTTTATTATTATTATTATTAGTAGTAGTAGTAAAAATCTTGATAAAAATTTGTATTTGCCTAAAGCCCCAATTGTAAATCCTAATTACTACACATTACAGTTCTTACTGATATATCATAACCATGCAGTCTTCTATTCTGCACTACTGCTGCACTGTTTAGAGTATTCATAGTAAGAGAATATGGTTTCTCATTATGCTCCTTTAATTTCAGCTCATTCTGCAATCCACCTGGGAAACTGATGAGGTGACTTGAAATAAATGCAATTATTACAACAGCTGTAATATGTTTTCTGTGAGTGGCTGTGCTTTCGTAATCAGCTTGTTTTTTGCTTGACTGGTTGCGTTGTTTTCTGCAGTTTAGGATACAAAGAAGGCCTTTGCTTTTCCAAGGAGCAATGGGTGCAATTACAGCAGAGAGCTGCTCTGCTGCCTGCCTTTAATTAACGAAAAGTGCTCAGGTGAGACTCATCCCTGCCTCAGAAAGCCTTGTTACTGGGAGTATCCTAACACCTACTGCCTCATTTTCTTCTGCTTAAATCAGAATTCAAGTGGCTCTTATTTGCTGGGATGTGTTATGTACTGAAATTAGGTTTGACATATTTGATGTCATTCACCACAGGACGCTACATTTAGGGGATACACAAATAAATTATGAGTGTCATTGGTGTGCTGTTAGGTGGTCCCGTTAGTACTCCAGTGTTGGATGGCTGCCAGCTCACTTGCTATAGCAATGCTAATGCTTACTTTGGTGGCAGTTGACAAATCTTCATTTGGAGTATTTTCACTGTTTTGCTAATTGGGAACCCTATTTTTAATAAATTAATTAAGTTATTTATTTATTTTATGATTGAGAAAAAAGCTTTGGCAGCTTTGAAAATGGTTTTCTACTAAATGGGAAAAAATACCCCGTAACTTGGTTACTGTTGCTGTGTCTGTCAAGCTTTCAAGCCTGTTCCAACTATGGAGTTTTCAATGGTGATGAAAACCAAACATGCTGTAGTACTTCTTCTAGAGTGAGAAACACATCCAAAAATTCTGAAAGATAGTCAGATAGTCTCTAGTCCAGCATGCATTTGAAGGCTACTTACATAACACCATGATTTTTGCTAGCCTAATAGCGACACAAGTATAATAAAGATATAAAGATCTCAGTTTAAATGTCAGAAGACTGAGAAGATGACAATAGCAGCATTATTCCTGTTCTTCAGGGTAGGTAAATGTTCTAAAGTTTACCGAGATTTTATGCTCATGTTATGGTTTTAATTCATTAATAATGAATTGATCATATGATTATATTTTCATATAATTTAATTCAATTTAATTTTTATTGTAAATTTTTTTATAGTCATTATATGTGAATGGTTCTAGTGTATAATAAGTCACATTAAGGCTACATCCACATTCAAGAAAGTAGGTGTCATGTATACGTGATACACTGGGTAATGGTCAATGAATGCTGGTACTGGTGCGCTATGTTATGAAGACTTGTTCAAGAGTTTATTTCAAGTATATAGGAAGTTAGCTTTTTTTTATTAATGTCCTGTATGGGTGGGAGGACAGCTGCAGTGAAGGACTGGGCAGTGTTCACCACCCTTTGCTGGGCCTCCTGTTCCACGGCAGTGGATCTGCAACACCAGACTGTCAAGCAGATGGCCAGAATGCTTTCCAGCGTGGGCCAGTAGAAGTTGCAAAAGGGCTGATGTGGAAGGTTGATAATCCCCAGCCTCCTGAAGAAATGCAGGCATTGTTGAGTCTTTTTCATAAGGTATGACATGATGACTGACCAGGTGGGATCCTCAGTCGTATGACCTTTCAGGAATTCAAAGCAGTTTCCACCAAAGTCTGCTCTATGCTCAAAAACAGATCCATACGTCTGGTGGTGCTGGAGAAAGCAGCCATTGTGATAACTCTACCTTGCATCCAATTTTCTGTTATTTATTTGCGTGTTTTGTCTATTTTTGCACACTGCCCTTTTAGGATGAGCAAAGTACACATTGTCTATGATCAGCAAATTTTACTGGGTATTGGAAACACTTCCATAAGCTGCCCACCTCTACTGTGCTACCCACTGTATGCTACCCATTGCATGATTAATATTTCAGATGGATGTAATTGTTTGCTTTAGATTCAACTGGCTTAAGGAGGTGACTCCTGAATAACAAATAATGCAAAGTTGCACTATAGTAAAACTACAGTTAGTATAGTATACTCAAACTTAGGCCACATTTTATTTAATGTTACATTTTGCACAATATATGATGAAATATAGATACATATATATATATATATATATATATGTGTGTGTGTGTGTGTGCGTGTGTGCGTGTGTGTGTGTGTGTTAGTTATTTATCTTGAACGGTTTCTGACCTTGCCCTACACGGACTGAGACTTCTCAGGATTCCCTGATAGTTTTCTGAGAAGAAAGCGAAAGTTGGATCTGTGGATAGTTGGATTATCACTGATCCATCACACCCTGGCCATCACCTGTTCCAGTGCCTTACCTCAGGCCGATGCTTTAGTCAAATGAGGACCAAGATAACCAGGTTACAGAGACGCTTCCAGAGAAGATGCCAACACACTCATGTACAGCTGAACACCACAAATGCACATAACAAACCACATTCTTCTTCTTATTATTTTCTTTTTATTACATAAATACATAAAAATCCATATTCGGGACATTGTTGCACTTTGTTCTTTCATCTGTGTTGCACTTCTTATTTATCTTGGTAACACTATCACACAACACTCCATTCTCTGCACTTAATACCTCAGACTAGTGCTTCTTCTTGTACTCCACTTTTATAAGCCTTAGCTTAATCTGCCACTACATCCTTACCAAGGTAAGGTATGATATGTTGTGTGTGTGTGTGCGAGAGACAGGAAAACGTTTTGTGAAATGTGCACTGTGCACTGTGAGCTACTATAACCTAAAATGAATTCCTTGTATGTGTGAACATACTTGACCAATGAAGTCTGATTGTGAGCGAACCAAATTCTTTGCTATATTGCATTGAGAAATGTTCTTTCTGAACTGTTTAACTATTCTCATATTGAAGTTTGGCAGCCAATCTTTGCTTGCTGAGACTGAGCCTTGAGTTTCCAGTGGAATATAAACTCGCTTTCATTTAGTCACAGAAACATGAGGCAATGATATTGGGCAATAACGCCTGCATCTCAGTCACCATTTCAGCTCACCCCAACAGTACTGGATGGAAATGTTGGAAGCACGTAATTCTGTCAAATACCAAGTGCACTGCAGTATTCAGATTTCTCTTTATCTCTTTATCAGAAATAACTGACCAGTTGGAAAGGTTCATTCTGCGACAGGGAAACTCACTGAATTTCTCAGTATGACCAATTGCACTGCCAATGTATGTCAATGTATGTCAACGTGCTTGATTTAATGCCCCTGCAACCAAATTGGTTTTATATTGTAGCATCCTGCTACTGGCCATGATGCAAGTGGTCATATGCAGGGGTTCTTTGGAGGCCTTGCACTCCACCAGCGTTAGAGACATGAATTGTTGGGAACGTTGATGTTTAGTTGAAAGGTGTTATATGTGTTATTTTGTGTCAGGCAGTGGGGTTAGTAGTGTGGGCCAACATTTAAAATAGGGTGAAGATGTGTGGTTAGCAGTGATCTGCATGATTCCTGGCCCTACCAGTAGTCTTGAGTGGCGTTTTTTCCATTGCTCCTGCAATAATAAACAAAAGCAATTGCCTTTAAGCACAATGATTTCCAAGTCTTATTCTACACCAATGCCACAATATGTTGAAAACAAGAAGTATCAGTACAAAACAGACCAACTACAGACTGGAATGGTTTGTCTTAAAGTAACATTGAATCTTATGTAGTATTCTGTAGCACAGCATTGTATCTGCCTTCAGCCTTATTCATATCACTCATTGTAGAGTTTTCTGAGACCCAATAAGAATTCAGAGACACACAGAAACACCAGCTTGAGTCAACCAAAGAGCTTTCTGTTCTACAAAGTGTGATCATAACAAATCAAAACTGGATTTACTTAGCCTTAGGCCAAAAAGAGTCCTCTAGATT
The DNA here is from genome assembly GCA_034552555.1 of Semaprochilodus insignis. Lineage (NCBI taxonomy): Eukaryota > Metazoa > Chordata > Actinopteri > Characiformes > Prochilodontidae > Semaprochilodus > Semaprochilodus insignis. The sequence continues at coordinate 52,564,250 of CM067474.1, read as the reverse complement.
GTTTCCTGTCCTTTTCTCTCTGGCATGTGTTTTACAGTCCAGCATCCTTCTCTCCCACTCATGTTAGAGAGCTGGGCTGCATCCAGACACTTTCGCTACTGCTCCTGTCCCCCCCTTCCTTGCTACTGCTCCTCTACTACCCGGGAAGAATGCAGAGGAATTGAGAAGAGCATGAGCAGATATTGGAAGAATTGGACAGCTGTTTACCTTGAACATCATTCATCATTCATTGAACATCAATACTGATTAAATGAGCCTATCATCAAAATGTTTGCTCAAAAGCATGCAATGAGCTGCTACACAGATCCTGCCTATCCATGTTTATGGGCTTTTCTACTCTGTGTTTTTATTTTATTTAACACCAGGTGTACACAGCAGATATAATCCCCAAATAAAACACAACATTTAAAGTACAGCTGGATTCCTCACTGTTTGTCCGTCTTCTCTGGCCGTGCCTGCAGTGATGCCAAGTGAAAATCTATAAAAGTCTTCCTGGGTAGCATACATTAGTTTATCCTCTGCTTGAAGCCGCTTTAGTGAGTATTTTATATGGCTTCTTGTCTTCTCCAGTATTTGGAAAGCTGGTAAGATGGGGTCATGAAATCAGGTTTCAAGTCAAAGAGGAGCGGAGGAGGAATGGTAGGATAAAGCAGTAACTTTCAGGGTTTTTGGAAACAGCTTTAGTTTTATGCTGCTTGGGCTCCTTTCTAAATGAGCTTCAGCTGTCCATGATTTGGGAAGGAGAACCCATCCAGTATGGGCAGGAAATATAGTGACCCTGCCTCACCTCGTCAATGTTCTCCCGCTCAAATACCCAGCATGCTTTGCACAACCATTGAGAATCCCCCCATGCCAATAAATGAAATGCACTATTGTAGAGACTAATAAATACAGATGTGATACTCAGCTACCTAGCAGTAAACTTAGCTATCTGGCTTCTTTCTGCATTAGCCAGTTAGCCTCATGTTTCCATGCTACAGCACTAGTAGTTTTTCAAAAGTTCCTCCCACTTCAAGACACACCATCAGAAGGGAGTTTTCTTCGTATATTAACCAGAAAATGTCCCGTTCAGAACTACTGTGGTAGCAATGTAGGAGAAAACGAAATTAGATGAATGTTTATAACAGTAGAAATTGTTACATGTTTTGATTTGGCCCCTTGTGTCCCTTTAATTTTTGACTTTGATATAAGCAGACTTTTGTCAAGGTTAATTCTTTAAATTGCAACTACAGACACAAGAATGGCATCGTGCATTTACCTCAGGTAGTGAGGTAGATGAGGAGTGGTGGTGAGCAGTTTAATTGCTTTCATGGGGACTTCATTAACTGCTTTCATCCCAGGGATGAATTTCACCAAAGAAGTAGGGATTAAATGAAGAAATTATGGAATGCGCACAAATAAAAGATGTCTATTGTAGACAGAAAGCAGATAGAGCGTGTTGCACATGGGAAATACAACCCTGATCCGACTGGTGGATTTGTCATTGCCACTTTTCAAATGGCACAGGTTGGGTACAGTATTATCTAATCCATCTCATCCACTCTAATTATCTGTGACATTGTATCTCCTCCCAGGCTGGATGATATTAGATGTATGTACCCAAAGGGAGCAACTGTAATCATTTACAATAACGACACTCATTTGAAAACTCTCTCTATGTATAACGGTCATGGGAATTGCATTGCAGTCTCTCAGCCACAAACACTTATAACAGTAGCAGATCCTGTAATGATAAATGCACACTTATCTGGTAATTATTTAACAGCAAGTGGCTAGACCTCTGAGGGCCATATTTGTGAAGGAGTGCCAGTTCTAATAGTAAATGGTGCTTCTCTCTCTCTCTCTCTCCCACTCTCTCTCTCCATTCTTTTTCTGTCTTTCTCTCTCTCTCTCTCTCTCTCTCTCTCTCTCTCTCTCTCTCTCTCTGTCTGTTTTTTGCACTCTCTCTGCACCATTCCTCAAATACCTGCCACTGTCCATTGATCTCTGGTGCAAAGATTCTCAGCAGGATGGATGGCACCCAGGAACTATAATGGCAACCACTGCTTGTACCATTCTATCCATGCTAAGCATCACACAGAGTGGAACTGAGTGTGTGAAGGAGAGAGAGAGAAAAAGAGAGAGATGGGGATACAGACAGAAAGAAAGAAAGAGAGAGGGGCAACCAAGTGTAACAGAAATTAAAACCTGCTCCATTGTTGGCTCCGGTCGACACTCAGGCGGTCAGCTTAATCTCTGGCAAACAGGATACATGTTTTACAGTCTCCACACATTGGAGAAAAGACAGGGCTTATCAGCAGGTATAGGGTTCACTAAGAGTTCACAGAGAGGTCAGTGCTCTTGCTACCTGTCCAGCCAAGGGGAAGGGATATTTGTGGCAGATACAAGGCAATAAGTCAGGATGTAGAAGGAATCTATCTGTCACTTTCGAATGGACTAGCAGGACTCTCATCAGAGCCATAGATGGTATAACTGACTGATCTGAACTCTGCCCATAAATGCATTTGTTCTTTCATAACTACTGCGAGGACAAGTACAAAATATCCTACTATCCTACAACCTAATGAGAAACTGTAGAGCACAAATAATTTAATGTCAAAAAACGGAATTTTGTATTGTATTACTTTTAAATGTTTGTTTTGTATGTATATAAACATTAATATGGTTATGACACAGAAGGTGAAGTTCTTTGTGTGTGCGTAATTAAGCTAACATTAGCATGGTGGCAAATTCGTTGTCATTTCCAGCCTGTGCAGTTTTGATTAGCTACAACAATATAGTTCAGATCAAAAAGGTAGCATTTGTAAAGTGGTGACTTAATGTTACATCAACAACTAAACTCCAAGTTAAATCCATTGTGTGGAATGGGATTTTTTTTACTGCTGTTCTTGTAAAAGTTGTTCACTCTCAAAACAGTTGCTACAAAAGATCACATTTGTGGGATAGATCACAGCAATGGGTAGATCAATTTGTGTTTAAAACTACAATCCTGTTTTCTAAAAAGTTGAGATACTGTGCAAAATGCAAAAACAGAATGCAAATCACCTAAAGCCTATATTTAAATGAGAATAGCAAAAAAGCACAGCCCCCTTTGGGTATATGTTTTCCAGAGACGCACATGCATATTTCAACAGAAAACACATTCTGTACACATTACAAAGGCATTGCTGCAGAAGAAGATGATCCAGGTGTTAGACTGGCCTACTGTAGCCCCAACCTGTCCCTAATAGAGAATGCATGGTCCATTTAAAATTCAGTGTGGAACATCAAAGACCTGTACTGCTGAACACCTTAAAATATGTTTGCGTGTAAAATGGGACAAAATTACACCTGAAAAGCTTCATCAAGTATTCTTCAAGTGTTGTAAAAAGGAAAGGCAATATTACAAAGTGGTAAATAGTTGCCCATACTTTTTGAAATATGTTGCAAGAATCATAATGAAAATAAGTGTTAATTTAAAAAAATAAATAAATAAATAAAACATTAAATAATGTGCTGTTGTATTTTTTAAAAGTTTTATTCAATAAAAATAATTTGCATAATGATAATTTACAATCATTTACATCACTTCACTTAAAATTACATATAAATCAGTGTTTTCATTTAACATTTAATTTAACATTTGTTTTTCATTTAACATCTCATCCCAACTTTTTTTTTTTATTTGGGGTTTTAGTTCTACAATTACAGACTGATCGACTCCTGTGGGTCAGTCACAGCAGTGCTCCTGGAGCTTTTACCCACTGTGTCCACTCACTGTCCACACTATTAGATGCCCCCTGACATTTCTCAGTCCAGAATTGGCATAACCTACACTAACACACAGCACACATTAATATGCCACCACCACATCAGTTTTGCTGCAGTGCTGAGAATGATCCACCACCCAAAAAATACCTGCTCTGTGATGGTCCTGTGAGAGTCCTGACCATTGAAGAACAGAGTGAAAGGGGGCTAACAGTAATTTAAAAAATCTGTAATAGTAGAACTACAAAGTGTATGGTAAGTGGGGCTAAAAAAAATGACAATCAGTTGTGATATAAGAAGGTGCCAGCGAAGTGGTCCGTCTTAATATGTTTCCTGTTTTCTTCTGACCCTAAAAGACAAACTTAGACTTAAAGTCCATTTTGCCTGGAACCTGAATAAACGAAAAGGCAGTCTCTGACTTTTGCCCAGTACCATACCCTACATTATGGCCAGATAGAGTATCAAGTATGTGTACAGAGGTGAAAACGTGATCTAATACCCTGCAGACGTCAGTGCAACATACAAGATGTATAGCCATGACTTGGCTGATTGTAATATGACCTTGTGTGGGGCACTTCCAGTCTAATGCAGGCATCAGTATGTGTGCGTGTATTTGCATGCACATGCAAGTTTCTGATTGGCGATGTCCAGTGAACGTGTCTGAGGGGTTGTGCAGCTGTAACCAGAGCAAGGTCAAAGCCAGCACATACACTTCACTGAATGTCACTCAGTTAAACCACCATCTTGCTAAGCAGTCAAGCACAATGCTGCATGCTGCTGCTCTGTGGAGAAAAGACCAGTAAGGAACCCATTAAAAAAAACTCTTACAGCTAGAAACTTTCCAAATACAGGTGTCGGAGGTAGTTTGTTGCACAAAAGAAAACAAACGAGTCAAGGCCCTTATTTATGTGCGTCACCTGCGTGCAATAACACAGGACTAATGTGTGTAAAGAGGCATAAATGGACGTTATGAAGCACTTCATTTCCTGCACAGCATGTGAAGATTGGCTATTAAATCTGATTACTGGCATGCGTAACTATTGAGAGTGTCCTTAAGCGCTCTCCGTGCCCCAGAAGGGTACTAGTGCTTTATCATAAATTATATTATTGTGGTGCTTCCATGGATAAGAACGCCCCCGTTTTAATATGATTTTAACGGGAATTCTCCGAATATAAGCATAGAAATCCAAGTCCCTTCTATACCGAACAAAGAGCGAGAAATTAAAGTCCCTCTTTCAAAATTAAAGCAGCAAAGTGGCTGCCATAATACAGCCACTGCAGTCTGTGTGATAGATGGCACACTTACATTGTGCTACAAGGTTTTTCACTAGTTTAATGAAATATGTTGGTATTATAGCGTATTTTAATATGCAAATGCTGTAAAGCGGAATGAGACAAGAGCACCAAAGAGCTGTGGCTGATGAGAGCTACTCAGACAAGAGCAGCGATCAGGAATTTATGACTACTTATTTAACACGTAAAAGTATTAAACTTTTAAGACAAACGATTGAATTATGAATATATTTATGTAGAAGTGTTGGCAGAAAAGTGATACTGCCCCCAGTCTCGCAGTGAAATGAATCTGGCTGACAGGCACTCTTGTTTTACATATTTATCTGGACATTATGGCTTCAAAGCCTTGCCATGTCTAGAATATAGAAAGTGGGTAAGTACATAAACCACTCCACACATTTCTGGGTCCTGGGAGAAGAAAGAGGATGAAATATCTGAGATGCATAACTGTGCCTTAACTCAAAATAGAACAAAGGAAAAATAGCTGGAAAAGAAAACCTTCTGATCCTAGTTTCCAGATACTCTGATTAGGGCTGTCAACGTTAACACAGTAATTCACGTTAATTAAAGTAAAATGCTTAAGGTGTTAAAAATTCTCGCCAGAAGGAAAGAGGGGAAGAAATAATCGTCAAGGGATTTTTAGACAGAATCTTGTGCGCAGGCACTGGGTTTGCTATATCAATAAACCCAAGGTTAGGTTATTTGCTCATACTGTGAGAAGAATTCTGCATCTATTCTCATCTTCCTTGCTTTCTCTAACACCTCTCTTTCTCTCCACAAGACAAAAAGATAAGACTGTTAGAATGTGTTCAAACGCAATTAGGATGAGGCAAGTCAAAACGTGTCGTCTTTCCGACAAGGTCACATTTTCTTCTGAAAAGAATGAAATAAACTGTGAGATACTATTATACATACAAAGTCGAGCCACATCATTATGACCACCAGCTTACATCCAGAGTAACTGCCATTTGCGTGCAGCACGGACGACAGTTCAATGAGCTGGGAGTAACCCAGTAAGGTCCTGGTAGGATGTTACAGGTATCAGGAGCCATGCCGACTGCAGTGCATCCAACAGCTGCTGGAGAGTGCATTGGGGAGGATCCATAGAGTGAACACGACGATCAAGGTGGTCCCACAGCTGCTCAGTTGGGTTTGAGTCTGGGGAATTAGTAAGCCAGGGTCGTACTTGGAAATCTTGGTCATGCACTTTGTAATGCACATGCCAACCAATGTTAGGCATTTCTACCTGTGTGACGCATTGTCTTACTGGAAGATCCCATCTGCCTCTGGGAAGACAATCAGCAAATCAGCGTGATCTGCAAGGATGGATTCATACCCAAATCAGCTGACAGTGCCTTCCACATGGATGAGTGGGTCCAGAGAATGCCATGAAAATGGGACTTCCTTTGTGAGCCATGTGCTGCTATTGCCAAAAGTATGAAGTGATCATAATAATGTGACTCGACTGTGGAATATACAGACATCTCTGTGTATATTCAGGTATATTGTATTACAATGTTGATATTTTATATTGTGGTGTTCAATTCTATTATCGGCTCATTTGGATGTGGACATGCCGGACACTACGGGGCTAGCCTCTAAAGCTGCAAGAGAGACATAAACACATAAATAGTTGGAACTGATAGCTTAAAGATGTGTAAATGAGCTGCTCACCCTATTCTGTACTGCACTGTAGGGCTGTTTAGTATTTTGCATTGTTTATTCCACCCATCCTGTTGAAGTGTGTGGCTGTTGATGACCTGCCTGTTATCCTGGCTGTTCAGTAGGACTAGGCAATAGGCTCCTTTGCTGCCATGTTCAATAAAGAGCACAGTATGAATGACAAAACACTAATTATTACAGGAACAATGCGGTTTAATGGTTAGGTTTGTTATTATAGGGATGTGTGTAGCTCTGTGTTTGGGCTATTACAAGGTTGTTGGATCAGTCCCAGGTAGGTACCATGGGGCACTGACCTTTTACTGGAGGGTTGCATTCACCTTGCAGTGGATGGCTGTTGGTTTCTGCTCACTGAGCACTACCACAGTGCCCTGGAGCAAGGCACTTAACCCTGGGGGCCACTAGGGGTCTAACCTGTTCCCTTAAAGCATTCTGGAAAATGTGATTATGTCCTAAACAGTCTGACTTTTAGTTTACTTGACACTAGGTAGGTGGTCCTAGTGCTTATTTTGTCCCATGATATAGTAATATCAAGCTTATCTTTAGTGTGGACATAAAATCATGTGGATTTGTTCAGATTTGCATATTCACACTGTCCAAAAATAAAATAATAATTGTAGTTTCTGGTAGTTAACTGTAATTATTGGTCATCTAGTCTCATACCTACCATTCAATGGAAAACAGTTGTCAAATATATTGCACTATATTCTGCCACACGTGTTCAATGGGAGACACGTGTTCAAAAGTCTGAACTTCAGGCAGACAAGCATTTTGTCGTAATATGGAGCCATGCTTTTGTAACACATGCAGAGTGGACATTGCTAAAACAAGCAGAAACATCCCTGAAAAAGGGGTAGTCTAGATGGCGGCATATGTTTCTCCAAAACGCTCATGTAGCCCTCAGCATTAGTGATGCTGACAGACCCAGCATTAGTGATGCTAACACACCCCTGGGCCAAAACATGCCCTGGCTTTTGGACTTGGCTTGCTTTTGAAACAAGGTCCATTATTTCAAGAAACAAGGGTGAAGATGGACTCGTTAAGACCAAAGCACACATTTATTCTTTGCGTTAGTCCATCTCAGATGAGCTTTAGCCCAGAAAGGTCTACATTGTTTCTGGATGTTACTGCTTTACCTAATGCAGGGACAGTGTTGGCTTCCATCCTTGCTTTGCTTGCTTAAATTACACTGTATTCTCTCAATCTTTTAATACTTTTATGGAATGTTTGCAGAGAAACATTGCTCTTAAGCTACTGGACTGTTTTCCAACAGTGGCGACTAAGCCGTTGGTCAGTGTCACTTTTATTCCCAATCACAATAGCTTGCTACCTAATCACTTTTACCTATCAAAAGTTCCAAAACAGGTCTTTACATTCTATCCTGACTTTGTTTTAGAATGTGCTGTAGGTATTACATTTGGAATTAGTACATATTTACAAAAACGGTTAATAAGGTAAAATGTTAAATATCTGTTGTTTTGTATCTGTTGTCAGCTAAATACCTGTAAAACAAGTTACAACATACTGTATTCTGCATACTGCATTCAGTTTTCATTTGCTATTCACCCATTGTCACAATTATTTTGGACTTGGGTTTGTAGTATAAACCATATTGTGGTTTCACTGCCCAGTTTCGATCACACCATGACTTGTGTAATTACTTTGTTTTGACTGTCCTTAAAACATCCATGACACTTGTAAAATTTGTTTAATCACTAGAGCTAACTTTGACCATGTTGTGACTGAATTAATTAACTGATGACTTGGTGTATAGGTATAGTCTAGGTCTGCTTATGTGCTCTGGCATGTTCACAACATGTACAATCAAAAACAGCCATTTTAACATCACAGTCTTCATTAAATATGGTCTCAGTTTTAAAATACCTGGCCAAAACAGCCTTCATAATTCGCGTATGCTATGCATATTTTTCCAGTCAGCAACTAAAAACGCTGGCTAGGCACAGGTAAACTGAGCTCTTAATTCTTGGTGTATGTGATAGATGACTGCTGAGGCTGCTGGGACGGTAAGCCCCCCTGGTGTGTCATAGAGTGACATGCTGGTGCTCTACACAGGCACAATGGGTTGAACACTTTTCCCATATTTCACTGTGGTTAAGCTGGGTTTGTTTTCATTTCTATGGTTTAGGTATAATTCATGAAATGAACATTTCATTAATAAGACTCCACCTGGGCGGCCCTCGAAATGAGAGCCCAGCCTATTTGTATAGCATCTTCCATGCTGTGGTAGGCAGTTATTTTTTTCCTTCATGGTAAGAACTGATGCCCTGACACACCACATGGTGTTGACTCAGCATAAGCTCAGAGAAGATGGAAGAACAAGGAGGAGCTAGGACTTGTGCTGGAAAGAGTCAAACTCAATTACTAAGCCATTCATTTTCCATCTACACCAGTAGCCAGCCCATCCAAGCCCTGTGTGCTTCCAACAAAGGCCTCAGAATTACTACAGGCACTGTTAGTGAAACTGTAACTTTCAGTGCCAGGTTGGACACGTTTTACTCAGGTGTTATCTAAAGACAAAATGTATCTATTTTAAACAATCTTTAATTTACATGTTAGCCATCGGTATACAAACGTCATTCAGCATTTTTAACTTGTGACCAAGGTACAAAATACAGTAGATCTTGGGGGGGCTAACCTAATTAACCTCTTGTGCCTCCTGAAAGTAACAAAATCAAAATTCTGGGGATCCCCGAAAATAAACTCACATCAGAGAAAATAGCCCACGTATTTGTCTATAACCAAAAGAAACTAATCTGGCCAATGTACATCATCAGCCTAGCAGGAAGCTTTAATATAACATCACGTGAAACTCATGAACTGGTGAAACCATAGGTGTTTTTAAGATGTGCACTGGAAAGTTGACTGATCTACTTCCTAGCCAAGTAACTATAAATGATGACCATCACTAATATAATTACAAAGCAGGATCATTCTCCTCCAAGCCCTTTTCACCTGAGATCCTTTAGACACTGCAGACAAATTGGGTCAGACTTCTTCTCATTCCCCCACTGTGGCAGTTTCTTATTAGGATTGGCAAGGTAACAGAATTGTGTTTGAACCTAAAGTTCAACCTGTGCCTCATCATTCCCCCTCCTGTTCGCCAGCATCACTCGTTACCTGGCCCACATTGCCTCCTCTGAACTTCAATCTGATCAAATAAGAGAGGAAATAAGAGAGTGTCTCCAGTGGCCCGGCTCTGAAATATGGTTTAGAGGAATACTGCAGGATGGAGCCCATTTGGCATTTTCCAAAGCTGACCTCAGAATGGCATTTATTCAAAAGCAGACTCGATTTTTTTTTGGTCCTTGAGTCCTTGTTGTGTCCTTTGTTGTTGGCGTATCTGTTCTCCTTTACGTTTACTGCGCTGTCCTGTATCTCCACCATATGTCATTAGGAGAGAATCTCAGGATTCAACACAGTACAGTAAATAGGCTAAAATAATATAGGGCGGAAACGAATATAGGGCACTGTGAGTACATATACTGTATATATAGGCACGTATTCACTGTTCCACATGTTTTCTTTTTGGTTGGCTTTATTTATTTAGTTATTTGTTTACTGTTTGTGCTATTTGAGCGTGGCTACGGCTGTAGCTGGGGGATGTGATATTGAAATTTGAAATTGAAATCACTGTGAGCTGTTATCCTGTGGGAAGATGCTGGAGCGTGGTTGAAGGTCTTTGTACATATGCACTCGCTGAGAGGCAGAGATATAGTAGCATATAAAGTCACCATGATCCAATGGAGCCCCTCTTGGCTGAAGCTGAGGCATGAAAGCCCACTGCGCTCCCAGCTCATTTCATCTAATGCTGCTCCTCTCTCTCGCTATCTCTCTCTCTTTCTGTCTCTCACATACTCTCTCACTCTCTCGCTCTTTCCACCCTGTGCTTTTCATCCTGACACTTCGCTCTGCACAAATAATTCAGAACCAAGCACCTACCCCCACCCAGCCTGCCCCAACCCCCACCTCCACATGCGCATATACAGTAGCGCTACTGCCATCATCAAAATCCTCCATTTCAGCTGCATTGCACACAGGTGCCTGAACCCATTCCACACAGAGGAACTGCAGTGCACTCCCTCTTTGCTCATGTCAGCCTGGCTCTGCTAGTCTTTAAGACTTGGGCTTATCATCACACCCTCCACTCGCTTCCCCCACCCACCTCTCTCTCGCTACAAACCTGCAATACCAACTCTGCTCTTAATAAACGCCTCTTTTTTGAGCTGCAGTCAGCCTGGATATGGACAGATACAGCAGATCTAGGCTCTAATCATGCTTTATGTAAGGTCCTCACAGTGCAGTAATGCCTTGAAGATTTTTGAGAGCTGTTTTGCATTTATATTTTGTTGCTGTCAAATGAAAACAACTTCAGTGAAGAAGAACACTTTCTTAACTTGCGTATACTTTAATGAAACATGACTTACACTTAGAGCGTTTGCCTTTAGGTACACAGAGTACACTGTTTAATATGTTTAGGATCATGTGCTACCACACAAAATCTGTAGCTGGAAACCATGTAAATTTTAAATCTTCTAAATCTTTTTTCTAAGAAAATCTCAATCAGTCACAACTGATTATGCATAGTCCCTAAAGATATCCATTTGTTATAGCTGTTTCCATATCAAGGACAGTGGCAATGCTTATTATACTGTATATAATTTTACCTTTACTGATCTATCATTGGCCACATATTAAATAAATCTGTAAATCTGTAAATTAAAATTACAGATTTCACAAAAAATAATCCCATAATCCTGAAATATATATCAAAAGAATAGTTGCACCCAGAAGAAAGTGTTGGATTGCAATGCTATTGGGAAGGAAGATAAAGGTTACCAGAAACAATAAATTATGAACAATTTAGACTGATATGGGTAATATTTATTGAGCTACACATACAGAAGTAGTGTCTCTCAGTATAATGTCAGGTTGCCATGTTTGCTAACATCACATGCATACGACTTGGCGTGGAGTTTAAGAGGTTCCTATCGGTGTCCTGTGATAATCCATCCCATGCAACTTGAATATTCCAATAGGGGTGGAGGTGGAGTGACATCAGGCCATATGGACATGTGACATGTGACAACAAATCATTCATCTTGGCGCTGACCACAGTGCCTTCACACACAGATTCTCCAATAAGACAAACACAAGACTCACTGAAGATGACCCACCGCCATTCGGAGTCACTCCATGACAGTCCATCAATATCTGTCTGCAAAGCCGCAGATTTGCGGCAGCAGTTTCAGGCCAGTGGCATTCAGCGCACACGCAGTAGGACAGCGTGATCGTACCTTCCACACATACGAAGACATCAGCTGTTTGTGGTGGTTGTTTGTGTCTTCATGCATATTACCATCCAGAAGGGATGTCTTTGCCAAATATGAGCGATGTTGCACATACTGCAACAAGTTTCATCACATATTTTGCTACGTAAAACATTACAAGCCATCAGCAGTCTGAAAACTACTGGCACAAAACTACTGCCACAAATCTGTGGCCCGGCTCTGCGGTTCTACAGACAGACCCTTCTCTGATGGTCTGGCATGACACCATTGCAGTCTTTGACGATGTTGCTGTGGTGTTAAAGGCAGTCATCATAACAGCCTGCATGCATCCTGCATCATGCAGTCGTCTGCCGGTGGTGCTGGCACTAACAGGATGACTCATATAGGGCATCACTGCTCGCTGAATGTCGGCAATTGTGGCTGTTGGGTCAGTCAGGTACAGCGACAAGGCCCATCGTTGCTTGTCACATGCGCAGCCAAGCGTGAATCATTCACATGTTGCACACTGTGAAATCTACCCACCAAGTTTCATTCCTGTTGGTTGATTCCCATTCCAACTATTTGTGCAACTATTCTTTTGATGTTGAGTGTATATATTTTTGTTGGTTCATTCTGTACAGGGAACACGGCTTTACATATGGCATTTTCTGCAAATTGAAGCTCACACTTTTATTTTTATTATGGTCCATAACTTTTTTCCATCCCGCATTTCACGTTTCATTTGTATTTTTCCAATATGTTAAATTCAGCTTATAAATAACAGGTGTGTATTAAAATGAGGTGTGTTCTCTATAGAAGATTAGTTCTTATTCATTAATAAGATGTAATATCATCAAATATATGTATTTAAAGGTTAGGTATGTTTCTAAAATGAATGCAAGTAGACCCTGATTATAAGTGTTATATGTCTGATATGGAATGTGTGAATGTACTCTCTCAGTCTACCTTAATTAATTATCTTAATTAAGACTGCAGCTTTGGTGTACCAGGTACTCTCACGAAACTTTGATATGATGTGAAAATAAACAGAGATTTAAGTGTAAATCATGAATCAGTTTCAGTGTGTGAAATCCACTTTATCTACATACCATTTACATGAAGCATACCTTAACTCATGCATATGTTTCAATAGCGAGCCAATAAATGGGCCAGTGGAGGAGTTTGAGCTCAATCAGGAAATGCACTGCTCCCTCTACTAAACAAAACAGTATGGTAGAATAATGTGACTGTGTATTGTGGCTGTTTCCCTAAAATACATATGTATATGCTGTATTATTACAGATGCCACAGTAAGAAGGGCCAGGGTTCGATACCCCGGCAGGACGATTATGTCCATTCTGTGTAGAGTTTTTCATATTCCCCTCGTATCCGGGTGGGCTTCCTCCCATAGTCCAAAAACATGCTGTCAGGCGAGTTGAAAATACCAAATTGCCCCAGTGTGTGATTGCGTATGTGTGTCCTGTGATGGACTGGCAACTTGTCCAGGGTGCTACATGCCTATTGGCTCCAGCGTCCCCTGTGATGCAGGGGAATAAGTGGCTTAGATGATGATAGATGAATGCAATATTGCAGTGCATGAGACGCTTCTGCACTAGCTATGTTTATTTGTTTGTTTGTTTGGTGGGCATTGTCAGTGGCATATAACGAAAGTGTGATATAATATTTCTTTAAATGGAAGATGGAAAGTTGCAGCATTTGTATTATACCAGTGTGTATTTAAAACAAGTGCATCCATGTTTGATTGCACAGACATACCAAAAAGGAAACTGATGAATAACATAATTGTTTGAGATATTTTTGTGAACATTTTATGATCAGATTTGACCCTATGCAACTGAGGAATAAGCTATAGTAGGTAAGCTATGAGCACTAAGCATGGCCAAATTTCATACCAGCTCAATAATAGAGAATCCCAGTGAATCTACATTCTGATTAAAGAGAGTTTCAGAGACTTATCAGTATGTATATGTGTTTGCACATGTGTTTGTACTGGGTTAAGTCAGAAATGTGCATGTGTTTACTCAGCTGCTAATGAGGATGCTGGTTGGATTTTAGCTTGGGGAGCAGGTTTTTCATATCAGTCTTTCATATTAGACAGCATCAGGATTATTTGTTTAATTTTGATTTCTCATGCTGGCTCCTTGGCTTAAAGCTTTAAGTGCAGGTGGAAAATCATAGGATCTTAATTTCAGGAAGATTACAAAGCAATGATGCAAGTCAAAAAGATGTTTTATGGCCTGCACAACTTTTCCATGACCCTTCTTACTGGTTCCTGTTGTTGTTTTATTGTTTCTCCCATTTCTTACAATATCTGTGTTTTATCTCTGAGAATGTGACATAAGATGAAGGAATAAATGTTAAGAATATTTGAATTTTGTAAATGTAGAGATGACTATCATCCAATTGCCTAACCTCACCCCAAACTCTCACATATAGAAACTTATTCAGATGGTGGTTGAACATGTTCTTCGGACAAGATTCCAATAATCTGAGAAGAATCCCTGAGCTTTGCATATTTAATTTTGAATACAATCTCAAAGGAAATTGGGAGGAGATTTAATGTTATTTACTGCCATGATCATATTTCAGACAGGTCCTAACAAAGTGAATATAATTTGTATTAATCATCTAGTGAGTTCAAGAAATGTCCGTTTTAAGTTAGTATTCTTCATCATTTGCCAAGAACTCTTATTGTAGAGGGTGGGACTAGGAGCTGCAGCAGTGGGTGCATGAGCATTGAGACAAGAGACGTGGAGCTGGATAGCGAACAGGCTGTTAGAGAAGGAAGATTCTGTTTATGTACAGCATAGCTGTGACCAACAACAGCTGGGAAAGCGGTGTCTCTTTTAGTAGCGGTTAATCTTAAAATAACGTCCTTCCTCAAAGTCAGAAACTTCTCTTAACTTCATTCTTAAGAGAATTAGAGTGGGGAAGAAAGAGTAAGGACACTTTGAGGTCAGAAGGGGCAATCAGTTACAACCTCCTGAATAATATTAATCTTCATTAATAGGAATAGTTCACAGACAGATCTAAGAATTCAAACCACAGGGACACAATTTGTCTGCTTTTTTCATTCCTTGTTCTCTATTCACAAAGGATCTTAGAATGCTGATCTTGCACTAGAGGTGTATTATGATGGAGGATTCATGTGTTAGTGATCCAGTTTTGGCTTCAGCTGAGGGTTATGCAGGTCAGGAGATGCTCAGTATGTAACAAAATGATACAGCTCAGTTCAATTAGTGTAGAAAGAACTGTAAATTATATCAAAGTCATGTAATGTATCATTACCATTGTAATAGTGTCTGTTTCCAAAATGGTAAGTTCGAATGTTTTGGATTTTGGTAGACCTCAAATTGCAAGTCAGGCCTTCTTGTCCAACATCAGTGCCTTAGCTCACAGACGTGC
Organism: Semaprochilodus insignis; assembly: GCA_034552555.1. Taxonomy (NCBI): domain Eukaryota; kingdom Metazoa; phylum Chordata; class Actinopteri; order Characiformes; family Prochilodontidae; genus Semaprochilodus; species Semaprochilodus insignis. The sequence goes on along the minus strand of CM067474.1, from coordinate 52,548,816 downwards.
TTTTGACTGAATGGGAACTAATTCCCACAGACACACTCCAAAATCTTGTGGCAAGCCTTACCAGAGCAGTGGAGGTTTTGTTTAAGTTTTTTGGGTCACAGTAAGTCATAATGTGTTCTAAACCCCAACAACAAGTCTGTGAAACCTTAATGAAGACTTTGATGCAGTTTGTGCGGAGTCTTGACTGACCCTTTACGGATAAACCCAGGTATTATTTTGATATGCTTTAAAGCCATATTGTACCCGGAGGCTTATTTGCCCAAGAACACTATGAGCATACATGTAATTCATAAAATACCCTCTACTTTTATCTTGAGCTTTGTGCCCAGGAGATCTTAGAGAGAGGGAGAACATATCTCTAGGTAGGTGACACAAGGCTAAAGCTGAAGACTCCCCTTACCCTGCAGTTCAAGGAAAATACTAAATTTGATACAATTGTATTTCTCTTTCCTTTTTAATTCATCTTTCTCTCCCTCTGGAAGTTCGTCATGTGGGTCAAGGGTACAGGAAGGAAGAAATGTTGCATTGACACTGCATTGCTAAACCCCCTGTAACTCATGGAACTGGTAATCTTGATTCATTTTAAATAGCTCCCTCTTAATTCCTGTACTGTGCTTCATTTCAGCTTTTCTGCAAAGTTTTACAGAACCACTTTAGTCCGGGAAGCAGCTCATACTGTTTTGCTTTTGCAGCAAACTACACAGTCCAAACAGTCTGGGGAGACCGGCTTTGAAGTTGTCAGTGCAGAATGTAGATAATGAAATGCCTGTACTGTATTCTGGTTGGAAGATGTTGGTTTATAAATTCATCCTATTGTCTCTCATCTCTTTGTGCCCCATGGTGTTAATTGGCTAATTTTCTCCATTCAGTATGCTGAGCTGGTTTTCATGGACGTACAGTCCAAGGCCTCCATTCTTGTAAACAAGTAAAGACTATAAACCAATTCTGAGCACACATTTAGTTGGTAATGAAGTTCCGAGAGAGAAAGAGAGACAAGAAGAAACAGTCCCTGTGTCCTTAATGGTCTACCAGACTAGACTGACTTTACACTTGTAAGGCATCTTATCGGTATTCAGGATCACATCAGGCCTGTTTTTGAGGTTAGGTCTTCAAGGGGAGGTATTTGTCAGATGTAGTTTGGAGTAATTGCGGTTGAGTCAGACGCTGTGCTTTAGTTCTCAGCAGCTTCATGTTTTAGGGTTTGGCTCCAAGCTGCACTCCAGGCAAAAATGAAATAGCCTAGCCCCTGAACATGCCAATAAAAGGCCATCTAAGTTTATTTTTGTCGTCTGTTTGTGTGCTCACATGCACGAGCCTGCACTTGTTTGTTTGTGTGTTCCTGTTGGCCATAGAGAAGTTTAATTGAGGGCACATGACTGAGCAAACAAAAACTTGCGCGTGGAGCTCAACTGTCCAGCACCTGCACCACGCTGCTGAGATGCTAACGCTTTTGACATTAACCATTCCAGATCTGGCCATAATAGTATTCATGGTTGCTCTGGGTTCTTTGGTGCAATATTATTAAGACCATTTTTATTCATGATATCTCTCCAAATTGTCCTTGGGAGAGAGAGAAGATTACAGCAGACTAGTGACCCATGACTGGTGAATAAACATGGAAAAACAATCACGGTCCCATTTAAAAAAGGCAAACCACATCGACTCACAGACCCCCAGGGGCCTCACAGCGAGTAATGGACTCGTTAAAAATGAATTGAAATAAAAATAAATGACATTGTCCTCTAACGTTTTATTCAGCTTTATTACTGACTTCCCATCTCGGCTTCACCCCGCCATAAAGGCCTATTTTAAACAACAGGCCATATTTTTTTGTGTCTGCCTTTTTTATACGCACTATGCACGTTGATATGCAAAAGGCTTCTGCAGTAAAAGCTTGCAGCTTTGACAGGCATGCATCTAAAAATCCATACATTGTGACTGTAAAGTTAATTAGAGTTGAAAAAGAGGGATATAAATTGTAGGTGTAAATTTGCACACAGTGCCGGTTGAAAGCTTGGTCACACCTACTCACTTAGATTTACTTTATTTTTACTATTTGCCACATTTTATAATAACAGACATGAAAATTCTGAAATAACATGTTGAATTATGTAATCATATGTAAAAATGAAGTAACGGTCCAATCTAATTGTACTGGATGGAGCTCCGACTTGCCCCCTCCAACTCAATTAATTCTTCATACCATGCATGAATTGTTATATAATATGCAACCACACGTTATGACCGGCAAAAGGTTTAAGCCTCGTGTGAAATGAGTGAGGAGAGGTGAGGCATGCCAAAGCAAACAAATAATAAAAGCAAACGTCAATAGTTCATGGAAAGGTGTTACAGGTGAAAAGGTGAAGAGTACCAGCAAAAATTTACTTGACCCTTCACAGTGCATGGAAAGCCTAGGGGCTTTATGCACAGCCTCCGTGTCTAATATTGGCAGCGCTTATTTCTCAGAATTTGATTTGTTTTTGTTTATATTACTTTTTCATCACTGTCACAGCTTAGCTGGTCTTTTGAATGTGGACAATAGCAAAGACCTTGCAGGGAAAGGAGATCTTTGAGAATCGTTTGCTCTTCCTGGTAATCAGCTGTAGTCCAGACAGCTAATGGAGAACATAATGACCTTACTGGCCATGTAGATAAGGAAGCAGAGAGAGAGAGAGAGAGAGAGAGAGAGAGAGAGAGATCAAAGCAGAGTGTAGCTGACAGTGGTTCCTGCCAAGAGCTGCTTCGATTCCACATGAGTTCAAACTGATTAGGGCCTTTTGTAAAGGTCACAACCTCCAAATGAAGGAAAGTTGAATTTGATTCTGGAGTGGTGCAGACTAACCTTTTAATACTTTGGTGAAATGTAAAACATTTTCCCCAATATTTTTCTTCCCTTTTGTCAGAGGACCCACTGCATAGAAGATAATTGGCTTTCTAATTGTCTCTTAAGAATGTTTGGAAAACAAGCTGATTAACCAAACGAAATGATGCAAATGGGTTGAAATATTCTAGAACAGTGTGAATGGAGGAGGACATTCTAGAACAGTGTGGATAGAGAAGAACATTCTAGAACAGAATGAAAGGAAGAACATTCTGGAACAGTGTAAAAGGAAGAACATTCTGGAACAGTGTGAATGGAAGACATTGTAGATTGTAGTGTGAAATGTAGTGTTTTAGTGTTAAAAGGGATAAATGTTCTAAATGTGAAACTTAAATGTGAATGGGGAGAACATTCTAGAACCCTGTTAATGAGGAAGAACGTTCTAAGCAGTGTGGGTGGTGGACAACATTCTAGAACAGTGTAAATAGATGAGAATATTCTATGACATTGCGAAAGGTGGAGTACATTCTAGAACAATGTGAACTATGCATTCGATTCTAGAACGTCATGAATGAGAATTATTATTCTAAACAGTGTGAATAGATGAAGGCCTTTTAAGAACAATGCATTCTAAAAACAATGTGAAAGGATGAGAACATGCCAGAATAGAGTTAATGTAAGAGAACATTCTAGAACAGTATGAAAGGAGAAGAACATTCTAGAGTAGTGTGACTGGGGGACATTATAGAACAGTGTGATAGGAGTGAAATATTGTAGAAGAGTGTTAATGGGGATGAACATTCTAAACAGTGTGAAAGGGGGACAACATTCTAGAACAGTGTGATGGATAAGAATATAAGATAAGATAACACTTTATTGATCCTGAAGGAAATTGCAGTGTCACAGTACTATACATATTGCACAGAAGACAACATACATTACTAGAATAAATAGTATAATAAATATATAATATATAATATATAATTTAATTTATAATTAATTCATAATTTATATATAATTTATATAATAAATCTTCTGTAAAGAGTTACAGAAGAGCTACAAACAGTACCAGTGAGCAGAGTTCTAGAACAGTATGTAAATCAATCAGAATAGATAGGGTGGGGTTACAGAAGAGCTATTAACCACAGATTATAACAGTAAAAAGAGTACATATACAGCTCTGGAAATAAATAAGAGACCACTCCAGTTTCTTCTTAAATTAGCATCTCCACATGTACAGCAGGTTCTTAGTGACGAACAGAAGGTTCGGTTCTAGCTTTACTGGCAGATACAGGGAGCGTCTGGTTCATAAGGACAAGGTCAAGCAGCAAACACACTGGACAACACAGCTACAGACTGGCAGACATGTTTCCAGTAGGGTATAGAATAAAACAGAACTGCTCATTTTGGTCAAACACAAACCCATAAACTGTAAAACTAGAGAAACTGATCATTTTGATGTGGTCTATTAATTTTTTTCAGAGCTGTACACGTATGAAATATGTAATGTACTAGACATATGCAGGAGCAGCCTTCGTGGATATTCTACTAATAAACATATTAAGAAATTAATAGTAATAAGACGAGAGGTATGTCTATATACATTAACAAGCATGTACAAGACATTAGCAAGAGCAGCAAATGTATAATTGCATTATAGAGTTATGAGGTAGTAGGACTATCAATAAAATATGATACTAATAAAGTATTATTACTAGGAGCCACAGTGACCGGAGTGGTCATCTAGAGAGCAGAAATACAGTGGAAGTGTAGTAACAGCAGCAGGTCAGTTAAAAATGACATAGTGCAAGTGAGTGCATGATAGTGATAACATAAACTGGAAATCTAGCAGTAGGTGTAACTCAGCACAGTTCAGACAGCAGGAGATCAGTAGTCCCTAATAAGGAGACTCAATATAGAGTCTTATTGCAGGTTCAGGAGAGATTTTAGGTTGCTTGTAACCCATGGCTTGTTGATGTAGTCCATAACACATAACGTCATCTCATCAATGTCCTGGTTGTGTGGCTCACAGAGAACACCCCACTGTGTGCCCTCAAAACAGCCCTGCAGTGATTCCACAGCTCCAGGTGAAAATTTCCTCACTGTCCTGGTGGAGACTGGCTGTCTTTGGACCAGGGGCTTGTACCGTGTACTTAGGAGTACAAGGTTGTGGTCAGATCGTCCCGGTGGGGGGAGAGCTGTGGAGTTGTAAGCTTCTTTAACATTAGCATACAATAAGTCCAGTGTCCTGTTTTCTCTGGTCATGCATTTCACAAACTGAGTGCATGTGGGCAGACATGATGAGAGGGAAGCATGCTTGAAGTCACCAGACATTGTGACGAATGTGTTGGGACTTCTGCACTCTCGCGATAGTTGATAGTCTGCATTGGTGGAAGGAGGAATGTACACAGCACACATGACCACCTTATATAACATTGCGAATGGTGGGGTACATTCCAGAACAATGTGAAAGTATGAGAACATGCTAGAATAGTGGTAATGTAGGAGAACATTCTATAAGAGTCAGAAAATAGGAGAACATTCTAGAATAATGTGAATAGACGAGAATAGTCTATAACATTGCAAATGCTGGAGTACATTCTAGAACATTCTAAACAGAAAACATTCAAGAACTGTGAATGTAGGAGAACATTCTGGAACGAAATAAACAGAGTGAATATGCTATAATATGAAAGGGATAGAACATTGCTGATCAGTGTGAATGGGGAGAACACTCTAGAACAATGTAAATGGAGTTAACATTCTACATCAATGTGATTCAACAGGTCTGTATTACTCCAGTGTGGTAATCCCATTTCCGAATGCAGAATTAAATACAGTTCTGAATGTTTCTAAAGTAAAGTAGTATTATCTAACACTCTAATAACATTTACTATGTGGTAGATTTAGTTAAGCACAAGCTAGTTCATGCTGAGATTAGCTGCTAACACCAGCTCACGAGGTATGGCACCAAGTACACACACTCAGAGAGGAACAAGGCGGTAGCATTCCTAGAAGTAATTCATTGTAAGGCACATGGTGGCTTGCTTTAATAGAACACCTTAAAGTTCCAGAGAGCACAGAATAAAGTATTAATAATGTTTGTATGATACTAAACTAGGTGTTACACTAAGAATACAGCAAGGCTTTCATGAAAAATATAGGATAGAAATATGATAAAAACACAGTTTAAAAACTGCTGATCAGACCCATCTGAGAACTGTGTGGGTGTGGTTAATGAGCAGCTTGATTGACAGCTCTCTGTCCAACACTCCTTGCCTGCTTCACCACACATACAGAACTAACATCATTATCCAGCTTTTATGTGCCAGTAGCTGGACAGATAAAGTCACGGACAAACAGATGTGCAAACAACCATATGGACAGCAGACAGATGGCCAAACAACAAAGGATGAAGCAACACATAGACGGATGGATGGATAAACAATGTTGGGGTATGGATAAAGACAAGGACAGGAACAAGCAGCTACAGTCAGGGGATCTAGCTTGCTTGCTGTTGGTTGGTTAGCCTCAACTCGCCAAGTTTCTCTGACTCGTTTTGTGTGCGTGGGGCATTACACATCAGTCTTGTGAATGGTTAGTGAATGCTTACAGAAGCGTTAGCTAAGATAAGGAACACATAGTTTACATAAACGATGAAGAAGTGTGGTAAAATACAGCAGACATTTAATACATGAATGAATTCATAAGACATACTTTCTGCATGTATACCATGACCCAGAGGATCCATAGAAAGAAAACACAAATTTAGGTTCCCTGGAGCTTTAGGGTTTTGTTTTCTATTCATCAGCCACTTTGATAACAAGCAAGTGTGAGTTTTATTTCTATGGCTGGTCAGAAATGAGTTTTAGTGTTATTTTAATACATTTGTTTAATTTCTTAAGTTTATTGCAATGATCAACTACGACACACCTCTAGGAATCTTTCATAGTTCCTGCATATTTGTGTTGTTATCTACAACATATGCCTGCCAATCACATTGACCTGCCAATCACATATAGGCCAATCCAGAAAATACCAGAATTCACATTGTTGTGGCTCATGGAGCAGTACAGAACAATCCGTCTGCACCACTGCCACAAATGTCATTGTTATAGCCAGAAATCAGGCACCAAAATAAACATGCCTTTGCTTAAATATTGTTCCATTACAATTATCTTGCAGGTATACCAAGATGCTGTCACTATCAGATCCCTCTATTTGTCTTCCAGCTGACTCATTGGAATGCTAAACTTAATGTGTAATTGCTGAAAAAGATGGATTGCCCCTATAGTTTGTTGATGTGCGAGAATAAATCATTCAAAGAGACGGCATTAGCCGTGCGTGCGGCTGGGTGTTAACTGTCAGCACTTCTTTTGTCTTTGACGGAAAAACCTATAAGTCTACTGACGACCTTTCGGTGGCCTAACAAAGAGAGCAGAAAAGGGGAATTGGCTCTGTCGCCCTCACTTTTCCTCTCCCACCATAGCCACGTTAAAACCACACAAATGCAGAGGATATCTAGGCCCAGTCAAGAGCAAAGCAGGTGATGAAAGCTGACAGAGCCGGGTTTAAAACGATTTATGTCACTTGGGCCCAAAAGTGAGTTTTACTGCAGCGCTTAAAGCTTGGAAAAAGGTATCTATTAGCTTCTAGGTCAAATAGTTGAATTTAATATACTGGGAGTATTTAGTTAGTGCTGGAATGTGACTCCAAAGACAATACGAAAGTTAAAAAGCAGCTTTGAAAATGTAATTTTAACCCTTTTCTGCCAAGACGAAAAGCACTTCAGTGTTTAATCTGCTTTTCTTTATTAATAAAGTGATTTCTCAGTGCTGTTATTGCATCTATTTAACATCTAGTCATCTATCTAACATCTAGAAAAACAAGTATCTCCATAATGGCAAGTATCTCTCCTTTTCAGGGGAGGGCAATAACCTAGTTTAATTTCAATTCCCAAGCGATTTTGAGCAATTTCTGTTGGTCCATACATCATGACTCTTTTACACAATGTAAACAACAGCGACTGCGTTCAAATGATGAATAAAAATAAAAATCAGCAAAAATGGAGATACACGTTTTTCTCTGGACAGCTGCAATATAAAGAGCACAGCCTGACAAAACAAAATATAATATTTACAAACTACCATTTTGAAGAAGCAAACATACAAATATGTATTATATGGTAAACCAGGGCACATAATTTTAAAAGTATTTGGATGAGATTGATATTTTTGTACACATCTGCTAAAAATAAGAACATGACCTTAGTTTCTGGTACTTATTATTATCTAGCAGACTGAGAGGTAACAGTAGCTAAAAAGTTAAAGGTAAATATATGCAAAACACAATCACAAAATACAATCGACTTCAGTTTTGTACTGTTTGAGCCAAATAAGTTTTCCCATGTCAATACATAAAAATACAGAATATATTAATCAAAATGGATATGATGAAAGAGGCTATGAGGCAATGTGTTTTTCACCACAGTATGGAACAGCAAACATGAGATACCAAAAACTGAAATATGTATTGTTTACATTACATTTGTAGTCAATTTAGGATGAATCTGTGAATCTGTGTATTCTGAATTTATATGGGAGTATGCATATTTTTCTTGTTATTTGAGAGTGAGAGGCTTAGTTGTAATACTACCCCCACTGCATGGAACCTGTAGCCTGGTAACCTCTCACTGTGACTCGTTTACTTGCTTCAAATTACAGCCACCAAGATGATGATTCAAACATATAGATGTAAATTCTACGACTTACAAACAAAATACAGAGTACTTGAACCTGTTTAACTACTTAAAATATCCACGTTACATTTTAGCCTGTGCTTGTTTGTGTCCGCTCTTCCCTACTTTACACTTCAGTCAGTCACAACATACTAAGCCATTGGTAATCCAAACTCTGCTCTGAATGAGCTTGGAAACTATAACAGTGCGGCTGACTATATGGTATAGGTGGCATTGTGCTTCTTTAATACAGTGATAGAAAATACACCAGCACACAGATAGCTCCAGGTCCACATGCTGATTCATTCTAGGCATTGCTGATAATATGTTGAGTCAGACTTTTGAAAAGAAGCAAGCTTCAGCCCCTCAGTAGTATACTTGGAGTATATGAAAATACTAAATGTATATCTTTTTTAACTGAATGTAGTTTATGGAAATACTCCTAAAGTTATTTACTTTTCTGAATTTTAAAAAGTATTTCTTACTATTTGTTTTTAGAATTTTTGTATTTTTTTTAAATGCACTTGAATAAATGTCTTTCTAAACAAACTGAAGTAGAATTTAAAAAAGCATATTTATTTTTTTAATTATTTAAATTAGAATTTTTAACATGTTATTTAGAAATATATTTTAAAACAATAATCAGTCAATCAGTCAATCAAATATATTTATTGGTCCTCCCATGAGCATACATTTAAAATTTCTTTGAAGTGTAGAATTTGTGTCTCAACAATGTATTGCTGTCAGAACATGGAGAACAATGGGAAACCTCATATCTCCTTTTGACAAAATCAAAATCTTAACTTATGATTTTAAGTAGAAAGAAAAGGATTTTGACCTCTAAACTTATGACTTTGGATACAAGCTTTTGTTCCGACAGCAGTGAATTGCTGAGGTTAACCACTGCAACATACAGTGTTTGAAGGCTCTATAAGTAGCACTGAAGTGTATACATCTAGTAGTGTATTTATAATATATTCCAAGTGTAACAACAATTATGTCTATAAAAACATGCTCAAATCTCTTTAAGTGCAACTTCAGTTGTTGGATTTAAGTAGTAAATGTTCTTTTTGTAATAAATGCAAACATTTGAAAAGTACATTTTTCCTTTGGAGAGGCAAACAGTACAGCCATATTATATGTTAAGAGCCATTTCCTTGATGTGTGAAAATACTGGTCGTGGCAACATGTATTTTGACACTGTAGCTCAAAGGTGACTGGGAGACCATCAGTATTTGTCTGTGTATGAAATCAGTGATGAGAAACCATTAACATAATCTGTTTTACATAAACACAATGGCACATTTATTTAAACCAGCACCTGCTACCTGCTCGGTATTTGAGTATGATCTGGTATTTAGCTTTGGTTCGATTATCTTGCATGTGTGTGTTTATTCATATTCAAGGTGCAATTCGCCATTTCCCCCCTCTCCATTTCCCCATCAGTAATGTGAGAAAAACGACAGCTTGGGGGTCTGATAATATTGACCTTGATGTTAATGAGCTTTTCTCAGATGGAGTATGTTCCCTCTTGCTCTTTCTCTTTTGTACACACACATACACGCACACATGCACACCCACATACCCACCCACCCACATTTACACACCATAATTGACATCGCTGCCCTGCTAATGCAGTGTCACTTACCTCTGTCAATCTCAAGGAGACTTTTCAGCCTACACTTGTCATACCCATTAGGTCGAACTGGTGTAGCTGGAGCCCCTGTTGTTTTTCAGAGCCCACCTCTTACATTGTCCCCATTTACACTTTCACCTTCCACTTAAGATACGCTGACTACTGGATGGTGTATACTTAAGGGTGCATTACCGTGTATAAAACCATATCTACTGCCATTTGGAGGGTTGGGTGGGTTATTTTAACATGTATTCCAGAGCAGATTACTGAGTACCTGTTTATAATGTAATCTATATCTTAATCCTAAAGATTACTGTTTTTAAGTAATGTAATCTGATTACTTCGTCATGTTTGGGTTTTTCTAATCGGATTAAATAATGGCAATAGAAAAACAATGTTAAGACCTTTTAAGGAAATATTTAACCTAATACAAAGTGCAAAAAGACTTGGAACAGTATGTGAAATGAAATAAAAACAGAAGCGGTGATTAGTAATCCTGTTAGACCTGTATTACAAAGAACATAGTACAAAAACACTTTTATGAACATCAATGTTTTTACTAACTACACACTAATTCCCAATTTCATGCCTGGCAACACATTTCAAAAAGTTGAGTAGAATGTTGCCGCAGATACATTCAAGTTGTAGCACATTCAGCGGAACGAAACATTTTGAATGAGAAGCTGGTGAATAGGAAGCCGATTTCAGCCTCGTTTAAAGATGCACATTAACCATGGCCATGCAGAATTCCCTGAAAAGGCTATTAAAATAGCATGGAAACTACATTTCTGCACAGTCAGCCAACACCCATACAAGATGTAGCACTGCATTTAAGGTGGAACAGAATGTTCAATTACCCTGCTGGTGAACAGGAAGCCAATATTACTTTCGTTTTAAAATGCATGTCATGCGTGCTCACTGACAGGTGACTGGAAATAGCATGAAAAGCACCAACACCACCCTCACAGTCTGTAGCAGTAGATTTCTGCATGTCTAATGTGTCATTGCTCTTGGTCCGTTGTCAATGTTCCTGCTAACTTTGAACTTGAGCTTTTTTGAGCTTCATTTTAGGTGGAGTCAGGACTGTTATGTAACAGTCTAGGATTTTGGAAACAGCTGCTTTTTCTGCCCACTTTTACAAACACAGGATTTGTATTCAAAGGAGAAAGCAACAGTGTTTGAGGTTCACGGTATGTCAGTTATGTGTACTGAAATCTAATTTCTCAAATATGAGAATGTGAATAGAGTTCTGTTCGGTTCTCTGGCCCCTTTAATGGTGTTTGCACAGAGGAACAGGTTACTCACCTATATGCCCCCTATATCATGACGGACCATGGCATTTTAACTTTATGTTAGTAACAATCAGAATGTTTCTCTACTTCTTTGGTCTGGAGAACATGATGTCCATCATTTCCATAAACAAAATCTAAATGGTTGACTTATCAGATCATGATACATGTTTCCACTGAGCATCAGTCCTTTTCAGATGAGCTCAAGCCCAGAGAAGCCAAAAGCATTTCTGGATCACGTTGACTTGCTGCATTTGTGGAAGTAGCAATGAATGGTACAACAGTTTTCAAAGTATTCCCAAGCACATGTGTAATAGCCATCTCAGAAACCTGTAGGTTTTAATGCAGTGCTGTCCCAGGGGTTGAAAGTTCCAGGTATTCATTTGTGGGGTTTGTCCTTTATGCACAGAGGTTCTCTAGATTCCCTGAATATTTTGATGATATGCAATATAGAGGTTGAAATACCAAAATCCAATCTCTGATTGAAGAATTTTATTTTTTTATAAAACAGCTGGACTACTTGCTGCTATAGTTCCAATTTATGGCTTAAAGTCCCTATGTTTTAGCTTGATATCAGTAAAAAATGTTAACTCTTTCTCTATGAGAGAAAAAAAACATTGTTTGGTGGCAATTCAAGGAATAGGGGTATCCTTCATGTGATTTTTCATTCACTTTTACTTAGTACTATCACTATGCTTGGTGTAGTATTACTTAATGTAATACTCTTTATTTCATTGTTAAGCTCTGAATGGAAAAATAATTTTAAAAATTGGGGTTAAAATCTTGAAACATCCATTTGAAACTGTCCAGGATAGACTTTCAGGAGCTGAACAGAGCAATCAACAAAATACATTTTGAATTGGACCAATGCTGTGTCAATAAAGGCACACTAATACCCCTTTCTGAAAAACAGGAGCTCTTTACTGAAGGAGTCAGTGTAAAACTGCTACAAGATAAAATATCTTACACAATTCAAATGTCTGTGTTTACACTGGAATGGGCAAAATATCTTAATGTGTACCTGCATTAGCATGGTGCTAGCATACTGTTAGCAATCCCATATAGGTTGCAACATTTTTTTTTTCATGGAGTTAGAGTTTTTATGGCCCAAACAGAAGACCTAGTTCTGGTAGTCATGGTTTGGCACAATCTGACAGAATAGTCTTTAAGACATACGTACAAACACAAATATGTTTTTACCTCTTCACTGCATCCTCAAGATGAACAAAGTCGACTGTAGCAGAAGACCAGATCTCGAAGTCTGGATCCCTGTTCACACAGCAAATGTGTATATAAAGCACAACCCATTTGGCTTCTCCCCCAGTTTTTAAAGTGCCATAAACAGACTACATTTGACAGAATGCAATCCATAGAAGTTAATTTGTATCACACCTGCTGCTGTTGCCCTAGTACAGCATGCATGCTTTGGTTATGGATTACTATTGTAACATGTAATTTGTAACGTTTGCCATTTGGGTCACATTTGTGTTGTTTCTTATAGTCTTACTGCTGTGCCAGATATTTTGCTTTCTCCGAGGCTGTTAGCACTGAGGCTAGCTGTAGTTAGACTATGAAAGCACACACAGGTCAGCAGAGCAGCCCAGCGACGATAATTCACATTTTATGGACAGAACAAGTCAAGTGTGTAAAGTTCAGCAGAAACATTGCTGAAAATGAACTGGGTCCATGACATTTCAATCTGAATGGTTCGCATCCATGTAAAAATAGTGCTGCTGTTGACAGAGGCATGGAATTCAGTCCATGCGAGCGGGTGCATCTTTGGAAAGCTACACTATACAGCCTGAAACACTCATTGTTCCACAGGAGACAGATGAGCATGTGCTTGTTCAGATGAAGGTCAAAGAAAGCAGATGTAGTAAAAGTCACACAGGGAAGTATGTCACCAGTTAGGTGGTTGTAAAATGCAATGAATGGTCTTTCAACATAATTTAGGCTATATCTCACCAGAAATGCTTTCCTTCTCTCTTTCAGTGAGGAGCAGTTTTGGTTATGTTCTGGGTCTCACCTGGTTCTTAAACTCAAGTATCATTATAGGTGCCAAATCTTGATTTTTTTCTTAAATTGTATTTTTCCGTGATTGACAAATAAAGTTTTGTAGATTTATGTACCAAAAAATGCTGTCCGAATTTATTTTTACCCAACACTTTCCCATGATCTCTTATAATTAAGCAGGCTGTTTTTGTGACTGTGCTAAAGTCACCTAAAGCTGATGCAGTTGTTTGCATACGTTTGAACAATCCAGCTCAAATTATATCTTTTATACTATTTTCTAAGTGAAAATTAGTGAACACAGCCTCAACAAAGGGAAAATTTAAAAATGCCTTATTTTGCAAACTTAATTCACAGTTTCTGCTTAATCCATAGTTTCTACTACCTTTTTTATACAGTATATTAATGCTGTAAAATGGCCTGGACCTACCGGCATGTCAAACATTTTACTATGCACTTCCACAACCCAGGAATAACTCACCCAGTTATCATTGTAGTTAAAGTGGCTACTGAATAACACACCTTAGTACCTAAGAAGCCTGGGATAAGGGGATAACGGGCATACTATAAAAATGAAACATATAATATAAAAAAAAACGCTTTTGCACAGACAAAATAATATGTGTCTTACAATCTGTTAAATGCAGCAAGTAAATAGTAATATTCGGACATGACTGGGTGCCTTCCTGCCTCTGTACGAATGCCATACGAGTAATTAGCGTTTATTCAGTTTCAGACACAGCTCTAGTCATTTATGCCCTTACAAGAGAGGATTTTCCAGGGGTTCTTTAGTTAAGGGAATGGAACTGACAACTCAAAGAACCATTTGAATTCTTAGATGCTTCTTGAACTGGTTACACCATTGTTCCTATGATGAACCTGCCGTATTTCTCTTTTAAAGAAACTTAAAAGTGGAGCTTTAGATGTACAAATGAATGTGTGAGTGTGAGCAGTGTCGAAATTTTTGATTGGTACTGTACTTCTTTTTGGCAAGACATTTTGTTCATGTCGAATAATACAAGATCTTTACAAGATCTTTTTTTGTATACATATTTTAGGTATTTTTAAATATCCAATGCATTTTACAGTAACCACCTGTCAAGCTCACATTTATTTATTGTTACATTCTCGTTAAAGTGGTACCTAAGAAGCTTGGAATTCTAAGGGGTTAACATACTGTAAACACAAAATATAAAATGCTTCTGCACAGGCAAAATTCTGTGTCTTACAATCTGTTAAATGCAGCAAGTAAATAGTAAGTGTGCATTAAAAGGTTCAGAAATGTGTTACCTACACATATGTGTTAACTTATTTTCAAAATCAACAATTTCACCAGGTTTGGGAAAATTTGCATAAGCTGTTCATATTGTGTTGTCGTAGAGTGGGAAAATGTAGCACAGACAAAGTACTACTGAACAACCAGGATAGAAGGCAGCTCAGCAACAGCCACACCACTCTCCCCGATGGTAGGGACCAGTATTGCACAGCATCATACTGCCCAATCAGCACATATGTACGGCTTTAGGCAAACAATCCCAACTTTTTACACGTTTCAAGTCTCTCTCTTAAAAGCCTGTACACATGGCCTCACCTCCTGTGCATCCACCGACGAACAAGCTGGTACACTGCTCCATAACGTTACCATGAACTGGCAGGGCTATAATGGGATTGGCTAAATAGGTGAATGTCATGGTTTTGACATCATAAAACAATTAAAATACAGCAGTTTTGCAGCATATGTATATATATATATATATATACATTCCCCAGTTCATGCTCACTGTATATATATATAAGCTTAAATAGTGTTAAATAGTGTTTATGAGCTGAGGTAAACTCTTGAGGAAAATGAACAAGATATGTTTTTCCATGACATAGGTCCTTTAAAAATGCCATGCTCAATATTTTGGAAAAGTTCTCTCATTCTCTCGCTCTCGCTCTCTTTCCTCTCTCTCTCTCTCTCTCTCTCTCTCTCTACCTCTCTGTTTCACATGGCCAGTCTCAGCAGATGACTCTGTAGATGTCAGGCAACTTGCCCACTTTTTGGCCCATGCTTTGAACATCAATCACTGGCTCTCAAAGGGGGTTGCGTGCCTGCACTTTCCATCATTCCACTATCTCCCTAATGCCCGCACCACTCAGCGGACATTTTAATGCACTCTCAAAGTCAGACATTTCAAATCTGGAGAACGAGAGTGCAGGGGAGGAAAGGGGAGTCAGAGAGAGCATAAAAAATGCCGTATCTCCACTTACAGTGAGAACACATGCGATCTCTGTGGACGCAGATGACATTTTGACGCGGAATCTGCTTAGTGCAGTTTCTCTCTGTATTTGAATGTAAAATACACAGTGGGCTAAAACTGAAATACCAAAGGGGTGAGAGATGGACTTTGATATAAGGCTAGCTCTCCGGCATCTCAGATCGACTGTACCGAGAGAAAACGCCCGTTTCATTTCTATCTTTCCGACCATGACACGAGTAGATGCCAAGATAAAGATCTTAAAGTGACAGGGTACATCTACCGCAGAACGACAGAAACAAGGCAACACAGGGGTATGTCCAAGATAATGTGTACTGGTCCATGATTCACAATACATACTTCTGCTTAGCTTTAGAAAAAAGAAGCATTTTGCAGAGGATATAAATGACAAAGAACGGTCACTTGTGCATGACAGAGACCACGGTTGTATTTGAGACGTGATAAATACTCAGAGAGTATTCTGAGGATGGAAGGTACCCGCTCATGTCCGAATCTAATGTGTGTATAAAACCCTGCCTGTGGAGGGTCCTCCATTTGGTTATGTCTTGAAGGCACCAGCTGTGTCCAAAACTGAAGACAGCTGTCTTGATGTCTCATAAGTTGATGTTTTAGAAGGCTGCATTGTGATGAAGGCACCTGCAACTGAATCATTTGACATTCATGTTTTGAAGGCAGCGACACATCAAGTCATTGCCAAGATACAACAGCTCATTGCTAACTGTTAGCATTTGCCAATAACATCTTATAATTAAAAGTCTTTTAAGAATTCTAGCAGCCTGTGACAGTGCTGGTGTTTACTGCTGTTTTTCATAACCACACATTTGTTCCATACACAGCTCTAATTATTTATGCCCTTAGAAGAGAGAATTTTCCATGGGTTCTTTAGTTAAGGCAATGGAACTATGACAACTCAAAGAACTATTTGAATTCTTACATGTCTCTTGAACTGGTTACACCATTGTTCCTATGATGAACCTGCTGTATTTCTCTTCAAAGAAACTTTTAACAAATGCACTTAAAAGTGGAGCTTTAAATGTACAAATGAATGTGTCAACTGGTTACACTGTACTCAATTGCTATCTTACAGTATGCAGTACCAGTCAAAAGTAAATGGATGTTGTTGGTTATCTTAAAGACTCATTCTTACACTTAGGCTTACACTTAACAGTTCCACAGATGTCTGAAACAATAAATATCCTGATATACAACATATACTCTTTATGTATCACAACATTATATTTTCACCATATTGCCATATATATACATAGAATAAGCCAGATGGTAATATTATTAAAATCTAGGCCTATATACTGCCAGTAGTATTTTTTTAGCAGGCACTATATACACAAGTCTATTTAATTTCAGCCATTTACAGCCAACAGTGTGATCACACTCGTGTTACAGCGTTAAACTGTTTAGTAGGCTGTCATTAATCAATCTTCAGACTGTACTGTTGGCAGTAACCCAACAGTACAGTCAGGTCTATAAATATACTATTTTTCATTGTATGTTATATAAAGATGTTTAGTATGCCTGTCTTCTCTCAGCCAAGTTGACAACAAGAAGTGATACAAGTAGTAGAAGCAGATTGAAACACTTGAGGAAAAAAAATACAAAAAAGAACTCTGCAGTTCTTTGCATAACAAGACCTATAGCGCAACAGCCAATTTAAAAAATTCAAGGCACAATTCACTCAGTAAGTTATTCAGAAAATTGTGTCTGCAAAGATGCTGGTGCTGCCAAAACAATAATACATTAAATAAAAATACATTTCTGCTGATAAGAATTCCATATACAAATACACATCCAACAGTAAATATCACTTCCTCCTGACTCTCAAGCTGAGGGGAATACATTTATTTCTGTTCAGTTGTAGCAAATGACTGGAGTTGATCAATATCAATATCAGCTTCCCTTTGAAAAGAGCATCATTCATTGACTGGCCTGTACCTACGACACACCTGGCAGCTCCAATGATTTGAGTAAATGTTTTTACCAAGCACTGCTCTGCTGTCTCTAAGGGTGATTACCACTAGCGTGTCATTTTTATGTGAAAACAGCATGATGAAGAGCTGCAGGTCGATACCCTCCCAGCGTCCAAGTAGAGCTCAGTGGGCTGAATGGCTCTCTATCCCCACCTCTATGTCTTTAATATCCACTTTAGAAGATGTCTGAATCGATCTACTGCAGAAAAAAACAACTAAGACGAGTGTTTTTAACCCATCTGACAAATATATCATATTTTTTTGCATAAACACAGGGTGTGGAGTGATGGATGCAGGGCCCACTGAAGAGTAGATGGGGCAGTTAAAGCTAGAAAACATTTAGTGTCATCATTATCAGGCCAAAGTGGATAATGGCCACTGAAAAATTTGTCTTCAGTTTTAGAAATGTACCTTCAAACTATAATCAAACTGTAAGGACCCGGTTCATCATGAGGGCTCGAGTGCAATTTGAGAAATAGAGAGCCCGGTTAATGCTGCTCATTCTAAGAACCATTTTATCAGATTTAGTTCTTTGTCTTTCTAAGGAGAATCTCTTTTTTCCTTTTCTTTCCTCTTCTTTCTTTTACCGTCACCGCAAATTCTTCATTCTCCTGATGTTGGGGGTTCATTCAGTGGGGCAATCATCCTGCCCCACTAAACCCACTACTTTGTAAATGCTTCTCTAGTAGCAAATGGCAAGAAGGATTTCAATGCCTCACTTTATAGGGATGCGCTATATGTTGTGGGAAGATAAATCAGCAGACAGGTTTCCTAGATGAGTACAGCTGAGGTGATATGTTGTAAATGTGACTGTACTGTTGATTCTCTCCAAAGGAATATGTGGCTCATTTAAATAAAAACCCTGTGTTGTACAGATCTACCATACATTTTCACTCCGTACGTGATTTTTTTCTGCCACTTGGATGCATGGCCAGTTACGGCCTACATGAAATGTGCATTATGTCATCTGATGAGAAAAATCAAAACCTTACATTATCAGCATAGACCGAAAATATATGTGATTAGAATGCTGCTAGCGTTTACTCTTAATAAAAAGTAGAATAATCAACAAATAGAATAAACAATAAATAGTAACCTCTTTCTGCAGGTCCCTAAGTACCTATTGTACCACTGGAAATGGACTCATATTTAATGTCAAAAAAAGTAAATATTTTTTCCTGGTAGTCCCCTGTTATGGGGCTAGAAGGCTGCTAGTGGGCAGTGAGGGGTGAAAGGGAAGGGGTGAGAGCCCCCTGCTGTGATAACACTTCACAACTCTCTACAAAGGTACCTGAAACAGAATGGACAGCACAACTGCAGCATTATTTAAAAAACGGCCCAAATATATAAAAATAACATTTAAATGAGAATTTTGTAAGATTAATCAACCCCGAATTCATACTCCAAACAAATAGGGGGCAATATATCATGAGAACGATATGGTGGTGGCAGTCATGGGCTGGAGGTTAGAGAACCAGGGTTGGCGGGTCGATTCCCTGAACCAACAGGACATGACTGAAGTTTCCTTGATCAAAGTACATAACCCCCAAATGCATCCCAGATGCCATGGATAGGGTTACCCGTTTCTCCGGGCAAGTGTGCTCAGTGTCCCTAGTGTGTGTGTTTGCTAGTGTGTTTAACTTCAGGGATGGGTTAAATGCAGTAGACAAATTCCTCTGTGTTCAAGCGTGAATGGCTCTAAACCTATTGTAACAAACAAGGAAATGCACACTCCCTCCTCCTCAATGTAAGAATGAACTTCTTTTTACTTACCAGTCTAGATGTAATGTTGTGAGCTCAGCGTCAAACTTAATTCCTTATTCACCAAAAGCTTCTCCAGTGGTGGAAAGCAGCACCAATGTTAACTCTTGTTTTGCTGTGTTGTTTTTGTTTTTTGTCGAGGTAGGCAGCAATGGTTGTTTGCCAAAAGCTTCATCGTAGCCATAGTTACATTTAGTCTTTCTTTCTTTGGCTTCTGGGCTTTAAATAATCTAACAGGGAGCAGCACTTTCAAGATGAGGTTGAAATATGCTGTGCTACTTCTTCACCCTCTCATGTTGGACTAATTTGCCTCTACAATGACTCACTATCATCTACCAAAATAGTATTACAAAACAGGATGGGTCAGGGCTAGCTGGTTTATCATGCTAACTATAGTAGATCTCTCTCCAAAGCAATGCAGAGATGTATTTGACATACCGCCACGGTTATTTCTTCACATTGTGTTGATAATAATGTGGGTTTTGGGATTTATAAAAACTAAAAATCATACAAATTGCACCTTTAAACACACAAAAACAACTTTATAATGTTGACTTATAAATATTCACCTAGGAAGGTGAAAATCCAACTTGTTTTCAGTTTTATAAACCATACAGCATTTCCAGTGCATCTTCAATTTCAAAATTTGCAAGTAAAAATGTTAAAAATGAAGAAAGAAAAATGTAAAAGTTACAGAATTTTATTCTGACAGTGACAGTTAAGATTGTGAAGGCTTGTGCACAACTTTGTTGTACTTCTCAGGCATGTTGATTCTCTTATTGCATTTTTACAGTTCTGCCTGTCTTCATTTAATTATCAGGTAAAGAATATATTTAATTAATTGACTAACTCTGCATTAATGCAGGATGTGCTATTGCCAATGTGGTAGCTCCAGATTTACATAACCTTCACATTCATGGTGTTACATCAACTTAACATATCTTCACTGTCCAAAGAAAAACAAGTATCTCCAAAATGGCAACTTTACAGGAGAGAGCAAAAACCTAATTTCATTCTAATGTAAGACAATGGAACCAGAGGTTTTTCCAAGCAATTTTGCATCATTTCTGTTAGTCCATTTATCATGAAATTTTCACACAATGTAAACAGCAGCTGCTGTGTTCAAATGATGCACAAAAGTTAAAAGCAACAAAAATGGAGATACATGTTTTTCATTGGACAGCAACAATATGTAATATTTACAATGTAATGTAACATTTGTTCATTCATTCATTCATCTTCTAAACCGCTTATCCTTTTGGGTCGCAGGGGGTGCTGGAGCCTATCCCAGTGCTCATTAGGCAGAAGTCAGGAAACACCCTGGACAGGCCACCGGTCAATCGCAAGGAAGGTAAAGTAACGTATGTAACATGCTTCATTCATGTTGAGCCTGTTTGTCAGTGTGCTTACATCAAACTAATTATATGTAAAGGTAAACCCTTTTAGCTCTTCTATGGGTATTTTTTCGTAAGTTGATCAATGATTAGAGGTGTGTGGATCAATCTCTGCAATCAAGCAATTCCTGTAATCTAATGCTTAACTGCCTGTAATCAGCTCAATTTTAATGCTGGGCTACACACTACAATGTGACCTCTTCGACAAGACCTAAATCATTCTAACATAGTGAATACATTTGGTCAGATTAAAGCATTAAGCTCCTCCACACGTTAAATGTTCTCCACTTTGGTTTCTGTCTTTGGTGGATTGGGGTAGAATAAACAAAAAGCCCAACACAAAGTAAGTGATTTTGTTTATATATTTGTTGTGCTATGGTGTGGAGTGATTGAAAAGCTGTCCTGTAGATCCTTTGGTTTGTGGGGCCTGTCCAGCATCTAATCCATCCTGGCATGTGGAACACCAGCAGAATGTAAAGCAGGTCATCCTGCTATCCTGCCGACTGAGTGTGCATGTGTGTGTGTGTGTGTGGATTAGGCACATCGCCTTCAGTGGGGGAAAGAAAATGGCAATTCCTACAGACTCACTTCACTTTTCTTCATTTGGCTCTGATTAGCTCTGATAATGTATCGGTGCCATTATAGCACTAATAAAAAAGAGGAGGGAGGCAGAGAGAACAGGGGTAATGGGGTCCCGACTCACTCTCTAAATAAACTCCACACTGACAAGCTCTCAAGAGGAGTCGCTCATCAAAAGCACCACAATGCGAGCCTCACCTCAGTATGGCTAAATGCAATAGTCTTTCAGAGACGTTTTATTGAGCTGGATAGCTCATAAAACCTTTACCTGTTTCATTACGGAGCAGAAGAAGAGGGACTGTCTCCTTTAAACAACAGCACCTCCTGGCTGATGGGTACTGTGTCTCAAGTATTTATATTTGCTTTTGTTTAATGGACAGTTCATTTTCTCAGGCTTTGAAACGTCCTTTACTGTTCTTGAATGTTGAATGCATTTATGCTGGTGGTAAGTAAGTAGTCAGACCAGCTGACAAAGTTCATTCTCTCTTGTTGGTTGCTTTGCATGTTAAACACCTACAGACATAATAACCAAGTAAAATAAATTGCTTCTCAGAGGCTTTTGCTATGACTCTGTGATAGTAGCTCTTTTGTCCAATTGATGTCTTTCCTGATAAAAGTTATTTCCAGCTAATGCAATGCCATAAACATGTTTATCACCACAGTGCGGTGAAGGGAGACATTGCACCTGGTGTCATTATGGAGGGTGTTGCCATTGGTTGGGAGGATTTGATGCAACAAATAGCAATCACAGAGAAGGTAAAGGAGCTTCATGAAGTCCTCTGGGCTAACATTATTAAAAAAGAACACTGGAATGGAAAACAATACAGGGCCATAGCAAAAAACCTGTACATCCCAACCAATGGCAACACTTTTCCATAATACTATTGGTCAGTGATTAGAGAAAGGGTTTTATTTTTCAGTCATGCCCCATTTGGAGGAAATACAAAAGATTTTATGCCCGCCACCTCAGAAAAATAGTGACAAGATGGGCCAAGTTTAACTTTGCGGAAATAAGATTAATATTATTAACATTCCTTTCACCTTTACTTCAGTCATTTCTATTCTGGGGAAAAAACACAACTTCCACTTCAACAACCCACTTTTCATGACATGTCACTAGTTTACTCCATCAATCTGTGTGCTTTTAAAAATCGGAAAATGACAAAGTAAAAGTCTTACCACTGCAATTGGGGCTGCACTGCACATCTTTCAAAATCATATTATCTTGACTTGGTTTTGACTTGACTTCTGTTCGTCTCAAAATCATGAATCATGTTCACACTACATGCCTCCCCTTTCCGTTCATGTTTTCTGGGGTGTGCCACAAACTTTGAAAGGCTGGATTAGAGGAACTATACCTTATTATCCTCGGACATGCGTGCCATGCAAGATTTACTAATAATAAGGAAGATAAGAAGCTAAGAGAGAAGCCGGCAGTCGAAGAGTTGAAGGACAGCCTGAAAGCAGCAGAAACAACAGTTACAAAGAGGACAATAAGGAATGAGCTGCACTGCAGTTATCTCTGTTCGTACACCCCACTGTTAAAAAAAACAAAAAAATCTAAAACTTGCAGAAACCTGAACGGTTTTGTAGCAGCAAATGAAACAAATATATAACTCTGGCAATAATTCAGCTTGTCAAGTTTAGAGAGCGTATAAACCCAAGAACACTCACAACAGTGAGCTGCAGAAGTGGGGGCATCATGACATGGGGCTGTTTCTCGGAAAATAGTACACATCATTGAAATAAACATCAGTGGAACATTGTACCTGGAGAAATTATAGACCAAGAAAAGGAAGATGGGTGACATTTCAACGGCACAACAATCATACCCAAATCATACAGCAAAAATAACACAAGCCTTGCATGCATGGCCTAGCCAATATCCTGACTTGAATGCCTTTGAAAGGAGTTGAGAGTCAAACTGAGGAAACCTTGTTGCTCTTGATATTAATGGTGGTTTGCCAGGAGGAGTAGGTAAAAACTGAACCACAGTGTTGACAAGAGCTCCATATTGGGCATTCTTTATCTGGAATTGTCATCTGCAAGACTTAGCAATGCAGCCCCTAGAACTCTTCAGACATGGGCTAAGGAAAGTGAAGTCTTTTATGATTGCCTAAATATGTACTGTGTTGGTGATGTCAACTTTTCAGTGTCCTGTGAGGCTAATTTGACCTTCATAAGTACATGTTGGGGTTGGAATGTGGGGTGCTGTTTGTTTTTTCTTTAATGTAAAAAATGAATAAATAATCACAGTGTAGACAAAAGCTAAGGTTGTATTAACCAACAGCACCTTTGGAGTAAAGTATTAATGTTAAACGTAATATACTTACATTTTTCATAATGTTAATGTTTTGTGGTGATGTAATTATTTTCCCCTATCA
The DNA here is from genome assembly GCA_034552555.1 of Semaprochilodus insignis. Classification (NCBI taxonomy): domain Eukaryota; kingdom Metazoa; phylum Chordata; class Actinopteri; order Characiformes; family Prochilodontidae; genus Semaprochilodus; species Semaprochilodus insignis. The sequence goes on along the minus strand of CM067474.1, from coordinate 52,524,959 downwards.
GTTTCATTATTTAAATGTTATTTGTACTTGGGAAAACATATTTTTTATTCATATTTCTAAGTACAAAGTCAAAGGATATTATGTGGGAAAGACATGCATGTAAAAACAAAGCTGTGTTGTTTCTCCTCACTGTACATCAAGTATAAAGTACCATTCACAAGCAAAACACAACACTGATGTGATATGAGCAATTTTGCAGGCTATACTGGAACCCTATCAAAAGTAATAGCGAAGTGAAAAGATGTAGTGCTTGATAGATGGAAAAAAGGGCAGATTTGAGAAAATAAGACCATTTTGACTCATTCATATAAACTTTGAAGCAAACCAGAATTTTTCCCACTAATATGCTTATAATTTTTGTACCACTAAACAAGGCATACAGTAACATGCGGCTCATTTCTACTTTATTTTGAACCTCACCTCTCTTTCTGTTAATCTTGGAAGTGCTGGGCCAAAATTGCAGCTCTAAATAAGGGTCAGGGAGAGGTTGGAGAACTGCTGACAGGTTTATAAATGACTCCCCTATTTGATGTATGTTCACTGAACTCTGGGCCAGTTTTGTTTGGGTGTTGTTTTCCCATTGTTGTTTTTGGCAGTGTTATATGGCTGTTGTGTTTTATATGAATAGCCTTGTTGTTGGGTGGCACCACAGGTGCTTGAAAAGGTTAGTGTGGAGTGTTTACAACCGTTTTGTTTTATATGTATAGCCTGGATATTAAGTGATTCTGGTGCAGTGTAACGTAAGGGAAAAAATGGTTACAAAATGTCACCACACACCATGAGATGAGGCGAAAAATTGAACATTTCATGAAGAGGTCATTGTTTCCACCCAAGTGAACATGAAAGCTCAAAGCAAATAGCTGAAATGACTGTGTGCGAAGAAAGAGTGCCGTTGCAGGCCTTCTAATTCCCGGTTTAATTAAACAGGCGAAGGCAAGGGCCTTGTTGCCGCCTGAACTCTGAAGTGTTTTGATGACAACACCAATTACACCTTCCTACCCTCCGTCACATGAATGCCGTTTTGATTGGAGGGTAAGCCTCTGCAATAGTGCCAAGCCTTTCTGAGGTACTGCCATTTTCTCGAGCACAATGCATTTTTCCCTTTGATTCACATCAGAAGCAAGAGAGCTCTGAGTGACTGGGCCAATCTGTTCATTCATCGTGGAAGACAGTCGGTATGCCATGTCCATGCCTTTCTCTATGTCCGTCTCCTCTGCCGTTTTTCCTCGCAGCCCTCTTTTCACATCACACGCACAGTCCATCGCAGCGAGCGCCATATGCGGTGGCTTTTCACCAGCGCCATGCCTCAGCGTGTCTTTGACAACTGCAAGATGTAAAGTTCACAGATGAGTGCTTTGCATTTGTAACGTTGGGCCTGTGCCTGTTTGACGAACAGACAGCACAAGAATTGAAATTCCACCAATGTGCTTAAAGCGTGCCGTTGCCGGGCTGCAGTGTATTGGAGCTGCCTGAAGGTGTTGCTGAGGACGTGCTGAGGACTTCAGAGCCTCGACACTGCCCAAAAATGGACGACTGCAAGGGGAGTGACATCAGTGCTTCTGTGAGGTTATAAATAACCTCAGTTCATTTAGCAGACCTCCGGAACTGTCCAAGTGCAATAACTCAATACAATGCTCACATCAGTCATCCCGACAGCTTCAAGGCCACAATATACTTGATTTTAGATGTTTATAAAGACTTATTGGAATTATTTTCTTACATGTATATCCATAGACATAGTTCTGAAGAATACATTATCATAACAGGATCCATTTCCAAAACATGGAATTCCAGTATAAAAACAACAAAAGTAGAAAGCTCACGGACATTGAAGTGTCCCATAACTTTGATCGCAGTCTAAATTTCCACTCAGGGCAGATCCGAAAAGGTCATTTGAACCCAATTAATTACAGATAGAGTCATTGATCAAAGTCATGGGACACTTCAATGTCCATCAGCTTTCTACTTTGATTATTTTTTAACTGGAATTTCATGTTTTGAATGAATCAGGCAATGACAACATAGTAAGTGGGGTTATATATTATGTCAAATGTATATAATCCATAGACATATTCCTGATGACTACACTATCACTGTCTGATCCATCTAGAACCCAGATTTCCAGTATACAAATAATCAAAGAAGGCTGACAGACACCGAAGTGCCTCGTGACTATATTAACACTCTGGGCAGATATGAAAAGCTTATTTGAGCACATACACTTAGAGATAGAGTCTGTGATCATTAAGCTTGCAGCCCTTATATTAGTTCCCACTGATTTTATTCCACCTTGCATTAAACAGAAATACCGAAGCATCATGAGTCGATCTATTTTCGTCTGTTTTACCTTGTGACCATGGAATATAAAATCCAGGGGAATTTCAACCTAATGACTTTTATTGATTTTTTTTTCCCAGATGGAGAGTAAAAACACTGAACAGAGTTTTTTGACACAACTCTTGAGGTTGCTATGTGGCAGACGTGTCAGACCTCTCTCCTTTATTGCAGAGTAATGCAACTCATTCATCTTATCATCTAATTACCACCCTTTTTAATGCACTCACCAGGGTGTTGAAGCAGAGTAACCACTAAACCCTGCAGAGCTGTGGCTCAGCAGGCCTTGGATTTTACGTTCTGCTTTACAGAGAGGAGAGTATACATTTAGGCTTTCAAAAGATGTTCATTCTGATCGAGATGATAAACATAGCACAGTTAATTGCTTTCTCTGGTGACCTGGTCATTTACCAAGTCCTTGATGGATTTAATTAGGAAAAACAGTACACTGCTACTTGGCGTGGGTGTGTTCAATGAGTCATCCACGCCTCCTAACATTATTTCATTAAAATATAAGTGATTTATCTCAATCCAGTTTGCTGTCAAACAAACATGACATTCTGATATGACAATAAAGCCAAGACCTAAGAGTCAAGAATGAGACCACTGCAGAAATTTGTCATTCAAATGTCAGTCATTTTACATTAGTTATACAAAACAGATAACATACTGATATATAACATTATCCTCTCAACGCATGCTAACTTTTGAAAACAAATGCTAAAGAGATGTTTCTCTCCCCTCTCTGCCTCCTGTATTAGGCTGTATAAATTAAAACATGTTTATTGATTGAATACTGAAGGAAGGCAGAGCAGGGACCTTTTGATTGCCTTTTCTCCAGTTAGCCAGTGCAGATTTAATTTTAAACATTTGTTTGTTGACATTGGATATACAATATATAACGTATTGTTGACAGGGCTGTTGTGGTGGCAAGGCTGGGCACTTGTTGCCATACAGGAGTGCAATTACTGTAGCATATATTAAAAACATTTATATTCCCTTACATTTATATTTATGGCGTTTAGCAGACATTTACACTCTTATGATGACTTATTAAGACTGACTTACAAAAGTGCTTTATTGTCCATTTAGGGAATGTGTCCTGGCTAGTAAACGTTCTACAAAACCTTTCAGCTCAAACCCTGCCAGAACAAAAGCCATTGCTGAAACCTAGAAAGAAAAAAGTTAAGTACAATACAAATGCAATACAATTCATTCCAATAAGTAATTAGTGCTATCTTAAGTGCTTCACAAGTAGATGGGTCTTCAGCTTTTGTTTGAAGACCTTTTAGCAATTAGCTTTTGCTATGGCTTGTACAAGCTAATGCATGCTCGTTTGTTGCCAGAATTCAGGCAGCACTGATGCAAAGTCGAGGGTTTTAGTTTTTTTACATTTGTTGCTCATGAGGAAAAGTTTGCAGGAGTGTATTTTGTGCAAGTGGCACAAAATAGGCTTGAAGTTTAAGACTGAAATTAATGTACACACTGTGCAAAATACAGGGGGTCCTGAAGTGTTTAATTACCCCCCCTGGACCTTCTGAACATCTCAGAAATCTTGGGGAGGGGTCCCTGAAAATAAACATAGTATAACTTTATACTGTCACTGTTTAGTCTGCTTCACCCACAATCAGCAAGCTTCTGTTTTTCATGACTAACATGAGCTGCAGCACTGGTCTGCCTCATGGTGGCGCTGTAGCAAACTGGCTCACCCACTAGATCCTTTTTAGCCTAGCAACTGTAACTATGCCCAGGGTACCTCAGACAAAAATATACAATATCTCTAAAATACTTAGAGACCCAATTTAACAAGTGTAAAGAGTGAATTTTCTCTAACTGAAGACAGAAATGAAGATGTGTAAGATGTGTGGAACAGTGCACTACCGAACTGGAAAAGAGCATTCCCAGACAAAGAACTATCAAACTGAACATTTTGCTGCATTTGAAGCATCACCACTGCAATGGCCAGTAAGCAGCCAGCCAAAACTGGATTAGCAATCAAAAAAGGGACCTGCGAATATTAGGGTGGGTTTGGGAACCTGATGCAAAGTAACTACTTCTGGTTTAAAATGTGCTTCAATTTACATAGCTGTAAACAAACACACAAACAAACAAACAAACAAAGGGAATGCTTTGCAAAATACTAAGCTCTGCTTACTCCAAGGCTCAGAGAGAAGACTAAATCAAATTTGGTCTCGAGATCAAGACAAATACTGTAACATTATCTGTTAGTGTAACTATTTTCTTGTCTAAACTAAAGAATGAATCTGTGAATTTTTTTTCACTCAAAAGCAACTCATTACTTCCCTTCATGCCCAAAAGCCTTTTTGCAATGAGCAAAGAGTGCATAATGTAAACAAATCAAATATATAACAATCATAATTACATTAAGTCTTTGCAAGTAAATCTACCTTTGTGCTGGCAATGTATTTAATTCATTCTTCAAGTCCCTCACCAGTGGTAGCAGATTGTTTGGGGTTCCTCTTTTTAATTAGCTACCCTCGAGCGCCAAGACACCATGTTTCAATTAGTCACTTAATGAAATTCAATAATCATAAAACAATTACCACTTTGGTGCAGCTCTTCACTGAAACCAATTATGGTCATGGTAACAAGTGAGGACCAGTCGCTTCATCATGGATGGAAAGCCGGCAGTGGGAGAGAGCTCATGGGGGAAGTGTGGGGGGAGAGTGTCTCCTCTTCTTCCGTTAGCAGGTTTAGCACCTCACACTAGCTGCTTCAGAATGAGCTGTTGGGGAAGCTTTGCTCTTCACTGGACCTTTGAGATGTGCAATTACAGGTGATTGCTAGCCTGTGAAATGGTGATAACTAAATGTGTGTGAGAGTGCCTGCGCTTTCCCCTGGGGGGTAGAAGACTTTGCCTTCTTTTTTTCATTTTTTGAAAGCTGAAGAAAGAACACTGGCTTTCCGGTGAATCTTTGCACATATGCATACAAAGACACATTTTCACATTTTCGTCTAGCATAAACAGTCCATTTTCACCTTATATATGGCATACATTCACATGCTAATTGTGGAGTCTGCCACCGAAGGCTCTTCATGTACACTGAAGGGCCTTTTAATGAGGATTGCAGGCTGCAGGCTGTAAGAGCCTGTAAAGCTGAGAGGAGGGTGGTTTAAGGCTTCAGAGGCAAGAAGCGCAGCTTCTGAACCTGTCTACGAATTATTTGAAGATTTTCCAGCATAAATCGTTACTCATTTTCCTCAGGCAGCACTCAGTAATCGCAGCTGATTACATCTTTTATGATGATGATTAAAATGACAGTAATGCTGAAAATGCAATCTATAAAGATCACATTAAGACAATGCAGTTTATAAAGATTAGTGCCAAACAATTCAGCGGTGGAAACTTTAGTTCGGGTTGTTGTTTGGTGAGGGAGATGAGAACTTTGGCATGGCAGCGGGCCTGGCCATTTAAGAGGCGATCGAATCATTCAAAAGGAACGCTCAACACGCGCAGGGATTTCAGCCTGACGCGGACCGACTGCCACGGAAAATTGGCCAGTGACCCCCGAGACGGGTCAGTCCCAATTCACAGATGGCAAATTGTGTGGAAGGCATTGATTAATGGGGAAGACACAACTCGTTATAGCCTGCAGTGTCATCCTCGCTCCCGCACATCCCCCAGCTCTCCTCCTCTCTCCCCGTCAGCACAATCAAGCCAGCAGATAAAATAACAATTCAACAATTGATCTCACCCCAGCAATTAATTGCCTTCTCTCCAGTGTAATTTGTAGAGGAGAAATAACACTAATGCTACTGTGCCCAAGCAAATGGAAAGGAGGGAGAGCAAGTAATGTTTATCACCTCTTGAGTGCATAAGTAATTTAAGCTGATAGTTGCTCAAAACTAATTGAGGGTTTTATGCACAGCAACACTGCATATACACGTAAAATATTAAAGAATTGAAACAGGAAGACTATGACAGGTGGCACACAAAGAAATGGCTTTGCAACATTTTTGGTGAACTCTCAAACAAGATAAAGGTAGATTAGTTCATTGTCTTGCCTGCCTTTATATTTTCTGCAACATCTTCCCACACAGCTCTTTGATTACAGTACTAAAACTCTTATTTCACTTGTCAGCTCACCAGTACACTTGGCACTGTCCACGACTGACTTCAGTAGTTTAAACTTTTCCACTGATTTTAACTACATTGCACATCCATTTTGATTGTACTAAGAAGTTTCCTTGCTGTAAATTCTGTATGCATACCAGTGCATGACAAAGAAATCACTAAAAACACAAGAAAAAAAGTTGCTTTTTTAACCTTTCTGTTGCATCAGGTGTGTTTTATTTTTTTATTTATTTTTGGCTTTTCAGAAGAATTTTTAGAAGAAACCGAAATAAGGGCAAATTAGCCTGTAAAAGGCTTCAAACTGCACCTTGTAGTCTTAAGACCTAGAAGCCACAGTTATCACTGACAATAACAGAAGCACGGTGCCGCTTGATATTGTTTCTCAATGCAGGCCTTTGAAGCCAGCTCAGAAATCCTAAACTTTGGAGCAGACTTGTTGTCAACACAGGATATGAATGCAATGTAAATGTAATTTTATGTAACTGACTATTTAATACATATAGAATTATCATGTAATTATATAATTATAATTGTATGTAATTATAAATATGTAATTAACTGCAAAACTACACAGTGTCAATCTGTAAAAACAGGGTTACTGGTGCTGATGGGAGTTTACTGTTAATAGCACTGCTATTTAGATGCCTCAGGAGTCTGTTAGTATAAGAAACAGTAACAAAGGGAACACAAAGCAAACTCTACATACAGGTTACTGAATAAACTAAAACAATGGACCGGTGTTTCACAATAATGTCTGTCTGGAGGAAGCTTTTCCCCAATTCCCTTTTTAATTTCCAAATAACACTTCTCAAAATGACAAAGGCTTATGTCAATGAACACAGGTGGAGCTGCACCTACTCACTAATTGACTAATGATTCATTACCAACTGGCTCCCAACAAGCAGCTTTGAGCAAACAAGAACTTCGCTAAGCAGCTATGTGTTGTCTCTATTAATAGTACTGCTTGTGGTTTGGTTTAGAGGGAGATGATCTTGAAGCATTATGAATGCAGGTCTTTTTAAAGGTATAGGCCGGTGGGCTTGCCTTACTATATATGATCTTATCCAGTAGTGTCCAGGAGAGTAGTGACCAAAGACAGTGTATTCAGAGGGAAATATGACAGAAGGTGACAAACTACAGCTCCATCCATCATATGCAAGCTCTGGCTGGAGGCTCAGGCCTCCTGTGGTCTTCTGGAAATTGGAAGAGACAGCATGCCTTAGCTCTAAAAAAGAAAGAATGAACCAAGAAAGATGAGCAAAGAACAGACCAGACCAGTGTAAGACAGCAGGACAGCATACCCAATGCACTGTACTGAATATCATATTAACTTAGGGAACAGAGAAAAAAAGAAATGTACAGTTCTTAAATCAGATATCATGTTAATTAATCTGTAACACTTTTTTTTAACATTTTAAAGGTCCTGTGAATTCTTAAGGCATTTTTAACAAAGAGCTGGGTTTAGTTCTCTGGACCACTCCAGGGCTCAAGAACACTTCACATTTGACCAAATGCACCAAACTCTCAAAAGAAGCAGTCCTGGGTCTGGAAAAAAAAGATCTAGAGTGAAAACGATCTGAGAAGCAGATTGATTGTGACACTGATTTAACTGTAAACACAACTAAAATACTGTACGTTGCGAGTAGCACATCTTACTGCGAAGCGGCTGCCTTCACTTGAAGCAGTCTCTGTGTCTTTGTTCAACATGGCAGCAATTTTTCTGATATGCATATAAAAGCAAAACTTCTATACGTGTAGTGTGAATAGACTTTCTTTCTGTTTAGCTACCTATGCTACGCTATACCTGACAGTACCTATATTCCCAACAACGTAGTTACTATATATATACCTATAATACCAACAATGTAGTTACTATATATATATATATATATAATGTAGTTATTATATTTATATGAAAGGAAAGCCAAACCTTTTTGGCAACAGCCGCAAGCAGGGCTACACCCCTAAAAATAATTCAGTGCTTCAGTCCACTTCTTATTCCCACTATTTCTGCACAATGTACCAAACCTAAACCTAAAAAAGGCTGACTGTTAAAAACAAGGTCATACTTTTGGGTTGCGGCTAGAGCTGGAGCCTATCCCAGTGGTCACTGGGTGGAAGGCAGGAAACACCCTAGACAGGCTGTCAGTCCATTGCAGGGCACACACACACTGACATACACATTCACTCACACACTCTCACCTAGGGGGCAATTTAGCATCTCCAATGGATCTTACTGCATGTCTTTGTATGGTGGGAGGAAACCCATGCAGACATGGGGAGAACAAGCAAACTCCAAAGAGAAAGGTCCATGGACGCTCCAGCCAGGAATCAGATCCAGGCCCTTCTTGCTGTGAGGCGACAGCGCTACCCACTGCATCTATTTATTTATTTATTTATTTACACATTTGCACTAAAATACCATTGTAGAGGACAGTCTGACATACAGAAACATTTCCTGCACCAGGCCTGCTTGACCAGTGCATTTCCATGTGCTGTTTATGCCCAGCTGTGATGTGTTTAGCATGGTCTAGCCCCACCTGGATGCCCCATTAACTTTTTAACTTACCATCCTACCACCTTCTCCCTCAAGATCTCATGACTAGCTGTCCAAAGTCAAAACTAGGCCAAATTCAACACAAATAAAACTGTATTAAACTAAACAAAGGTTTATTTATAGAATCCTCTTGAATTATTAATGCTGGCTAACTGTCCAGGAAATAGTATTATTCATCCTCTGACAGCCTGGGAACTACAGATTCCCAGATACAGTTGGTAATATTATTTAGATAGGTTCTACAGTAGGACGTGCAAATATACGGTGGAAAGACCCCTTTTTGGCACTGCTAAACAAGACATGCTCATGTTTTATCACGTTTGAATCAGTCTAAAACATTACAGATGTCCTGTGGTAATGTGAGGTTATAGATGCATGTCCAGAAACCCAACCCTGTTCAATAGGTTTAGAGTATTAACATGAAACAAGGACCACTGCATAGATCTACAGCAATGGAGGACATTATTCCTTCATTAAACACACACTTAACCCACACTGAACTTGGCTCCTAATGTGATTAAAGCCTCATTATCATATTTGCAGAAATTGGTGAACAATAGCAGACAAGGCCACTGTGGTAGTTTCTGGGATTAATAAGGGCTTGAGCATTGTAATGTGAGCAGAACAAGCTGGCTTCTCCAGACTTCGTCGTCTGAGGCATCCTGCTGTGGGGGTGCAGTGTGAAGGCCTCCTATAATCCACTTAGGATGGCTCGACATTTCACTCTGAGCAGTGCACTTACATCTTCTTAGACTCCTTGCTGTCTCTCACTCTCATGTTTTACAGCCATTCCGGTATTCATTTTGTTACAGCTAAAATTCATTAGTAACACTTCTTTTTTCTCCCTTGATGACATTTTTTCATCTTTAATTAACCAGATAATGTGCCATGAGACCATCTTTTGTCCATTGTAAAATAATGATTTCTTATTGGCTGCAGGCAAGTTTTTATACAAAAGTAGTAATGATGGCAGGTTAATGAAGGATTTGAAATGGAATGTTAATAGTTATTTTAAGTGTGCTCTATGAAGCGGATTCCCAGGTATGGATTAAGTCTAGTCTTGGACTAAATTGTGACAGTGGCAAAATTGGTTTAAAGGGATTCTATATGAGATCTACTTTAGGTTGCCTAAAGAATCCTTCAATATATGTTATTTATAAATTTATTTATTTATTTATTTTCGCAAAATGAGATAAGCTGTTTAAATGTTTTTGGGGTTTTTTTGGGGGGGGGGTTCTAGAAACCATCAAACTAAGAAAGCTCTTTAGCTAAACAAATATGCTTCTCCTATGGTATTGCAGCCACAGAACCCTTATTTTGCACCTTTATTTTTAAAAGTGGAAATTATATAGAGCCTGGCCCTGGGCTTAATCTTAACTTGGGCCTTGGGAAATCAGTTCCACACCCTTAAAAGGTGGGGTGGGTGGGGTGTGGGGGTCTTCAAGAGCTCCTCAGCAAAGGTTGTATAGAGAACCATGAGAACTTAAAGAACCATTTCAGTGCTAAAATGGTTCATTACATTGTTGTATGGTTGTTCTTTATTACAGAGAATATGTTGTATTTGGGTCTTTAAATAACCTAATAATATGGCTCTTGCAATGATATGCACCAAAAGGGTTCCCCAGAAGCATTTAGGCATTTTATAGGACCTGTTTGCTAAGAGTGTACATGTATTATTTAATTATCAACTGCCTATTTATTGACAAATTTTCCTTGAGAAATTGTAGTCATAGCAGCCCCTGTCACCACAGTACTGTTTATATGGCTGCGTGCTGACAAACACATGTGTACTTTTTTACATGAATTTTGCCAAACAGGAACAGAACAATGTTTTTTCCCCCAGTGTTAACATCACCCCGGTTATGTGTTTCTGCATAACTGGGAACTTGGAGAACTGGCAACAAGGATCAGCTGTTCCTTCCTAACGTTGATGACTACTTGCTTAGCTATAGATATTGGTTATAAACAAAAATTTTGTTTATCAGTTGTTAAAGTAAGAGTAGATGGGAGATCAGCAGTTATATGTTGTGTATAAAATTTCTTTTTATTTTCCCTGTGAATGTAAAACTGCTGTGAAGCAAAAAATGTGCTTTTGGCTCCTTCGCTTTGTGTTATAGTGCTGAGTTGTCCATTTTTAGACTAGATATAGTGCATGACTGGACAGGGATCTAGACCATCTTATATCCCAACGTGTTTTACTACTACTGAATGATACACATTACAGCACCTTCAGTGCTATAAATGACAATAACTGCTTCCTTTACACACCTGTGTGTGCAGCTTATTTGATTTTCAATTTTTTTCTAAACAGTGTCCTGAAAAAGTCCTGGTTTCAGCAGCGTCGTCTCAGCAGGCCTGCTTAATATCATCCATCCTTTATTGTGTGAGCCGGGAGCTTTGATACACAAGAAATGAATTAGTATGATGAGTTGGGCTTTCACCTCCTAGCCGAGGTAATGTTGAATATTTCAGCTTGCATTTAGATTAGGTTTTCTGTTTTTGAGCATGCTGTAAACCTGATGGACTTTTTTTTATTTTGCCGGCAGCACAAGACGCGAATAGCGAATGTGTCTTAGCAACAGCAGTAATCTCCCATGAGTTCATCAAAATTCTCAGCAATCCATTCAGGCCCGAGTCTATTTTTATGCTGTAAACCATGCTGAAATAAACACAGAGGTAAATCTGAAAATGTAGCCTCTGGTGCCTGGCCTTGGTCAGCATACAGAAGGTTAAAGAAATTCTGCCAGGGTGAGATTGTAAAGTTAGCTCATCTTGCGGTGTGTCTCTGCCGTCAAATCCATTTCATCACTGTTCAAAAGTTGGGCAGGATGGGCTCTGACTAGCGACAGAATGAATATATTTCATCTGCTCCAGGCAGTCTGTGATTCTCTATCCTGTAGATGGACAGAACTACAGCCAGTTTGCATGGTGCTTATTGCTCAAGAAGTGGGTTGTGTGGCAAAGAAGCTTTCTTAGGCACTTACACAGGTGCCCTGTCTCAGATTAACATCTTCTAATGTCCAAGTCCAAAGTGAGACTTGAATCGTTCACAATGTCAAATCTACCCACCAAGTTTCATTCCTGTCGGTTGATTCCTTCTGGGTGCAATTATTTGTGCAATTATTCTTTTGTACGATGAGTAGAGAAAGTGAATTTGAGAGATAAGGAAGGAAGAAAGAAAATGAAAAGCAGTATAGAGAGAATGATAAAAGAGAGAATGATTTTGAAACAATTTTGTCTTTTGAATGATATGACACAAAGGATTGCGCTTAATGTGACAGTGAAGGACATGAACTAACAAGGTAAAAAGATCCATTTTTATTTCTAGTTGATTTTAGAGCCCCTTTTAATCCCCCCCACACCCAAAACAGATATCAGCACATCTGTACTTTGCTTTTTTGCAGTGTGTTAAGTTAACTTTTGGCTGTTAGATTTGATGCTTTTGTTTGAAGCCTATAATTCCTGCCACCTTTATTTACATCCCATGGGAAATGCAGTCTGTATACAATTAGCATATTTCATGTTATTATACTATAGCAGGCTAAACCATCTCCATTTTTCAAATGTACAAGACTGTGAAGGATGTTTGAAAGGCCACAGGGGACAAAGTAAGAAACTGCCAGCTTGCTATCCACCACAGCTCTCTCCTGGTTTAAAAACACAAAAACTGTAGCCCAGTTTGTTAGCCATATCTAGGTAACAGGTTTAGTAGGTCTACCAGGTTTCTTCATTAAACCTATAAAAAACTTCTACATCTAAAGGTGCATGTCTGCGTGACTGGTCTTACCTTGGCTGCCAGGTGTCCGGCCTTAGACTAAAGAGCCCATTTTTAAGCTCTGTTGTCCAGTGCCCTATTGGTTCTACTGACCAGACGTTAAAATGCCCAGTGGAACGTCTTTTTAAAGGCATTCTATTTGTTAAAGTAGACAAAGGGCTGTTCTAGTTCTGTCATTGCACTTTTCTCTCTCTCTCTCTGTGACTCTGTATTAGAGAGATAAGAGCTCTGTATGTCTAAACAGTAACAGCACTTTAGTAAGTATGATGGGTCAGGTGGTATAAGCAGGGCATCCACACTAGTGTAGAAATGATACCTATACACCAATGATCAAAGCGCATGTGTTCACTGTGCTCTGACTGGACCATTGCTATGAAACCTCTATATCTTCTAGAATGTAAATCATCCAGAACAGGAACACTCTTGCTCTGCAACTCTTCTCAGCTTAGCTCTGTAGCCCATCCACTCTGCAGCACTTTTAACTTTCTCCATCAAGACTGCTTCCTCACTGAAATGAACTGCTCAGTGTTTACTCCTTGTCTCCCTCCCTCTGGGAGAGAAATCTAGGCCATAATGCTAACCAATTACTTTCGTGCCACACAATTATGAATATTCACCAAAACATGAAATATTGATCAGCCGATGTTAACTTTGAATCTGAGTGCAAAATTAAAACAAATATTAATCACATGCAAGAATATTAGTAAAACTAATATAAGGTCCGGGTTCGAGTCACGCAAAAAACCTGAGACAACATGGTGAGAAAAGTTTTTCTGTTTGTATTGAGTAATTTACATTCATAATGCAGGGGTGCTCTCTGACCCATTAATTGCAAGCATACGGAATATATTCATGCAGTTTTTCTTTTTTTATTAGCTACATGCACACTCTGCTTATAAGATGACTAAACGTTGACCTTCCACGCTCATATTACCCTTGCCAGATATGAGGGACTTCCATCTCCATCTTGCATTTAAAATCCACCTATGCCTGTTCAAGAGTGTTAATGGACCTATTCATCAGCCATCTGTGTTGAGAGAGAGTGAGCGAGAGAGAGAGAGAAAGAGCGAGAGAGACAGAGACAGAGAGAGAGAGAGAGAGAGAGAGAGGAGGGAAAACCAAATGTGAAGAAATGTCATTGGGTACGTAACCATGTTGCATATTCATGAGGAAAGTATAGGGATCCATATGCCATATGGAGACGGGTGGACTTTTACTAATCAGCCAGCATTTGGATGAGCACGTACACGATCCAACTATGCACATAATTTCCACATGAATAAAATACATCTCATAAACACAATCTTCTCTTTCAGCTGATTCATTTGTGGCCGTAATAAATAAGCACTTTTGAATCAAGTAAAGTCAATGCAATTTTTTTGCTGTATGTGCCAATATTTCAGCAGTCAGATTCCATGATCAAGGTTTAACATTATTTATATTAGAACTGATATTTTCTGTATCAGGTTTAGAGGTTAGAAAGCTCTGTGTGGCGTCTCTGTGCTGGTCTAAGACGTGCAGGTGTGAACAGGTGTCAGACGCAGTCAAGCAGAAATGTATCTGTCTGCCTGCTCGCCTTGTGGCTCAGGAGAAAATGAGAAGCATCTGCTGAACATATTTGCCTGTTGTAAAGTTGGATTGCCTGGTCTGCCAGCAGTTCTGGTCCAATTCTAGGGAAAAAAGTATGTTTTTGACTTGGACGTACGGTTCTAGGCACAGACCCTTTATACAGTATGAGCAAAAACATTACCAAAGCAGGAGCAGCTCTCTGATGTCATAAACATACATGAGGTGCCATTATAACTCCTGTAACTGAAGTTTAAAAGCATATAAAAATATAAGAAATATAACAGTGGTGTTAAATGGTTTTGTATTGTTGACCAATAGAAATGGTCCAAAAGCACTTAAATTAAGTTCACCCCCCTGTTAAGCTTCTTCACACATCTCATATACATTTGGTTCCTTAAGGGCTCCCATGTGGCACCAATGCTGAGCCTATCAGCAGGTGATCACAAGTTCAATGCAGCCATCGATGACCGGTGGACCAGGAGAGCATAATAGGCACCCCTCCCACTGTGCAATGTGCAATGCTAGGCAATGCTGGCGTCTGTTAGCTGATGGATCAGAAATGACAATTACCATTTTACTACATGCATGTTCAGCCCCACTGTGGAACCATCCTAAAGAATTGTGGCTCCCTAAAGAACCCTTCACCATTACACATAACCATAACAGATGACAGATTTTGTTCAGTATGTGCAGTAGCAGTATCATGTTAGCATTATCACTATTTGTCATGACAAATGTCATATGGCTAACTAGTGTACACTGACAAAAGCTCTCAAGCTCTCATTATGCCATCTGTCATAACGATAAGCAGTAATGTTGACATCCTACTGTTACATCACTGACCAATCTCGACTTCCACAACATGTTTATCACATGGTTATGTAAAATTCTGTATCTAATTAGGAGTTCTTAGAATGTTTTTCACCTTTCTGTCCCTGTTAATACCAGATATCACAACCTGCTATAACGCTAATTATTTCAGTGTTAAGTTCGTCTCAGGCTAACAATGCTGAATGGTCACTTTCCTACACCTCCCATTTTTAAAGCATTTTAATGGGAAATGTGGAAAGAATTATCTGAAACTAGGTGTGTGCCATTAATCTTCCAGAATGTAGTTTGTATTAATGGGATTAACATAGCTTGAAAGTATGATACATTTTGCTAGGGATGTTCATTTAAAGTCTAAAGAGCACATGGCTTAAAATAGTTGTGCTTCTACAACCGTGTCAAAGAGATACAGTGACAAAATGCAGCTTGAGAACGCAAGAACAGTACCAACAGATATATAGATAGATATATAGAATGGAATAGATAGATAGATCAGGGAGAGAAATATGTGCAAACACACTGAAGACCAAGTGAGGCCCCATGAAAACTTAAAGCTAATTTAGATGTCTGTCAGAGGAACTGTGGGAGTACGTCTGTGAGCTTGCTTTTCTCTCTCTAGGCTGCAGTGTATTGATCGCAGCAGCTTTTTTGAATAATCCTCTGTGATTTCATCTGCTTTTGCTCAGATTCCCTGGCAATCTGTTTCCACTATGCTTTGCACGCTTCGCTTGTCCTCCAGGGCGTCAGGCTCTCCGCAAACAGCATGACCAAAAAAAAAAGCAAAAAAAAGCGGCGTCTCCGTTGTAAATTTGTCTTTGTCTTTGTTGTTGTTTTGTCTGACACTCCCCTCTACTGTCCCAGCTGCGGATATGGATTTGAATGAAACAGAGGAGGGATGGACCACTGGCCCCTGAAGAGCCTCTGTTAAGCTTCACTCTTACAGTTGTGTCAATAGCAATTACCTCTCAAGGTTTTACCTAAGCCACTGCAGTGCAGGCCTCCAACAGAAACCCACAATCTTTTACTTTCTATTGGAAAATTGCTGCTGTAACTATGAATTGCCAGAGATCTGAGCAGCAACACATGAAAAAAAAAAAATCAACCCCCTAGATTTTAACCTCATTAAACAGTGGTATAAGGAATATTTTTATGTTTATGTAAGTCTCCCATGTGGTATCAAAGTGGTATCAAAAGACACTTAATTACACCCCTTTGCATTGTTGTCAGCAGCTTCAGTCAAAAATGTAAGTGAAACAAAGGATAGGTGGAACTGGGGAGGAAACTGAAACTGCAGCTGTCAGCACCTTCAGGGACATTAGCTGGTGTAAATGTATAATTACAGAAACACACTTTGACTCGGTGCCCGCTGCAGGGACCACATTATTCCCACCGATCAATATTCTCAACTCCGTATATGCGTGCCGCAGCAATCCATCCATCAGCGAGCTTCTGAGTCTGAGCCATCAATAATTAACCCCCAGACCCAAATAATGGAAGCATTTAAAATGCTAATGCAGAAATCACTCAGTTGAGTTTAGAATTGGTTGAATTTTGGTGAGTGACACCACATAGCATGGGTAGTGTGAATACGTTATGTTGAAGCAATGCAAAAAGCTCTTGTGTGGATGCCTGACTCTTACTGAGCTGAAAGAGCTTTGCCCTATTAAAAACTTAAATGCTGATAGACTCCTGAGGCCTGAATTTGCATGAGTAGTTGCAATGAAGAAAGGGTGATTTGACACATAATTCCGCTTGTGGAGACCCCGTGCCCTGCACACTTTCCTCTAAGTCCTGCCTCCACACACCTTGTCTAACCCATTATGTAATTATCAAGCTCATCAGCAGGTGTTGGTTGCACCAGCTGAATCTAAATTCAGATATAGGCTTGTTCAAAGTTCAGGTTTATGCATTACCAAATAAAAACAAATTGCGCCACACAAACTAGTGTTAATGTTGAGTTTAGTTGTTAATAAATATGAAGGGTTTTCAAAATTCCTTTGGTAACATTTTTTGGATGTAACAAAAAGAATAACAACTGACATATAATGGAAACACATTTCTCTAATAAAGGTGATGTTAATCATAATATAGCATTTATATCAGAATGAACTGTTTCATATTTACAGTGATAGGGAAGCCAACAAATAGCATAAAAAGGCCAAAAACATTACCTTTGTCAAAGTGGGAGCAGCTCACTGACGTCACAAACATACATGAGGCACCGTTATAAACTCCTATAACTAAAGCACTCCGAAATATTACAGTGGTGTTAAAATGTTTTGTATTGTTGACCATTAGAAATGGTACAAAAGCACTTGAAATAAATGATTTCTCTTTTGAATTGTCCCCCTGTAAAGCTACATTTCTGAACATTTTTGAACTTCTTGTGATACAACAGTCAGGATCTTTTGCATAGCTGCCCAAGCCTGCTATCGGAGATCTGCTGCGCCAAATAGTTTAGTTCCAACCCCTAACTATTAACCACGCATTCCAGTTAATCAAGTCCATCATCCGAATATTAGATCTGGGTGTGTTGGAACTAAAGGATTGAGACTGAGCCCTTTTATTAGTGTATTTTGTATAAATTGCATGTTGATAGAAAAGGAATTATAAACGGTCCCTTGTTGAGAGGTGTGGTCTGTATCATAAGTGGGTAAATGTCATATACTTACTAGGAAACCTCTAGGATCTTTCCACAGACACATGCACAGTGATATGTATTTCTGGCCATTACAAACCAAAATATCGTATCAACACTGAAATTCTGAATTACCATGTAAATAAAACTCTCCCTTGCAAGCATGAGCCATACCCCAACTACTCGTGTACCCAGCCTGAGCCCAACCTTCTGTTAGCACATATTATTTATACATAAAGAAAGTCTGATCCTTAAATCTCCCACAGAATCTGTCCTGACAGCTTTTATTTTTTTTTATTATTATTTCAGGCATTATAATGCATGGATATTATATTGTTTTTGTCCCTTTTTGTCTTTCTTACATTTTAACAAAAATGAGACGTGTCCCCTGACTAAACCTCTCCCATTTATAACCACTTGTAAAAATGTAGGCTCATGCATAGGTAAGCTTTCAGAACTTTGCAATACCATACAGCATCATGTTTGAGGTACTATACATCATATACCAAAGAGTGGAAAGACTGAAAATGTTCATATTCGGATTTACAACACCAGAGGAGAGGTTTGGATGAGACAATGTAGAAGTCTTACCAATTAAAGACAGCAACATTACAGAGAACACTCGGGTTCTCTGAACGATGGACCTGAAAAGGTGTCCTAGTTTCTAGTTTTGATATTTCACATTATTATTCAAATAATTAATATGATACTGCATTTCTCATCTTTCAAGTCCTGCTCACGTACCTGTTGTTTCCGTTGTCATCCTGCCTCAAAATGAAAGTGGTTTGATCCTCCAGTGTTCATCCATGGTGCCACTTCTACATTGTTGACATTGTTGGCAATAGATGGCAGTTAGTGGCTGGTTACCAGTTCTGACCTGGTTAAAAATAAACCAAAATCAGGATTTCCTGTGCCCAGTGCCCTTAGCCTAAAATTTGAAGCTATGCCTAAGTTCATAATGCTTCAAGGTGTGTGGCTAAGCACTAGCAAGTCTGACTTCCTAACAATGTCTTTCTTTGTATTGTTAACTAAATGGATTTAGGCAGTGCATTAAACCCATAATTTGAACACAAGAAATGGAGAAAGATGACAGCCTAATCACTGTTTGCCAGGCAGCATGTGTAAAAGTGGTATAATATAATAAGGTAATAAGTATTTAACATCCTTAAAATGCTTATAATCATATACACTTGTGGTATGTGGACACCCAACCATGACACCGTGACATATGAGCTTGTTGGAATATATGGAGTTCTAACCAGGTAGCATTCTCTTGGCATCTGTCAGACTTGGATCTGTCCATCAGACTGCCAGATAGTGAAACGTAGTTTGTTATTCCAAAGAACATGTTCCAGAGTCTAATGGCAGAGTGCTTTACACCACTCCAGCCAACGCTTGGCATGTGCGCATAGTGATCCTAGACTTGTGTGCAGCTGCTCAGCCATGGAAAACCATTTTATGAAGCTCCCGATGCACAGTTTTTGAGCTGATTCCAGATGCAGTTTGTAACTCTGTAGTGAGCAGCAGAGAATATGCGCTTTATCGTCTGGCATCCCCGCTCTGTGGGTTTGCATGGGCTACCACAATGGTCTCCAACTCTCCTCCTGGACAGCTACCACCTTGCAGAGTCTAGTTTCAGCCACAGTAGACCATACCTGTTCCAGCTAATTAACCAGCCAGTGAAGGAAGGTGTAGTATGTTAGATGCAAGCTAGAACTAAACTCTCCAGGAGAAGCATTGTAGACCACTGGTGACTAACTTTGTGGCTGAGCTGTTGCTGTTTCTAGATCCTTCCATTTCACAACAATAACACTTACAGTCGATTAGTCTACCAGTCTAGCAGGCCAGAAATTTCATGAACTGACTTGTGGGAAACATGGCATCACATAACAGTGTCGCATTTGAAGTTACTGAGCTCTTTGGAGCGACCTATTCTACTTCTTGTGTTTGTCTATGGATATTGCATGAGATAGCAATACCAGCATTTAGTCATAGTAGACTAACAGCTTGAGACATGACAACACCACTGCCTCAGTGTAAAATGGACTTCCAAACAATCTCAGTCTATAAGTTTCTAATTTATTATATAATAATTTATTTTGGCTATTTTTATTTCATTTTTGAGCATACTCACAGTCCCTGGCTGTCTCTCTCTCTCTCTCCCTCTCTCTCTCTCTCTCTCTCTGTCTTATTCACTTTTTTGTTGTGATCTGTCCCTTCGTCCCTGGGGGAACTCCGATGCGTGAAGCAGGAGGCAATAATCCCAATGTGAATGTGATGAGTGAGCATGAACAGAGCGTGAAGCGACTGATTACCATCCAACTCAATAACCCCTATCTTAGCAGCCAGCATTGTGAAACTGATGAGCTATGTCTGTAATCACTCATATGATTGGGCTGTAGGGGGCTGAGGTTGGGCAGACCAGAGAAAACAGTTGGTCCTGTAAAGCCTGTTTTCTTAGGGGAGTTGAGGTAGGAGATAGCATGAGACGCTCCAGAGGTCTTTATTATGTCCAGCACCACAATTTGCATGTTGGTTCACATCTAGAAACAAACCTATGTGTATGTATGTGTGTGTTGAAGCGGAGTGAGGGGTTTATATTGAATTTTATGACAAGTAAATGGTGCACAACACAAAGGCAGGAGATGTGGCTTCTTTATAGTCTTAACAGTCTCTGGTGATGATCTCTGTCCTTGATATCCACTTGTACTCTTTTAAAAATATCTGCCTAAATGGAGAGTTTTAGTTTAGCTGATGCGGATGTGTAAGCCTGTGTCAATGTACTACTCTTCACGTTCAGTTACTGTAAAGTAACTATAGTCAATCAGCACTGACTACGGTTCAGTGAAGAGTGGAAGATTTTGCTTGTGCACACATTGCTGCATTCATATAACATCACTAGACACATGTCTAGCTTGGATACCATTTTCAAACCAAACATGAGTTCAGTGGCTTGTTATGCTAATGAGTATGTTAGCATAGCTATGATGTAGATAAAGGCAATTAGATTTCTCTGTAAAGCTCAATGAGTTGAAAGTTATGTAGTTTGGTGTCCACATTTTCTCCCTCGTTGCTGCTCACTGGTGTGATTCATCACCATTTGCAGAAGCAGGCAATAAAACACGATCAACTCGCTCACTTGCTTCAGTCAATCTACGCTGAGGTCACATCGCCATGTATTGAGACAAGCAATTTAAAGCACATAGTCTTGGTTAATTTAACTGTGAAACCCAACTTTGCATTTATCTCAGTTAGCAAGCCTTGAAGGAGTTTAACCTTGACAAATATTAGTAACAAAATCACTTCACTCGTCACCATTCCCTGCTAAGAATAGGTGTGACGTGACAGGGGGTAGACGACTCTCAGTGATTCATGCTGGAACAGCTTGGTGAAAATTGGGCCCAGGGTGTTTTTTCCTCTTTAGGATGTAATATGAGGTACGGAAGCCAGCGGCTGATCGGAGAACAGAGAAGGAGAGGACACCTGTGGTTTCCCTGCTCTCTGCCTGCTGATCCACACGGGCCTGGGGACAGAGTCAGAGTGTGGTCCGTGTCCCACAGGAGAGAGCAGCCTCAACACAGTGTCCTGCTGTCCTCTCAGACAATAGGAAGGGTAATGGCCTCCCTAAGGCCTTTCCCTTTCAGTCTGATTAGAGCAGTGGCGTCACAGCCGCCTGCCACTAAAACAATTAGCTCCATTTATCAAGCCCACATCCAAGAGCTGTGGGAGACTGTGAGAGAGAGAGAAAAAGAGAAAGAGTGTCCGAGTCAGACAGACACATTGTGATATCAAGCGAGGGAGCAGTAAGGTGCTACAAGCAATAGAAAAGGCCACTGGTCAGTTTAAAACATTTGAGACTGATAAAGTATTTCACCTTGAAAATATTTTGACATCTTCATCTTTTCTTGTGTGTAAATGTATCCATGTGTTGATTACTGTGGCTTTTGTACCATGTAACACAGCTAAATAAGTCAATGATATAAGGGATGTAGCTAACGTGTACAAAAAGGGTTCTCTGGAGAAATGCCATGTTCGAAGAACCATATTTGGCTGTTTGGCAGGGCAAGCAGCCAGTAGCATGTTGCAGTCTAGTGATTTGAAAGCATGAACAACATTCTCAGCGTCCTGTAGCAGGTGTCTTATTTTGGATAGCTTAGAGTTATTACTAATATGGTACACTGATATGATGTATGATGGAGTATCATTGTGTTACTCCAAGGCATTTAGCTATAGATTTTGGTTATACGTTTAAGCATTCAGCAATCCTTCTTACATTATGTGTCATTAAATCTGGGTAGGCTGACACGTATAACAGAGTATTATCTGCATGAATATGACAGGCAGCATTGTTTATGGATTGTGCATCTTAGGGGCTGTAAATATAGGGAGAATCATAGGGGCCCTAAAACACAGCCTTGTGGGACACCATACTGCACTGTTGTATGTTCAGAAAACTCCCAATTTATATTGACAATTTAAAAGCAGTTGGTCAGATACGTTCTTAACCCAGCAAGAATTTAAATCTAAACCAACAGTGTTTTTGAACATGTAAATTAAAATGTTTTTATGTAATTTATACTGCAAACTGCACTATATATTAGTAGGAGCAATTATGATGCAATTATGAGCAAATAAGATGCTTATTTTCAATGAGGACCTATTATGCTAATTTTCAATGTTCATTTTATTTTTGAGGTATACTAGATTACAATAGTATACAAGTCGATTCAGGCAGCTAAGAAAACTGGTTTCTGTGGAACAGAGTTTCTCAGTCTGGCATGTACTTTGGGTTTTATAACTTTCACATGCACAAAAAGCTACAACACACAAAAGGAAAAGAAAAAAATGGAAAGCCATAATAGATCTCCTTTAAGAGTGTTGGGCAGTGGTCCCCAAATCTGGTCCTGGAAATCTACCAGACTTTGGTTCCAACCACAATTTTCCACACCTGTTCCCGCCAGCACTGATTTGCCGAATTAGATATATTAGAGTTAAGTAAAGTGTGGGGTAGCTTAATGGGTACAGGATGGAATTAAACTCTGCAGAAAAGCAGATCTCCAGGAGCAGGGTTGGTGACCACTGATGTAGAGTGTAAATACAGTTGCAGAAAAAGTCTATACCATACATGGTCTTTTTAATCACTGAATGTAACAAAAAAGAGTGGAAATAAAGTGGGACCATTCATAAGAAGTAAGATGGGAAAAGCTGAGAGGCATTTAAACAAGATTTCATATTTTTCCATATGCTTATTTACTTGTATGAGTTTACTGCAACAGTGGAAGTTCATGAAGGCATACACCATGTAATTCATTATTGGATTGGAGAAGTTTAAAGAACCAGTGCATACTCAATCTTAAGAGCACAGATACTCCATATTTATAGAAATAAATAGCCTCCAAGCGGCACAAGGTCTGAGCTTTTCTCTGGAGAGCGTGTGTAAAAGGATAAAAGTAACAAACTTGCATTTATTTATGGACTGACCTCGACATTGCTGAGCTATTAAAAGTGAGAGTAAATAGTTCAGTGAAGATGAATAGCGGGGAGAGGCCATTTCTCGTCACAGATCTCAAGAGATCCACTACAGAGGTGTTCGGGGGCACAGAGATTGGATTTAATCTGTTAGTTTTCTAAATATAATGCACATTGTTTGTCACAGATTCAGAGCATTCTAATGAAAAAACGTGCTGCTTTTATGGGGAACAGGACAATCAGAAATTCTGTTTAACGTAACAAGCTCCTATGCGGTGAATTAACCTTCAAGCTTAGTCTTTCATCGACTACATATTGAACCAGTGAAACTGAGGTCAGTACTTCCTTTACCTTAAGAAACACAGCAACATGCTCCTGACATGTTATCAGGCTCCAGCAGATGGTAGAAATTATCATGGTTAATTCCTCATTGAAAGTTCTAGAGTACCCGTTGAACCAATTTCACAGTTATCGCTACCACTGTAGCCGGGTATATACCGAGGTAAGACACTTATGCCATGGCGACACAAAGGCTGGGGATGGGGTAATTATCATTCCACTAAAGAAGCTCCTCATAATGGAGGGCATAGGCAGTGCAAGGGTCTCCCATTTTGGCTCAGTCACCGTGCCCCCATAATCCCTCGTCTCATCACTGTTGTCAGCAAGAAAGTATATCCATCGCCTGGACTCATGGCCTCCGCACTGCAAAGTCTTTAATTAAGCCTTGATCACCCTGTCCTCCCTTCCTGGCATTAGTGTGTTTAATTTCCTGCCGTTCTATCTCGAGCTCTCTCAGATATATTATTAATCAAGTTTCGTCTCTCGGCTGTGTTTGGAGAGGCCATGCTCCCCGTCCTATCAGCATGAAAAAAGGCACGGCAGCAAAGTTCCAGCCACTGGTCTGGCCATTACGCTTAGCTTTAGGTGTTGTAATTCTATGGAAACATTACTCAAGGGATCAAATGGTAATACTTAGATAACGCGGGTGGGTCAGGCTGGGACTTGAAAGCCACATATAATGATAGCGTTGAACAGGCCTACCTAATGTTTTCATAGCGTAGTTGTCCTAAAATTGAAAAGATGGTTTCAGTGTGCCTGAGGGATTAGAATAGAGAATAGATCCCATGAATATTGAATAGTGTGCTGATTCATGCACCATGATTAGTAATGATGGACAGCAATATCTGCCTTACTGAGTCATTCAGTTCATAACTAATTAGCAAAATGTGACATTTTAAACAATTAAGGTGCTGAAAGGGTTCTTTAGGGAGAAGAATGGAAGAACCACCTATGGCTCCCTAAAGAATTTTTCAGTGGATGGTTCCTTAAATACCAAATTTTTCAAATGAAATGTGTGAATGTGAAGAACATTTTTATAGTTTAAAGATCCTCCGTTTTTACCATTTTTTTTTATTGAACAAAGCAGAAAAGACCACTGAAAAAACGGGCACAATCACACACATTCAACCAACACACAACACAACTTAAACCAACAACATAAACAGTAACAACAACAACCTCAAATGTGCCTTTAATGGAGGGGTTGGCACATGTTGCACAGCTTTGCATGCCATGCCCCTAAGCCTCCTTCCAAAGCACAGAGCAAGGGACAGATGCCACAGTATCTTGTGGTGGGAATAACATGTAAAAAAAAAAAGAAAAGCGAATGTGAAATGAACTGTAGACAAAGAAAATAAAAGCAAATTAACAAAAACAACAAAGCCACAAGGAATGCTGGGAAGCTTCACCCCTAGCATGAAAATACTCAAAGATAAGCTGCTTAAGACTGTGCCAATCATTTTTCCCAATATGCTCTGCAAATAAGAGCTAATTATTGCATGATCCAACATTTTAATTTCTTTGACATGAAGCTTAACCTTTCTCTGAGAATGCACCATTCTTAACAAGTTAAGAACATTTTCGCCCTCTCCTGGAATGTTAGCATTTTGGAGATACATGGACAGCTGTGATCCAAAAGTCAAGAATTGACAAAACATGGCAAAATAAAAAAAAACATTTTTATTCCACAAAACAAACCTGTACGGATTCCATCAAACGTTATTCATAATAAAACATCTCATCTTTGACTTATAAACACAAACATGAAAAATGTAGAATCCACATTTCTGCCAGATTTTATCTGCTTGTTTCAATGTGATACAATAAAGAAATAATGAATACAAAAGAACAATATCTTTTTGTTGTTGTTGTTATCGCTGATGCAACTTCTAAGAGTTAAGAATAAGAAGGAGTCCGAACATTTTGAAAGTTGACAAACCTTCCATTAAGTGCTGCATCCTGCAGAGTGCCACACTCAGCCTCCTACTGCTCTGTGCTGGCAAGCAGAGGACAAACAAGCTGACAGAACGTCATGCAAACACTTAACAAGGTGTTGGTGGTGTCCTTCAAACTGTATCTGTTGATGTTCAGCACCCAGTGTGAAGCTTTGGATGGATGAATAAACGCAGAAGGACAGTGAAGGCGATGGCAGATCTCTGGTCAGTTTGGTGTTCCAATTTCACAGTTGGGCTGCTGTCTGTGACGTATCTGATGCTGTTCTCCCGAAGGACCTGCTGTTTGACTGACACTGAAGAGCTTATACATATATATATATATATATATATATATATATAAATTTTGATTTGTTTTTCTTGTGCTCTGTTGCCATTTTCATTATCTTCTCTGAGACATGTTCATCTGTCTTTTTAGCGTGACAAGACATAATGTAAGATGTACGAGTTTTGCCTTTCCACAACAAATTAAGCCAGTATTCAGGGTTAGCAATAGTAAGTGATGCTTTAATGATGATTTTTATGATCCATAATTCTTCAAAAAAAAAGTAGGAACCCAACAGAGTTTAAAAAGGCATGAGATTTAAAATCTGTTTCAACATGCCCAAAATATCAAAGATCTTTCATATTCACTGTAGCTGAGCTGTGTTTCCTTCACTATCAACATTCCAGATAAGAACAGAGATCTGAGCTGTTGATTTGGAGTGCCATGATGTTCATGCTAAGATGACAGCACCGCTGAGCAGGTGCTATTCAAAACCTAAATACAGTCTCTGTCCATTTACCTAAAAACCATTTAATTTGACTAATACACGCTGTAACTGAGAGGGAATGGTTGTAGAATGGATCACTTTACACCCCTTGAAAGCTTAGCACACATGATACCTCTTTGCATTGCTTAGTGTACCAGTATCCAATAATGCATATAGATATTCTAAAGTGAAAGTGAGTGGGGAATATATGTATACATCCCAAGAATAATACATTAAAGGGCTTCATATTCTCTGTGGTTGGGAAGTGGATGTATTTATTTGGCCTGTGTGTCAGTGTCTTCACTCCTACTTGCGATGTCATGTTACCAGCATTGATCTGTTGGCCCTCTGCACCCACACACCCCCGGCTCTGGTCTGAAACTCACTTAGGTATGACAGCCGAAACTGAAACAGGTCAAAACGATCTTGGGAGACATATACCTCCTGTGCTCTTCTCTCTCTCTCTCTCTTTCTCTCTCTCTCCTATTCCTCCCCTCTTTCCTTCCCACCATGATATCACAAAGACAGTGGGTCATTTTTCTTTATAGTGGCCAGCACTCTCCTCCCACTCCAGCCAGGGAGGCACCCCCTGTGGTGGCAATCAGCGTGCTGACGGAACCCTGGCTGCAGTCAGCTGGTATTTTCTGCTGCCCCTTCGGCACTACCTTGACGCTCTGCAATCCTTCATATAGCAGCTGCTTTGACACCCTCCTATATAAAGGCAATGCATCATTGGGAGGCGGGGAAGGCATCAGTTAAAGGGGCTGGAGTGGAAGCGAATGTGGGTAATGAGTCAGAATAAGCTAAAAGAAAGAGGTGACAGCATAAAGGCCAAAACTGCGCAGCACTGCACTTTGAGACGGAAAAGGATTTTTCAAACTTGTACACACATCGGCACAAATGTGTTATCACAAGTGGTTTTTCATGGTTCTTGAACGACCCTGTCTAACCTTTATGAAGAAAAGAAGGGGGAAAAAACAACAAAACAAAACTGGACTCACAGAGATCCACAGAACTGCCGCCTCTACTTTCCCTCTACCTTCTGCTTTTCTCCAACAGGAGACTATTCATTTTATTTGATGTATTCTGTTTAACATTGCTTACACACAAAAAAACAATGAGACTGATTTTGGTTTAATAGTTTGGCAAAATGTGACCACGAAGATTTTTTGGAAGCACAAGTCTTTAATGACAGTTGACATAAAGCTATTTGGATCATTCTGTTGAACTGGTCCAAACAAAGGGTTTTTGGAATTTTACCTGACTTGGACTGTAGACTAAAATTATTTTTGCTTTGAGTGATATTATGCAATAATTATGTTTATTTTATTAAGGCAAACCATAACATTAGCAACTGTTTTGGCAAAGTCTATTTTAGCTACTTGAGTATAACACAGTATACCCTCATCATCAAAAGAATAGCTGCACTCAGAAGGAAGTGTCAGGTTGCAGTGCTATTCGGAAGGAACTTAAAGGTAACCAGGAACAATAAATGATGAAAAATTTAGAATGGCACTGGTGCCAGGCAGAGAGCATTACAGTCTTTGGTGACGTTGACGCTGTGTTGAAGGCAGTCGTCGTAACGGTCTGCGTGCATGTAGTCCTGCGTCGTGGAGCCGTCTGCCAATGGTGCTGGCACAAGCAGGATGACTCATGGAGGGCATCACTGCTCACTGAATGTCCACAGTTGTGGCTGTTGGGTCAGGCAGGTATAAGGCCTGTCCTTGCTTACGTCACATGCGTGAAACTTGAATCATTTGTATGTCTCACAATGTCAAATCTACCCACTGTCGTGACTTGGTGACTCCAATTGACCAAGCCAGACATCAAAATAAAACATCTCTGTTCCCATAAAATACCTGTACTGTTAAACAAAACCATCAGACGCTGGATTCTGGACTAAAGAGAAAAGGCTCCAAGCTTTATTGTCAGGTGTATGCTAAAAGGGTACAGACCTTCTACAGTGTTCAGGAGGTGATGTAATGCCCCTCCTGGTTTTCTATACATTACCAAACTAGGTATTGTTACCATTATCTCAAGGTTCACTTCACAAATGCATACATCGAACGTGGTTTTAAAACCCATGTCTTCAATCAGAATGCCTGTATTTCAAAAAGAAATATGACCTAACTGCTCAAGATGTTCCTCCATCCTGAAGTCTTAGGATTGTAAATCAAGTTGTCATGTTCTGCTTTTAGTCCTAATTTGTAAATTAAATACGCATTATAAACACTTCCCTTGACCTTTCGGGTCTAGTTATGCTAAACTTTTCCATCCTGTATCCTAGCCTCACTACAAAGAATATATTTGTGCCCTTATGTCTAAGGTATTAACAGTTATATATTACTTAAATGATTACCAAATTATTCCCTCACCACCAAGTTTTATTCCCGTCGGTTGATTCCTTCTGGGTGCAACTATTTTTTGACAATCAGTGTACATATATTTGAGTAGATAACACATTAGCCAGTAGAGGTTTGAAATGTTGAACACAAATTAAATCATACTAACTCCAAAAAAATTCAATACTTAATTGCAGAAAATATTTTGTTTCGTTACTGACAATACTTATGATTAGACCATCATGGTCATGAGGGACAGGGATGCAGTCTCACTTCCTGCTCTAAAATGTGAGGGGGGTAAAAGGTAAGGACAAAAACTCTTTGTGTTTGGCTAGTGAGATTTTCAAATGAAGATTTTTTTAATTAACATTTTTGAATAAACATTTAAAAATATTTTAACATTTAAAATAAAATAAATAGGAAGTACCCCAACTGTGGGACTGCAGTTTAAATAGGAATTTGTAAAGGGTTATTTCAATCAGCAATAGTTTATAATTAGTTAATAACACTTGCTAAGATTAAATAATACCATAATTGGCTAAAAACATGGCAACTGACCTTACCTGGAATAAGGCTTTCTACTTTAGGACACTTAGTTGGCCTATATCATAGCTAATCAAAAGTAGGCAGGCTTGAAACAGCAGTGAATAACCTTGAAAACATTAGTTTGATTGCACAACAGAAGAACCTTTGCACTGCCTTAACAATGTGCAGTTTCACAGAAAAACAGCTTGTCCAAAGGTCAGTTGTCTTTTCTTTCTATCGTTTGAAACTGTTTTAAATATTACCCCAACTACTATAACTAAAAGTTGTGCAGTGTTTTGGGTGATGATAAGATGCCCTGTTGAACAAGTAACTCTCGGCACCGCTCACATCACTGGGAAATTACAAACTGGACCCAAAATGCTTGGAAACGCATAACAATGGCACAGCCATGGCGGATGGGTTTACATGGCACATTTGGTAATTTGCACACCCACCTGCACTTCAGAGCAGCACAATTACGGGATGTCTCTGGGGCCAGAGGCCGCTCCACTCCTCACAGCAGACTGACACGCTCCTCTCCGGCCCGTCCAGCCTCGGCAGCCTGTCCGTGAAATGGATGTTAATTCCTGCTACTATCTGTCCCACACAGACTGTTCTAAAACATCTCTCTCTTTCTCTCACTCTCGCTCTCTCTCTCTCTCTCTCTCCCACACACACACACACATACTCTGATCAGCCAAAAAATGGAGTGGAAGAAAAGGAATAGGAAACATGAAAACATCAAACAAGCCTATGAAATGCAAAGCAGTGAGGATTTTTTTAATCCTCATCAATGGGACTTAATGAGAATTCCATGTTCTGGACCCAGGTTAAAATAAATAGAGGTCATGAGTCTCATTTTAGAGTGAACTGTCTTAAATAATTTAGGTATTAGGCTTTTCCATCAGTATTTATGATGGGTATAAGCAGTTATCAGAAATCAAAACCTTTCACTGCTGGCGCTTTCATTGTTCACACTGTGGCCATAAATGTCCTCATATGAAACAGCAGTTCAGCATCTCAGTTGTTGCTGTCCATGGTGCTGAAGAGACTGTAGGTATTTTGGTGAGGCCATATCTAAAATGTCTATATATTTTAACATTGTATTTACTATTTTGACATTTTAACCCAATAAACACTTTTCCAGCCTGTCTTCTTGATTTCATTATTGGATAATGGATTGACATGAAGAATGAAACATGGTATTGTTGATCTTACAAAAGGCCAAATCCATAAAGATTCAAAATTCTACATGCATTTACATTTTAATTAATGACATATTAATGACATATCTGAATATCTGAATATCTGAAAATATATTTGGCAGGTATGATCACTTCCTATAAGTATTCTGTCAGAATGTAAGTTACAATGTTATGAACCTAGTAACAAAGGACATGAAAAAGACCCACAAAAAGGTGTTGATTACATTTCTCAATGTTGTCTACCTGAAAAAAAAAACAATACTGTAATATAGTTTCCATAATAAGGTTACTGTCATGCAATATTACATTCTGAAGTATAATTTTGCAAGGCATGCACTTGTCCAAAAGTTTGTAGACACCCATTAAAATAAGAAGTTCAGCTGCTTTAAGGTGCACCCATTTCTGACAGAGAAAGCACTGAATTGCTCACACATAGTTTGTATAATTTTCACAGAATAGCAGTGCCAAAAGAATACAACCCTCTGAAGCAGCCAGACATGAGCACAAGGTCGCCATGTCCAATGACAAGTGGGGCTCCCAACCTTGGTCCTAGACTACCCCTGCTTTGAACATTAGAACTCGCTATACATTGCCCAAAATTCCGAAGTAGGTTGGATGAGCAGGTGTCTACAAACATTTGCACATACACTGTCAGAAAAAAGGTACTGAGCAGGTACAACTGTTTGACAATAGTTTTGAGGCATGTTACATATTTGTACTTCCTCAAAACCAAATATCTTAAAAAAAAAACGGAAAATAAAAAGTCAAAACAATGAAAGGATGTGTGGAGTCAGTACAACTTAATTGCAGTTATGTTCCCTAACTAAAGGTACAGAATACATACCCTCAAAAGATACCGATAAATTTGTAGGATGATGCAAGCCACCAAATTTATCCTCCAATGCACATCCTTCCAGCATATCACCAGAACACTGTGCTGTCCGTGCCTATCATAAGAAACAAGGAAAAGCACAGTCCCTCCTTCTTAACATTAACAGCTGTTTACGTACAAGTCTAGAAGAACCTTTTTTTTTTCATTTGATTCCTTTCAGCAGGACCGTCGACTTGATTTTAGTGAGTGCTACTTGTTCATCCTCTTATGTGGGGAACGATGACACCAGTATGGGTATCACCCCAGTGACAGAAGGGGAACTGCTCAGGGTCTATGTGAAAACATGTTCAGACCATCATATCATCCCAATAAACACCCTAAGCCTTTGTTCTCTTCTTTACCCTCATGTCTTCATCATTTATCATTTTTATTATACATGGCTGTGGGTATGAAATGTGTTGGTTGCATTCCCCGTGCAGAGGGTATCCCTTTTAACCTGTCCACACTACATAGTTAGTCAGCTTGTCTTTTGGCCCCCGGTTGGCAGTGTGCAAAGTAGAGGAGCTGACATGTTAGCTCACAGCAGAGCTGTGCTTATCGCCACGCTGATATGATGGCCATTGGCATCTGTCGCAACAAGTTAGCCAGCTCCAGATAGTGACCCCCCCTCCCTCCTGACCAGGTCTTCATGAGTATTTAAGTGTAAAGCAGCGTGACAGTGCCTGGAAAGCAGAAAAGAACTGGCTCGCACACACCCACAGAAACCCACACACGCTCACAAACACACACACTACCTCCATTACTGCCAGATGGGTCTCTCTCTCTATCTCTCGGTGCTCCACGCCAGGCCCGCCAGCGTGTAATAGTTTGTAAGTACTCCCTTGTTACAGAGCGCACCAGTGCATATGCAAAGCCCAAAAGGCCATGCAAATGTGCCAGTGGAAGGTGCTTTGTGACAGGCAGGGAGATGACATGCGAGGACGATAAAAAAAAGCGCACTGTCTATGTCTGTAAGAATTAATCTTTCAAGGATATCATTACAATTCATGTCCTTTGTGAATCATATTGACTGCTTTGATTAGAGATACAAGAACAACACCCCCCACCCCCCCCCCATCCCCTATTCAGCTGCTTTCCGTGCCGTCTGATGTCTTCACATGCGTCCCTGATTAACATGCACAAAACAAACAGTAATGACTGAATAATCTAGATATTAGAGGCAGTGATGCTGCTCTGAGGGTCCTACATGCATGCAGGCGTGCTTTGTTGATCTAGATTGCTCTTTGCATGTAATCCGCCACTTTGCGATTTCTACTAAAACAGCAGCGCACTATTTCCCTCTGCTGGCTGCTGTTGTAAGGGCAAAGTAGGAGTGAAATCAAACAGGTCTGGTGTGACAAAGCCAAGGAACAATTTTCAAGAAAAGAAATAATTCTTCCATCAATAGGTTCACTGTTATCCTGAAATTGAGTAAAATTCTTGATTGCAGGAAAACGGCAAGAAAATTGCAGCGAGAGGATTCAACTACATTGATTTTATACCTTTCTCTCTCTCTCACTTGCTGTCTCTCTTTTTTCCTCTCTCTCTGTATTTCTCTCTATAAATCCCTTCCTCACTCAGTTACACACATACAGTGCTGTGCCAAAATCAGAGACCACCAATCATTTATTGAATTTCCACTCGAAATGAAATGTTGTGAGACATTACTGAGGAAAATCGATAAAATCCACTTGGATAAGTGGACAAAATTAGCGGTGTTACCAAAACTAGAGCTCAAAATCGTTACTAGATGTAGAAAAAACTCCTTTCATGCATGCAAAACCTGGTAGACCACCAAAGCCATTGCCATCAAATGAATGGTATTTAAAGCTTTCATTATTGAGAGAGAGGAGAACACCAACGCTTTTGCTTTAGGTTTGAAAATCTATCTGCCACTCTGAGAAGACAACTCCACACTATGAGTCTGAAAGGATGTGTAGCTGTCAAAAAGTCATTAGTAAGAAAATATGTAAAATATAATTAACAACTCGATGGGCTGGTTAAGGACGGATCACCGGTTCGATTCCCTGAGCGGACAGGACACAACGGAAGTGCTATTGAGCAAGGCACCTAACCCCCAACTGCTCCCTGGGTGCTGTGGATAAGGCTGCCCTCCACTTCAGGCAAGTGTGCTTGCTCACTGCCCCCTAGTGTGTGTTTTCTAGTGTGTGTGTATGTGGGGTTTCACTTCACAGTTGGGTTAAATGCAGTAGGCACGTTTTTCTGTATGCAAACACAATTGGCAAATGGTTCTAAATTCTAAGTCAAACAAAAAAGCTGCTGGTGTTGTCAGAACAACGGACTGACCACCCCAGAGCCCAGACCTCAACGTCACTAAAAGTACAGGTTTTGGATTGCTTAAAACATAGGAAGAAAAAAATGCAACCAACTTCAAAGACTGAACTTTAGGGATATCCCTGCAGATCTGAAAGCAAGTCTCACGTAAAGAATGAAAACTCTAATAATGGCAAAGTGTGGACACACTAAATACCGATTAAAATGTTATTATGTTTAGTGTTTGAAGCTTCTGTCTAAGATACTGTATTTTAATACTATTGTATCTCACACTGAAATACTTCACTTACTATAATTTATATATCTGACTACTTTTGTTTTTGCACAAATATCTCAGTGACTGCTATGTTCATGTATATTATCTGCTAATATGTCATAATATGCTAAATCCTTCATTACACAGCTCTAAATATTCTCAGTACCATGCACTGTGTATATTGTATTGTTCTGCAGTATGTTTGTTTTTACTCAAACTTGAATTATCTGTTATATATACATTTTCTGTTGAAAAATTAATAACTTCTACTTCATAGCCATTTTGACTGGAAATTAATTAAATGAAAGGTGACTTTGGCCATGTACCGTAAACACACATGCGCAAGCTTATATAGGCAAGCAGATCTTACCAGACATCCTGAGGACAGGTGTGTTTGTGTGCTCACCATAAGCCTGGCTTATTTATTAATAACTAGGCACAGAAGTGCAGCGGCAGAGTCAAGTAAGGCTGCCTCAGTATTCAAAAACAAATTCAGCACCATTCCTCTTCACCTTTTTTTATCACTGTAAGGGAGAAATATGAAAAATACTACAAGGGTTTTTGTGACAGGAATCTTCCTGTGCTGAGAAACTTTTCCAGCATCCGAGAAATAGAGATCAACCAAGACAAAGAATTCTTCCTTATTTCTCCATCTCTCTCTGTCTCTGGCTCTGTCTCTCTCCATCTCTCTCTCTCTCTCTCTCTCTCTGTAGGCATGAACAGGGCTTTGAAAGTTTGCAGAGCGCTCCAGGGAGGTGGTACATCTTTACAGGCTCATTTGATCTTAATTGATCAGTTGACAGAAACAGAACAAGTACATGGGCCAGGCTCTTTTACTTAGCAGGAGCAATACCAGCAATGTTCTCTTTTACTCCGCCCACTCGCGGACATGCTAACGCTCTGAAGTGCTGCCGCTATACCATTCCATGTGACACACCTTTTAACGTCAGCTTTCCCAGTTTGCGTGCCTGAACTCCCAGCTGAATGTGTTTGTACTACAGAGCTGAGTTACACAGCTTTGATGAGATATTTTTGGCACTCATATGCACTTAGGGTAAGTCACCTTCGTGCGTTTAACCAAACACTTATAGAGAAATGAAGATTGCTCAAAGAGCCTTACTGGAAAATGTGGTTATACGTGGAGTTGCAGCTAGTAAGTTGCCTCATTAAAACAAACACAATTTAAAAAATGAGGGTGCCAAAAGGGTGTTTAAATCAATGCCACCGAGGAACCACTTTTTGTGTCCTGAACTATCTTTCAGAGTGGCTTATTGAAGCAATACTCCAGCATTTTTCAACCCAAACTCTTTTCTGCCATATGTCATTACCCGTGGCATCAGTAGGATCTTGTGGGCCCCTGTGCAAAATAAGAGAATGCACCTCCCTTCATAAATGACCTTATATGAAAAAAAATGACAATATAATTTCCTTGTTTACTGGGCATCCCGCTCTGCGCAGCATCTAAATGACATGTATATGTTAGACTACCTGTTAAATATCTTCTTAAAATTGTACAGATAGGTGTAAACTATGGATGAGATAAGATCAGCGGACAAAAAATGAGTTACCTGTGATTGGAATGTACCTAATAGCGTGTAATACCTCCACAAGCATGAATAACAGCTGTGATTTGATTTGCCATGGACTGGACAAGTTTCTGGATATAAGCGACATTAATGTTCAGCTACTTTGCATAAAAGAATTGTGCAGTTCAGCCAGATTTGATGGATGCCTTCCCTGGCACAATTCTGAGGAGAACTGTGTGAAAAGTGGCTAGACTGGGATTTTAGCCACTGCTGGTAGACCCATATGACCGTACACTTCCATATACCTGCAGATTCAGCTCTTTCCTTCACACTGTGGCCTTTGGACTGCCCAAATGCAATCACTCCTTGCAGCCAATCATTAACATCTGCTTTGGAGCCATTTTCCACACATCGAATGAGACATTCACTGCACTGTACCACCTCATCTCTATCTATGAATCCGGTCACACACCCTGCAGGTATTTATAGGCTGGTCATCCATTGCAGGAGCTATAAATGATAGTGTAGCATGATTCACCCCCTCCAGAGAACACATTTCCTCTGCTACAGAGTGCAATGGTAGTGTTCACACTACACCAGCAGATGCTTGGCATTGCACATGGTGATCTAAGGCTTCTGAGTGGTTGCTCAGACATGGCTAAAACATTTGAACTGTGCAGTATAAATAGGAGAGATGTCCCAAATCTTTGGTCATATAGTATACATTTACAAGGGCCTAATAAAGATTTTAAGGCCTGGTTACCACAGCCTAGGGTGGAAAGAGTACTGAAATTCCCTATATAAATGATGGCAAACTTCTATTCTTTGTGTCACATTTAGTAAATTTCTCTTGTCCATCTTGTGTGCATGCTGGAAACAAATCTGGTGTTTGTACATGGCCCTGGATCTGTACATGGGAAATAAACAAATTGTGTCTCAGGCCAAGCCACATAACACATGGTTTATAATACATAGATCAGTAATGGGGGGACTAAGGCATGTGCATGGAAGGTGAAACAGGAAAACAAGAAGCTGAGTCTGCATTGTTTAAGGTGGAAAGGAAAATTTGAATGCTAGCTAATGTTCGTTACACTGCTTGCAGTGTTGCTGTTTGCTTTGTCAAAGCAAAACATTATGAGAGAAAGGTTTTGATTACTGAGTACGCTCACATTTACGCATCTTCCAGTGAACTGTGGAAGGCTTACATTAAACTACACGCATTTCATCATTAGATGATTATGTTACCTCCCAGTATAGAATATTTCTACCATTAAAATTATTGGCATCAGCAACAATTTATGCAGTATTGATTTTCTTTATTGTGACATATTCCTCTGATAATTATACTAATTATATATTTGAGACATACTATGAAGTGTATTTTACTTTTTCTGACAGCTAAGGTTAGCCAGTAGCCTCTAACACAGCAAACTGACATTATGAGGGATGGTTTCCACTCTTTACACATCCTTTCAGAGCTGAAGCTTTGCCAGTGATTTTACTGACAGCAGGGGTCTGAGCTAAGTTTGAGCTGATTTTGGTGATACAGCTCCACTAAGCGAAGCACATTAAGTGTAAATAAGACCTGATTCTTTACTCCCAGTAGTGACCCTGAGTGACCCTGAGCTACTGCCCATTCTAGAAAAATGAAAGCAGAAAGCTTCATCACTGAAACTCCATGTGCTTCCACACAGGCTATAATTTAGTTCATAGTCCAGTTTGTACCTCAGTTTGAGCTGCTCTTGAAGATTCTGATCTTTAGCATTTGTGAAGAAGTTCTACCTACTGGAGAACAGCCAACTCGGCTGATGTCATGCCAAACAGAAGTGACTGTGATTTTTTTTTGGCAAAATTCTTTTTATTTTTTAACAGGCACTTCAAAGAACAAGCATTAATAAAGGCTAAAAGAAGATCCAGCGCCACCCAACACACAACATAGTATGAAATGGGAAGGTTGTTTGAGCTGGCAAAAGTGCTATCCCTATGTGGTACCATTTTGGGTGGGACAAATAGAACTTTTACCCATTGTCCCAGTTTGATTTCCAATTTGATAAATAGCCTTTATTTCACTCAAATACAGCAAAGAGTGAAGACAGTAGCCCTGAGCTGTGGAAAGTGGAGCTTCTGGCAGGTACAAGTATGTTAATAAGAACAAATGTAATTTGTTACTTTCTACCTTTGGCCACAATCCACACTGAGACATGGAACCGGGTGTGAACCCACCCCCAACATTATCCCAGTGATTATGCTACTGGGCACTAGCCTATTAAAGCCCCTAGGTGTGCTTTTATATGCAGGGAAAAGTGTCTGTGTTATTGTCCATGGTAAGCACCATAGCAGACAGAGATTAAGCAGAAAAATGCTGGAGTATTCATTCTATTTAAAGCTTCCTCCGGAAAGCTAAGGTGGTTCTTCTATAGCATGACTTTAGAGAACACTTTTGACACTTTTATTTTCTTGAGAAGAGAGAAAGTTTAGCAGCAGTTTTTCTCCATCAAGGCAAACTAATGTAGGATGTCCAGTGAACATGAACAACAAGAGCTTAATAGTTATTGATTTCATTTGAAGGGATTGCTGAACGACTAGTGCCAGGCAGTTATTCCAGCAGCAGAATAAATAACAGCAGGCTTAAAAGGGTTTCCCAAAGAAAACAATGTAGACCTACAAGAGGAGGGAAAGGGAGATGGTTTTAATGCACAAAGTAATATTGGCCAAACTTCACTAGTCAAGCTAAGGTAATGCCCTCCAAGGAGGGAAGGAATGATTTAAATTATTATTTGTGATTAGCACTTCTACTTCATTTGTATTCCCTGATGGAACCCTAAATAATTTAGGAAGTACAGGAAGTCAAAATGTAAAAAAGACAAAGTAAATTAGAAATGAACTTGTGCAAAGGATTGAAGTTAGAATCTAAAGTGTCAGAATATCAGAAACAAAAAGCCAAACACATAAGACACTATAAACATGACGGATGTAATATGTTGAACTGGAAGAGGGCAGTACAATATGTACAGTCGGAAGGGTAGATTGTGCAAAATGGGCTTAAATGAACTGAGGGCGGTTCAGCATTTGGCTTATCTATTGCATATTCTTTTTGATATTCAGTGAGTTTTTAAATGTATTTATTATTTATTTATGCATTTTTTTTGTTTTTTTTTCCATCCAGCAGACTGCCGCTCTGGTGTTGGTGTAAACATAGTCCTCAGCAGGAGGACCTTGAGCATGTGCAGCAAGTTTAGTGAGAGATGTGTTTATGTGTGAATTTCTTAACCTTTGATTTTTTTCAGAACAACACTTTAGGCCCTTTGGATGGTTCTATAACCCTGCGGGTAGGGGGTCCTGCTGTGCTGGTGCTTCTACCTCTGCTGGGGTAAGGTCAGCCTGGTCACCCTCTTGATCCTCCACTCTGTGGTTCCTGTGGGAACAAAGCTGTTAATGGCTGCAGCTCGCGCTGTAGAAGCTAGAAGTTGCACCTTATATGCTGATGTGGGACCAGTTTCTGCAGTAGAGCTTTTAGCACCGACAAGCACACTTCCAAACTGATCTTAGAGCAGTGCAAAGCTAACTTTTCTTCTAAAGCTCTGGGATTCAGCTACACTGCGAAAGTACACATAGGGTCAACGGATGCCCACAGCAGTTTGTTCTGTCAGCCTTTTTAATGAGGACCATTATTTAATGCCCTAGAAAAAAAAAACTCAATTACACAAGAAAGGGAAAGGGGTAGTGCTGTAGAAGATGAAGATCACTGTAAGTGTACATGTGAGCACATAGCCACTGATACAACAGAGCATGTGGAGAACCTGCAATCCACTCTCACTTTAATTAGAGGGGGTTTGTATTCAAACACTAGCTTTTTCATCAGTTTGTGAGTTAAACAAAATTATATGTTATAACGTATTTTTATATTTCATTGTATTTAAATTGCATTCTATTGCTTCTAAGAAGAAAAGAGTAGATAATCCAAAACTGCACATATTGCAGCCACATATAGACACATTATTCACTGTGTCTTCTTGTACACTCGTCCCGAGAGCTGAAACAACGTTATTCTGTTAGTCAATGTTCTTTCAGCACATGTTCGAGGGTTGTGCCTCTGTTTAACCTTATGATTGCTGTCATTGTTATAGGCTTCCCAACAACATGCCTTTGAGACCCTGATGCAAATGTATGGCAGGTTTTGAAAGGCAGAGAAAAATCCACTGTCGCGAGTTACTCCATGCATATCTCCACCCACTTTCTGCTCAATCCTCTTATGTGTCACGGTACCCAGCCTCACACGCTTATGCATATAAGAGAGGAACACAAATTGCGTTTTTCTGTAGACCTCAAGTCATGCATCATTCAGTCATAATCTAGGATGACCATACATCCTCTTTTTTAGACCTAAAACATTCGTCTGGCTAGGATTTCTGAACTGCCTATAATGTCCAGTATTTGGCTTTGCTTTCAAGTTGACATTTGCTTTCAACAGTCTGTTCTGTGCCACTCTCCTGCCACCAGTGTCCTTCTTTTTGAAAACCAAACTATGGTCACTCTAGTCCGGTGGTCATCAACCCTGGTCCTGAAGGACCCCCTGCCCTGCACATTTGAGTGTTTTTGTGCCAAAACACACCCACTTCAATGCCTGTTAATTAGCTGATTAGTTGGTCTGGTTTACTCTTAGGAATGAGTAAATAAAGCACCTTGGTTAACTCACACTCATGTTTCTGTGTGCGTCTCTGAGCTCAATCAGTATGCTCCATCCTCTCCCCAGACCGGTGCCACAGCCCAGACCGGTGCCACAGCCAAAACATCCAGTGTAGCACCCTGTGGTAAATAAATGCATCCTAAACTGAACATTTTGTCCTAAAAACATTTTTCCCCTGAGTGCCACTGTATCCTCTGAATTATGAGGGAGTCAAAATACAAATAACGCCACATACATGCCACAAGCAACTTAGGACTCCAGCATACTGACTTGATGTCTACTATTAAACTAAAGCACTGTTATATACATCAGCTACTCAAGCTGTAAGCTACTACTGTGAAAGCAACTTAACCACCAGGTATAGTAAAACCTGCTGGTTGGGAGCGGGTATCTTGCAGAGGTGGACAAAGTACACAGAGCATGCTATTGAGTTGTAGAGTAGAGATACCCGAGGTAAAATATTCCTCCAGTAAAAGTAGAAGATCCTCCCTTTAAACCTCCCCTGGAGTAAAAGTACTAAAGTATTTGCCTTCGAATGCACTTGAGTATGGAAAGTAAA
Organism: Semaprochilodus insignis; assembly: GCA_034552555.1. Classification (NCBI taxonomy): domain Eukaryota; kingdom Metazoa; phylum Chordata; class Actinopteri; order Characiformes; family Prochilodontidae; genus Semaprochilodus; species Semaprochilodus insignis. The sequence goes on along the minus strand of CM067474.1, from coordinate 52,484,384 downwards.
AGTAGCATGATTTATAATGGCTCTAATGTCCATAATATTAACAAAAGTATAATTTCTGGAACATGACTTTTGCTTAATCAATCAATCGGTCCACCAGTCTTTTAATAGAAGGTCATTAATTAGTCTCACACATGTCTATTCAAATGATCATAAGCACAAAACACTGAAGGAGAACAGTTTCCATTAGGTAGAACCAAGCTCTGTCCAACAGGTCAAAACAAGCTCAAAACAAAGTGCATGCTGCACCCTGATTAGTGGGCTCCCTTTGCACTTCTTTCGGTTTTACATGTTGCATTTTCATGAACACATAAGCCAATAGGAACAACAGATTTCTGATAATGTAGTGGAGTAAAAAAGAAAAGATGTTTTGTAGTTAAGTTAAAGTAAAAAGTCCCCCAACATAGAAATGCTTTATTAAAGGTACATAAAAAACTACTTAAGTACTGTAGCAATTACTGTAGTAAAAACTACTAAGTAATTACACATACTAAGTTACTGCGCACCACTGATATTGTGGTGAGTTTTCCAGCATTATGCAGTCAATAGCTCATATGTATTCAAATTCAGAGGATCCAGAGACTGTATGTTTAAAAAAGGTAGCAGTTTTGGAATGTTTTTGTTTACTATATAACATATGTAATATAATTTGTACCATAAAGAATTCTGGACTTTCTACATTGACATGACATTGACCAGAGAGTGACAACTCCAGTTGAGATATCTATGTGCAGGGCCCCTAACATGGCTAGCCAAAGTCACAAAAAAGTCACCAAAAGTCACACAAAAAGCACTAAATTATCCTCTCCCTCTCCCAACTTCACCACACTTCCACACCAAATCTGACACCCATATGTGTGCATGTGTGATTCTGTATTCATGTGTTCATGCATCAGCAAGCTTTTAATGTGTGAAAAGGAGGGCAAAGATGTTAATCTTATGTGTTCTTGTGTCTTTTATGTGTGGTACATTTTAAAAGACTCTACCACCAGCAAATGAATTCTAATAGCAAAAAAAGCCTTTGAAGGCCTAGCGTCTCCTCAGCATGGTTTCTTTGCTGAGGGAGAGGGAGGCGTTAGTATTATGTGAGATGAACAAGATAAAGGGAGAAGGGAAGAAAGCGCTAGTTCAGCCCAGCACTCGCAGGCCCCACCATTATTTGTCTCCTGATAAACTGCGCAATTCACATTCACTATTCTTTTGCTCTTTTTGCTACCTCTTGCTCTCTATCTCTCTTTTTTCTCCCACTGTCCTCCTCTCTCCAAAGCAGTGCTTTTCAGATGTCAAGAGACTTTACAATCAAAAAAGGAAGAGTAAGACAGAGAAGAACAGAGGGAGGGAGGAGAAGAACTCAGAGGGTGGATAACTGGGAGTCTATTAAAGAGTGTGATGGAAATGTCCTTGTGAAGAGGGTTCACAGCAGAAAAGATCTGGAGCACCCCACAGTGCCCCTTATAAGTTGGACTCGTATGATTGGTTATAGGGAGCACTTTCAGATATATTAAAGGCTAATGTGGTAATACTGTTCTATGTCTTCTCCGAAAAGTGAGCAGGATGGCCCAGATCTAGTAGTGAGGCAAATATTACACATTTGACGATGGAAGCGACGGTGGTGTAAAGTAATGATAGTCATTGTAGTCCTATAATGGAAATAATTATGTCTGTGGTTTACACAAGTGTCGATGTATGAAAAGAACTTTGTGACATTGTAAGCTTCATCAAAAGCAGTAATCATAAGCTAGCATAGTGTTGGATGAGAAACCAGACCCATGTTAATGGTTAATGATGGTGATAAGTTCACCAGACAAAAAATGAGTCACCTTGGGTGTTTAAGGTGGTTGTAACTTCAGGCTCCTGCAGATGCCGTTGTCCGAAGATAATTGGGCTACAAATATCTATGGGGTGTGTAACAGAATTCAGAGATTGAGAAGAGGTGGATGTTTTGTTCAATGTGTGGAAAATGGGTCGGAAAGCAGATGTGAATGGTTGGCTAAAATTTGGCTTGAATTTGGGCGTACCAAAGGCCGTAGTGTGAAGTAGCTGAATCTGCAGGTGTATGGAAGTGTATGGTCATATGGGTCTGCCAGCAGTGGCTAAAATCCCAGTCTACAGGAAATTCTCCTCAGAATTGTGCCAGGGAAGGCATCCACCAAATCTGGCCCAACTGCTCAATTCTTTGATGCAAGAGTGTCTGAACATTGTTGTCGACTACATCCAGAAATTTGTCCAGTCCATGCCAAACCGAATTGCAGCAAGTATTACACACTATTAGGTACAATCAGTCACAGATGACAATTTTTTTGTCTGGTCTTAGTTACAACATTATGTTGATTAATGCACTTTTTGAGACCAATAAAATGGTCGGAAACAGCACAAGAATACATTTTTCAAAAGGCTTTTTCACTGATAAAACGAAAGACTAACTATAATAAGAATTGGTAGCTGTAAAGCTGTAATAGTTTATATGTTACTGTCATAAAAGCTCCAGGGGTGTCAAATAACATAACAGACACACCTATAACGCTGACATCTGCTAACACTCCTATGGGACTAGTAGTATTATTACATAGTACTAGCAGTAGCATTTTAGCACTAAGCTGGCAGCATGTCACATTAACATATTTTGGAAGTCGGAAATGTGTAAAAGACATTTTATGATTTACTAGAAACTTATGAAAGACGTTTACCTCATGTTCTTGTATTAACATATATTTCTTCACAAAATTCAACCCAACATGACTGGCTTATACCACTGTTAGTTATGCTAATGTGACATGTTAGACTTTTAGTTCAGCTCATGAAGACAGAATCAACCACTATATAAATATAGAAACCACAGTAAAAACAACTTCCATTCAGTAAGGGTTTGTTTACAAAAAAAATTGTACACTGTACATAAAAGAATACATATCTGGCAAAATCTGCAGAGAGGTTTATTTTACCCGAAGAGGTAGCAACAGAAACACAGCCTCTGACTGGATGCCATGTCAGGAACACAGCCTCTGATTGGTTGCAATGTCAGGGACACAGCCTCTGATTGGTCAACAGACTAAACTCATGGCTATGTCATGCTAAAAACACCAATAACATTTTTCAGTGTTGGACTGTCATTACTTTATTTTGCACATCCTCCAAAAAGACAGTCATACGATTGCACCTGATTGGAATGGAGCAATGCTAAGTCTCAAGCGTGCAGTATTCTGCATGTAAGGAAATTCAGGGTTCCCCACCTAATTTCTCCAAAATGCTGACTTTCTAGTAGAAGCAAAAATGTAATTGATTGTATCAAATTTTTATTCTAAGTCATTTTGAGGTCAGGAGGTAATTCCTGTGAGTATATATATTCTGTCAGTAAATAAAAACTAATAGACAAACAGTCATAGACCAGCAGTCAACACGTTTTTGATGAGACAATGACAGTATGGTCTTTATTGAATTACTGTACATGTGAGATTGAAATACAACAGGATTATGCCATACATTTATTTATTTACAATTTATGTATTTTAAATGAAACATCATACTGCAGTTGTGCAGGCTTGATACATTTAGAATGTGCCAAGTTGGTGAAGGTATTGTGACACAGATACGCCTAAAGATTACATGTAGGCAGTCCCATTGTCGTGGAGTGACTTTGGATCAATAGTGATATCCATGCGACTCTGGTAGACTGCTGCTCGCAATCTAGGGGACAAAGACTTCTGCAAGAAGTCAGAGTATGCACTAGAGATGCCCATCAGACACGACAAGCCAAGAGACACTAGAAATGCAATGTGTGCAACAGCTGAGAGAGTGATATGGGCGAGTGAGCAGTGTCTGGAGAGCAGAGCAGATTCTAGGTTTGCTTTGATTCTCTCAGCGTGGAGTTTGTATGAAAGAGTGCTGAGGCTTTCGGAATGTGAAGTGCGTGTGTATGTAACACTTCATTGAAATCTAAATAACCGTCAGAAGTGATTGAACACACTCCATGGTCAGGAAGTAGGCTACCATTTCCCTACTTTTCCTATGTCATTGGTGACATCAAAAACTAGTCCTTCTACAGTTGTCATGGGAAGTCAGGATTGACTGCTACTGCTAAAAAAGGTAACAACAACAACAACAATAATAATAATAATAATAACAAAACAACCTCTAAATTGAAACATTTTAAAACCTATATGTGCTTGTTTTATTAATATACTTTTAAGTGAACAATGTATTTTAATTGAGCGAGCCAAAACGCTTCATTCGACAACTGTTGGCACTTTATCATCCCATCGTTCAAACACAAGCTTGCTGAGATGCAAGCAGGAAAAGTGTATGCACGCTTCCGAATGTATGACTCATTACTGCATGTTGTAAATTATATTGAAAAAATCACATTTATGTTGCTTAATATTTCATCACCCACAACTCAAACCATTTCCCCAGAAGCAGTTCTATTCCAATGCTCTGAATCACTGTAAAGGGTAAAATATATGTTATTATACCTTCACATAAAGAATGGAATGTCTTTTATTGGCTCTAATAAGTTTAAAGGTTAAATTATATTCATGTAAATCATTGTTAGCTTAGTGCTAATGTCCTACTAGAATCCTATAGGGTTTGTAGCAGCAATTATTAACACATGTATAGTACTGGCTGGCTGATACTGACTAAGCCTATTTAGGGCCGTAACTAGGATAATCATTTTAGTGAGGTCCATTTTGCTAGAAAGTGACCTACGTCATAAAGTGAATAAACTAACTGCCAAAAATTTACCAACTGTTTCTCATTTAGTGTTTTTTTTTTTTGTTTATATTTGTTATGGACTTTCCATTTCCTCCATTAGCTATTACTGTTCCAGTAAGTGATTGGGCTCCAGCTGACTAAAAGGTCACAGTATTCATATAGCTAATGAGACAAATAAAAACAGCTAGTATCACTCCTGTTTTAAAAGAACTGCCCTGGCTGCCTTCGACTTTTAGTATAGATTTTAAAGTTTTTCTAGTAGTTTTAAGCTGTAAATGACCTTAAAGATATCCACTTACTTCACAGAATGTCTGTCTATTTACATTCCAACAACTGATCTTAGATCTGTAGATACTGGTCTCCTGCTAATACCTTCCCTAAACTACAGAAAACCTGGAGAGACCCTTTCAGTTATTATGCTAATAAACTGGTACTCAGATCTATCTTTTTTAGACAGTCAAGCTCAGCATACACTTTTAATACACATTCGGAAATATATCTCTTTATCTCAGTGTTTAATTAAAATTCTACATTATTACATTCATCTGTGTGACTGTCTTATAAGGTTTTAAATACTCATAGTTTCCTCTGTTTCTTTGAACAGCCATCTGTAAAGCAGAAAAAACAGGTATAAAAAATGCTCTATAAATATATATTTTTAAAAATATTAAAAATAAGAATAAATACATCTTAATATACCTGTTGATGTCTTAATGATGTTAGATGATACTTTGGCACCAATATGCTAGAATGTGTTGATAACAATTTCTCATCTGATCATTAATATAGTCAAATACAGAGCCTGTAGCCTGAACTGAGCCTCAGCTGGAACTGGTCTAACACATGCTCATTTATCTAGCAACATTATGATTAATACCAATAAAACATTAAATATGGGGTTTCCATTTTACAAGCGCAAGCTGTTAATTACACTCATAAATTTTCACAATTACTGTATAGCATATCTATGTTGTATCTTAGCCTATAGTATGTGAGCTGAATATGTGAACATCTCAAGAAGTCAAAGTCACCGTAGAGTCTTGTACAAAGGTAAACACAGCGGGCTGTTATGTATATTCCCAAAACACAACTGTTCTGAAGTCAGCTGAGACAGAGTCACTACCTGATTGGGTCTCAGTGCTTGAAGGTCTGAGAAAATAAGCCAGAGCTTGGTGGAGAACGAAATGATTTTGATTGGCCATGATACAGTGACAGTGATCACATCAAACAAATCAAATTTCATCTTAAAAAGTGCAGCTTAATAAATATCCTATTGCCATTTGATTAGGTAGCCCCCTGATACCCATGGCTCTGTCCCTAATTAGGCTACTGCATTAGCAGAATGCTGCTATATTAAATCTCACAATTGGCGGTATGTGAAAAAAACCCTTCTGAACCATGAGCCTCTTGTGTGCTTGTCACACATCCCTTTAAGTCACCTGTACTGAATCAACTGAGACATCATTAACAATACCTCAAAACAGCCTGCTGCTACATCGCTGTACACGTTTCTTTACACTATTGTTGCTTCATCTGTCTTCAGCTGTTGTTGAATTGTCTGCCACAGCTGCAGAGCAGTTATCATTCATCTGCAATGTAATGCAGCTTTTATACTGACCTTGCAGAATGTCTGTAGAGTACATTGTCTGAACAACACACTTATCTTCTGTACACTGCACTGAATAAGAGTGATGGACTGAGTTTACATTTCTACAATTCTACATGAATAAAATATGTTACATCAATGCAATCTTATGTTGGTTTACACTATCAGTCTGGACACTAAAATAATACTAGTGCTAAATGGGCTCATACAGTTGTACATACTCCTGGCATTCTCCAAAGCAAAATTATGAAGAGCTGCCGGAGAAGCTTTTCTAACAGGACTTTCATGTATGTTGACACCTTGTTTACATGAAATACAAAACACAATTTTGCTTTTAACATAGCAAAATTAGGTGAGCGAGCATGACTAGCAGTGCAGCTAGAAATCCTGGCTTTATGCAAGTTTCACTCAGCAGCCCTGACCAATCAGGCAAAAGCAGCTTTCCTTTAGTACAATCCAAAATGGAACGAAAACAAAGACAAAGGTAATTGCAAGGCAGAAAGTCTCTAACACTGTTTGTGTTAATGGGTAGTCAAAAGATTACTGAGTACTGAATCACAAATAGGTGATCTTGTCAGGCTTTCATTGTTTCCTGTAGGCCGAGAGACTCTCTTGTCAGGCTTTCATTGTTTCCTGTAGGCGAGAGACTGTCTTGTCAGACTTTCGTTGTTTCCTGTAGGCAAGAGACTGTCTTGTCAGACTTTCATTGTTTCCTGTAGGCAAGAGACTGTCTTGTCAGACTTTCGTTGTTTCCTGTAAGCCGAGAGACTGTCTTGTCAGACTTTCATTGTTTTCCAGGAAAGCAGAGAGACTGTCTTGCATCCAACAATGAGTAAAAGCTAGTACAAGCGCTCCCTCTTTCCCTCTTCCTCTGAAAATGTCTTTTATATCTATATCTCTTTGTAGCCTCTGTCATGATGTCCTCACTAGGAATACCAAGCAGGCTTCTTCTTACACCGAGCTAAAGACCCATAGTTATTGATGTGTGGCATGATGCTGTAAAGCGTAATGCAGTTCTACCAGAAAGAAGGATGAATTTTAAGGATAACCATTTTTTGGAAATGTAGAAGTTTTTGTCATAGACACCATCCACGGTCCAGGTCTCTGAGCGTTGAAAACCTTGCAGTTCCTGATGGATTAGGAGGGGTGGAGCCCACCTCCTAGACAACTGGGCATGCCAAAAGCAGCAGAAGGGATAGGCATTTTGACAGGTGCAGGCCCACGATTGGTCAGGAGTAATGAATGAATGAATGAATGACATGGCGTTGGAGTCTTCCTGGGAGAACTTTCACTAAAGCTTCCATTTCTCTCAAAAGGTCTTGTGCATGCAGTCTTCTCCAAAGTTACATAGTGCTATTGCAGGTGTTCCAGGACCAGACTGCCAATGACAGAGATGCCATTTTACCATTAGAATTATTTTGAAGCTAATATTTGTAAGGCAGAAATCATTACATAATGCTACTTTAATTTAAGGGTGCTGATGATGGTATTTAACAAGTGTATGTGATGACTGAGAACATCAAAGAAAAGTCAGGAATAAAACTTGAGTTGCATTTGGATTCATGTATCTTGACCTTGAATCTTGCCACTGTATAATAGCACTGGTTTTGCATGCAACATCACACACTATTGAGAGTTCCGTTTGGCTGGAAGCTTCAGAAGGTTTTACCAAATTTAGTTTTCTGCTGAAATAAAAAGGCTGGACAATTTTGCTGTATCCTTAGACTTCTCTACACAAATTACCATTGCTGTTCACATTTCAGATGTGGCTGATTTGGAGCCTTGTGAACAGGTGAGGGGCTGACTTTCATTCTTCTCCAAGGGAGAGCAGCGCTGCGCCAGAGGAAATGGCGCAGATTAAGTTGAGGTAATGACAGGTTTACTCTGCCTTTTGTGTGCACAGCGTATGCAATTTACCAAGACTCCATATGGGGCGAGTTAATATTTCATCGCAGTATGAATAAAATGAGGTGGTGGTAGTGGAGGAGATGAGAGACCAAGACCAAGGAAAAAGGGAACAGGGAGGAGGAGAGGGACAGAGAAAGAAGGAAAGAGACTAAAGAGAGCAAGAAAGCAATTCAAAGAGACAGGAGACAAAATGGCAAGAATGAGAAAAGAGAGTAAGAGAATGAAGAAAAAGAGAGAGAAAGATGAAAGAGACTGAGACAAAATGCAAAACAGATAAAAGACAGCAAGAGAAAAGGAGCAAATGAGAGAGAGAGAGCGAGAGAGAGAGAGAGAGAGGAAGAACAGAAAGGGAGAAGGAAGACAAGACAAGAGAGAGAGCGACAGAGCAATAGATCCTTTTTTCTCTACATTCTCATTTCAGCATCTGATTCATTTCAGCAAATCACCCAAAGCCAGTGTGACCTGATAATGTTGCACTGTGTTAAAGAACACACTGTAAAAAAAATCTGTGTAATTTACGGTAAAATACTGGGAGCTGTGGTTGCCAGAATTTCACCGTATAAAGTAAGATGACAATGTATAAGACATGATGGTATGCTTTTTTGGCAACTGTAAATTCCACAGTTGAAAATTGTTATGTATAGTAAATTACTATGAAAAAAATGTGTATATTGTAAAACTGTTTTCGGTAATATGCTCTAAAAATAACAAAAAAAATATTGTAAACATAATTATGGTTTCTCCTTGATGGACACAGTAAAACTGTATTATATATTACAGTACTTTATTGCAAAGTTCCACTTTACAGTAAATTACCTGCAGTTGTGGTTGCCAGAATTCCACCACAAAAAAACAGTACAACACATAAGGGTTCACAGTTAGTTGGCATAGAATTTAAAGCTACTGTTTAAGGTAAACTACAAAGAAAATAACAAATAAAGTCAAAGGTATTTTATACAAAGGTATAGACTACTACAGATAAATATTAAACTGTTTTTACATTTACAGGTTCTCTGTGAAAAACAAATTGAACTGATCTAATAACTTGTCCAGTACACTCAGAAATTAGTGTTGAGATCTTGAAAAAAAACAGCATGTGTCCATATATAGGATAATCCATGGTGCAATGAATAAACCTCATGGAAAAAAATAGCCACTTGCCCTGGTTGATCAAGAGTAATGAGTCACCGAGTCCAGACTGAAGAGAGTGTTCAACATGGGATAGACTCTCACATGGACATGATGTTCAAGAACCTGTTACTTAAAGCACGTATTGTCACCAGTTATGCTTGAGGACTCACATGTTGCCCATCAGGTGTTTGTTCACTGTGGGTTGGCACCATCCTCTCTGCAACCATAAAACTGAAAAAAAGCAGTTAGATTGATGTAGAGCTTGAGCATGATGCCTACACAGAGATAAACTGACCGTTAACTGTTAACTCATGTTAAGCTGAGCTCCCATGGTGTATACATAATAGAAACCAGGAACCATTTTACAGAAACTTCTTACTCTGAAATCTTTTTAGTCACCATGACAACTTCAGTTAGGACGGAATTTAGGACAAACCCACACAGTGTCCAACTTCTGTTTAAGCATCTGTTTCTATCATTTTTAGGCAGCTGCGTCAGGCAGCGTGGTTCACTACTAGCATTATGAGGCTACCTTTACTGATACTGTAAAACGCTGCTTTCACTGTGATGTTTTTCTTTTATTTTCTTAAGAAATCTCAGACGCTGCAGACTCGATCTCCACCGTCCCCTCTTATTACCTTTGTGTGTTAATGTTGACGATAAAATATACAGTGATGGTGGTGAATAATGAAAAATAATGAGGGACGCTCTCACAATATTCTTAACTTAGCACACAAGTTTGTTTGACCTTTTCACATCATAGTGGGTTGCTAGGTAACAGGCATGGCAGTTGACTGTCAACTTTAACTGAGTAGGTTAAGATTTCCTAACTTGAGATAAGATGCTGCAAGATAAGATAAAGAGCCTAAATTAAGATAAAATTTGCTTCTGTAATACGAATGTGAAAAATCTTAACCCTCAAATCTAAAAGACAGGAAGTTTCTGTAATATGGCACAGCATTCTAGAATATAGTTTATAGTCGACAGAGTATCAGGGCAAAAGGTAGAAACAGATGTCATTTCACTTTTGAGCCTATTCACAGCCCAACCTCTGCTACTCACATTGTCTTTCCATTTCCTCCATAACTACCTCCTGTTTTCTTTCTTTCTTTTTTTTTTTTAAGGTGAACACTAGGGGTAGGTATCGAGAACTGGTATTAAACTGCTACCTGTTCCAGCCTGGTCAGTAAGGGTAAGACGTTCAGAAGTGTGGGCTCACTTTACTACACTTTACTTACACTTTAATGATAATGCAGCTAAATGCAATATACATTGTGTTATTTAGGTTCTGTCTGAAACTTAGTGGAGTCAGTGGTCTGGTCCATAACTGAAGCTTTTTATTTCAACTCTGCAAATCAGCATTTACAGCCAGGAAAACGCACAGCCTAAAGGCTAGAAACAAAAGCACCTGCATTTTTTTTTCCTTTTCCCAAATGCCTCTACCCCACCTGTATTCAGGATCTTCAACCTAAAAGGCCTTGTGAAGGTGAAACTAAAGCAGCCAAAATTTGAAATATCTTTTCCAAATGAACGACTGACTAAATGTATTGCTTATGGTTGTTACTATTTTCAATTGCAGGGAGATGACCACCGCTTTTTCACATTTTTTCAAGCTGTCAAAATTTCATGTAACGTCTTTGTTTTTTGCATCGAATTCCAGAGAGTACTATTAATTACGTGTTGATAAGAATTAATAAGTAGTATCAGTATCATCCTAATCAGGAGTGTAAAGAGTACTGAAAATCCCTACTCAAATACAAGTACTGTTACTATAGTGATAATTTACTCAAGTACAAGCAAAAGTAAATAAAATTACTCAGGTAAGAGTAAATAAGTAGTTTGTTGAAAAACTACTTAAGTACTGAGTTACTTAGTTACTTTTTGGTATTTCTGCTGTCAGAACCTGAACATACTCTGCTACTGGAAATAATCTGTACAGAAAAACACTACTGCTAACCATACACTAGAAGACTTTGAAAAGATTCTGAAAAGACATTTAATAGATTAAAGTCTGACACCCTCTCACATCTAAAGACAAGTCACAGACTTTTTAGTCACAGGTTATGATTTTGCAAAGACTGGGAATCTTGCAGAGTCACTATTTACAAGACTGCAACTAGATTTTGAGCTTATTTTATTGAGCTTATTTCCCATCATGCTCGCTGGTAGGCTAAATGTAAACACTGTAGCCCCGTTCGGCAGTGTTTTAGCTAGCTAGCTAGTTAGCATTAGCATAGCATAACTACCCTTCGTTACAAGATAGGATAACGTGAAAACAGCTTTAAAACGTGCGTGGTTTAGAATCGGACTGTTTACTGCGCATTTCTGCGCATTAATGAACTATTGGATGTGTTTACATTTGTGACATCTCGGGCCCATGACTCGGGTTCGCGTTAGCCCCGGGGATTTCGAGGGCTTCAGCAATTTCTGTCCACCTTTTTTCCTTTTCCACTCTGTCGTGGTAGAAATGGGAAGATACGTCAAAGAAGCACTCTTGTTCACTCCACAGCTCCACCAGCTTCTCCTCCTTTTGAACAGTCCAGGAGAACCGTGGTTTCCGAGCACTCCCCTGCATGTCAAATCTCCACCAGACATTCCTGTACTTGGCTCGCGGCTTCCTGTTTGGAGCTGAAAAGAGCTCTCCTATTGGTGGTCAACAATGTTACGTCACTATTTGCGTGAGCCAAGACCTACGACTTATGATAATATTAAACACGGTTGATTTTATCGTAACGCCAGGATGAGAAACAGACTGACTTAAAACTGCAATCTTGATCACCTTACACTGAACGATCAAGATGACGCGAGCGCGACGCAACTCTAGCAAGACTCTCATGATTTTGTTCCGACTTTGGAAATTTGTCTGTGATAGTAAAATCGCTTGAAAACCGTTTGGTGTAAGGTCAGCATAAAGCTAAAGTTCTGACCAAAAACAGTTCGCTCTGCTAGTGCACATTTACAAACCTTACTGTGAACCGTGTTGGAAACAAGGTTTACATTAAACTGCATGCATTTCATGCTTAGATGGTTTAAGACTCCCTGATTTATCTGTTTACAGTATTTTTGAATCCCTGAAAGACTGGGCAGAGGTTCTTACTGTTTAATTAAGAGAAAAAAAACAGTCAAAATTATGAGTAGATTGCTTAATTAATAAGGTAATTATGGTTGCGCATTGCAAAGCAATAATACAATTGTTATCAAACCAAACCCTACTGTATACTTAACCTGAGAGCCACAAAACTTCACATACTCACTAAGGGCAGGTCCCCAAACACTAATCCACAGCCATACTGACCCGCACTCGTTTACCCATCCCTCGTTCCTCACTTAGCAAGCTGCGCAACCATCCCGCGTTTCCTTCAGGAAATGCACTTTTCTAGTTTTAGTCCTGCTGCCCATCAGCTCCCTAGACTCTAGTTTACATTAACAGGTGTGAACCTCTACAGACAGTAAACACAGTCACAGCCTTCAAACACTGTATTAACTGATAATATATTTTACTAGTAATCATGCTGATCAGGCAGAGAGAGAGAGAGAAAGAAAGAGGGGGAGAGAGGAAGAGAGAGAGGGGGCAAAAGAGACAGAAAATAGAGAGGAGGAGGAAGAGAGGGACAGAGGGGAAGAGAGAGAGGGGGGTTGAGAGAGACAGAAAGACGGGGAGGAAGAGAAAGAGAATGAGAGAGAAAGAGAGGAAGACAGGGAAAGAGAGAGAGAGACGGGGAGGGAGAGGGAGACAGAGAGAGGGCAGGGCGGTATCAGATATTAAAAATGAACTCAAGTAAGAGTAAAAGTGATTTAATTCTACTCCAAAAAAACTGTACTCACTTACAGTAACAAGAGTAAATGCGATTCGTTACTTACATCTCTGATTCTAATGATACCTATACCTAGTGACCACTGTGTTTCATGATTATGGCTAAAAAATTCAGTTGGGGAAAGGAAGTGTCGTTTGTTACCGTTTTAGCAAGGTCAGTGAAAGTGTGGTTAATGTTTCAGTTGATGTTTTGTCTAATTAAATGTCTCAGAGACAATACAGCCGAATGAAGATGAAATTACCACTGGACTGGCCATGCCATAAGCATAAAAAACACAGAGCTTCAGCAGACATGAGACTGTGGCTTCATAATGACTTTAAAAAGCTCAGTTGTTAGCGCTGAAATCTGTCTAACCGACACAGGCTCAACATTTTAATGTCTGTCAGCCATCAATGATGGACGATGGCATCGTACGTCAGCCCAACACTAGTAAGCTGATGGGGTGAAACAAATGCTGATGATGACAAAGTGTGGGAATGCATCAGTTTCTACCTTTCACCCTGCTACTCTGTTAATTATAAAAGTGATCTAACTACATGTAAAACTACATTCCAGAGAGTTGGTTTCTTGTATGTAGAGTTGTGCTTGCATCTACCTATCCTTTGCTACACTGAACCATATCACCGCTTACCTCTAATTACCCTTGACAAGATTGGTGTCCAAGATGTTGGGTTCAAGCGTGAATGCAGAGCTGTGGCATAGAGTCCAATACAGTCAGGGTATGATGTTCAGAAAAGGGGAACTTTGAGTAGGTGCTGTCATCATTCAAGACAAGCAAGCAACTTGTGAGTCAGGCGTATGCTGTGTACTGGCAAGGGTCCTCTCTGCAGCCAGAAAAAAGACAGCAAAGAAACAACAAAGAAAACATTAACAACAAAAGGAAATTCTAAAAGGAATTTCTTAAATGAGCTTGGGCTGAGAGGACTTGGTGGCATTTGTGGATCCTGTTTACACATGGTTTCATTTGCACAGTAGAGTTTTGACTTGGCGGGGTGGGGGGGAGGGGACGGGGAGAGGGATCAAACAAACATTTAAGGGTGACACTAGTTTAGAAGTTTATCAATTAAATGTACTCACTCAAAACTGAGTGTTGATAATGCTGATGACAAATCAAAGTGCTCACCATCACACATTCCTGCGAAGTTGACAGCCTCGCCTTTTCCAGCTGCACCGTGCTGAGGAGAAAGTTAAATGATTTTGTGGTGTATGGCTAGGAAGTTCATGAGGTGAATCATCAACATAAAAGTTGCAATCTTTCTCCGTAAGGAACAAAATATGTGTATTTTGGAAGTTAATAAAATCACTATGGATAAAATATTTATTAAACAGTGATCACAACAACTGAAGAAAGAGACTTGGATGGCTGAGACTCACAATTGCTACTCAGTGCTTGCAAAAAGAGATGAGCCTAAAGCCTTCTGTTGTTAAATTAAATGTGCACTGAACTGTACAACAACTTACTACTATTTATCCTTGCCAAACTGGTATCTGATGAGAAGTGCAGAATAGTAGGACAGCAAAGAGGTTGACGAAATCCATGTCAAGTACAACCACCGGTAGACGTAATAAGACCTGAAGAAAGAGTAAGAAGATAAAAGACAGGAGGGCATACATCCTCTTAAGTGAAAGATGAAATAATCTCAACCATGAACTACTCTCTATTTTCAATGCACAGGTTGCACAATGCACACCCAAAAACAGCCAGGCCTCCCAAGTGGCTTACCTGGTAGAACACATATATATATAACGTTATTGCAGCATCCAAGGTTCCATTCCATTGGGCCTTTTCTGCATATCATCCCCTCTCTCTACTGTGTTTACTGTCTATTAATACTGCATCTGTCCAATAAAGCAGAAATGCCACACAAATCATCTTTGAAAGTTAAAATTAAAAACAGCTTGCTTTTGATATTTAAATGTATTAGAATCTCACCTTTTTCCTGGGTGCCACAAAGGCCAGCAACTTGTTACTGCCAAGTCTATAACCGCTCACAGGAGTATGAAAGCAATGCATGAAAGGTGGCAAGAGTGAAAGACTAACATTTTTACACTTGTAATAAACAGAATTTATACAAGAGCAGTGTGTATAGATAATTAAGACATGTTACTCTTAAACTGTTAATACATTTGTTAGACATGTGCGCAGTTTACTTACCTTAGTCTTCAGAGACCGCTTTATTCACTTCAGTGCATTGACAGTCAATAAGCTCTGCAATGGACTCTTGGAAAATTTGGAAAACTCACTGTATGTAATGTAAAATCTTGAACTAAATTACTGTTTGCCATTTTCAGAATTATATAATGAAAGTCAGTCTTCCCCTTTAAAATGTTTAAGCTAACTGAAAGAACAGCCTCCAACAAAAATGACAATCAAAATTGCTGTTGCTTTGAACTTACTGTTCAAGTAATCATTAGGCATTAGTAATTAAACCAAAATGTACAAGAAGCCAGAATAAATAAATTTAACAGAACCAAACACTGCTTATTAAAACACTGAAGCTAGTTGAAAACATCTAAGAACACTATTCTGAATGTCAACAGTTAATAGTGTATGCTGTTCCTCACAGCTACTACTGTATAAGAGTTCAGTTGAATAAATCCATCCTTAACATGTCCTTCTCCACTCGTGATCAGAGAGATCTGCGATGAGGGTGAGGACTCTTGGGTTCACTGACAGTTGTTTCTTGTTTTTCCTTGCTTTAATTTTTGTGCCACTCTCTGGACTGATGTTGAAGAAACATCTTTGTGAACACAATAATTCATAACCAACCACAATATACAGTGATTTGTTCTAAAGGAGGAGATTTAATTCATTCACGACTTTGTAGTCCAAACTCAGCATGAACTGCTTTGAGGTATAGCAGGAGGTTCCTGCAAATAAGATACTGGTAGACAATAATTAACAGCCGTCATCAGCCATTAATTCAATTCAATTCAATTCAACTTTATTGTCATTATACCAATACAGGGTTGCACAGTATAATGAAACACAGTCAGGCTACTTCTCCAGTGCAGTTACAAGAATATATGTGTGTATATATATAAATAGCATAGTGCAAAGACAAATAGACAAAAACAATGTGTGCAAACAGTACAGTACGTGTACAGGACATGTGCAAAGTGTAAGAGCAGTATCAGTTAAGTATGTGGTTGTAAACAGTATAGATATATAAAGTGTACAGTGCAGGTAGGAGAATAGCAGCTTAATGTTCAGGTAAGACCTAAATTGCTAAATTACCATCCAAAAGTGGTCTTAAAAGATGCTAGTTGTGTTTCTTCCCCTTCCAGTGGTATTTTCTCCTCTATATGAGTGCAGTTTGACCTGTCAGCTGTCCTTTCCTGTGGTGAGAACAAGTGCTTCACCAGGACTGCTGTTCTCCAAAATGAATGAAGTGGAACTGGACCTGCAAACACCACTGTGAGCTGTTTTGAAGAAAGCATAACAACACATTTATTGTGCATTCTGTTCTTGTTGAGCATCCTTCGACCCATTTTAGTAGCTTAAAATGGTGTTTGCAGGTCCAGATCATCACTAACGTCACAGTGTTCCCCTGACACATAACTCCACCACAGATCAGATTCTAACAAGCATTTCAAAGTCTCTCTCACAGGCACATAATAGGCAAACCGATCTTCCTAAAAATATTTTCTTAGGCTCCACATAGTTGAACATTTTTTTGTAAGAATGAACTCTTGAGAATGCTGTCCTCATTGGCCCTGCGTGGCATGTAGAGAACAAATCAAATCCCCAGACAGACTCACAAACTTTGGTGATGTCCTCTGTTCTGATAATGATGTGTCATTTTTTAGCAGTGAAGTAAGTTTACTCAAAGTATATGTCTGACCCAACTCATGGATGTTTTGCATCTCCTCAACGATGTTCTGTATGGTCGAAGCAGGTAGAAGAAACTTTCCCTGCAATTTCAAGTAAAATAAGCTAACCTTTCTAAGAAAAAGATCGCTGAAATTTTCTGACACATTCATTTGACTTTCATCTGTACCTGTCTCACACACTTGCAGGTCAAAGTCTACTGATTTAGTTGGAACACATGATGACTGAGAAGCAGACTCTCTGTATAAATCAATAACGCTGCTCTCTGCAAAATCCCAGTGCTTCCGTGACATGTGGGCGGTAAATGAAGATTTCACCTTGAAAACCTTTGTGCATCTCCTCACATTCCGCATTTAAACTTGGTAACAGCCGTCCTGACAGGAACTTTAACAAAAACATATACGCTATGCCTCCGGTAAACATGAGCCTTAAACGCTCCATATCTACAAAATGTCTGCTTACAGCCGGCTCCAAAATACTTAAATATACAACGTGGTTCATTTCGATGAAATTTGCAATGAAGCACATAACCCCTCAATGTCTTAACCGACATGCCAAATGCAACAAATTACAACTAAACATTTCCTTAATCAACCTTGGGTAAAGTTAGCTGGCTAACATTCAATGCAAAAAAAACCTAGCTAGCGTTACACCGACGATGTTAGACAAAAGTCAACTCTCTCAATTCGTAAGATAGTTAGGTAGCTAACGTTAATTACCATTCAATAACTAGGTGTGCTGAAATGGCGGTAAATGCTTGGTGATGGGGTCAAAAGTTCGCTTTTCGTTACCATTACACAAGAGTCTTTCGTCTCTCTCTCCGTTTAAATAAGGAAGTTACCATGTACTCTGAAGTAGTTTAAAAACAAAGCATAATAATTTGTGAGCAGTTGGTGAGCAAGTACTTCTTAAAGCCACGTACAGCAGTGTTCCACAGGCTGTATCATAGGCTGAAAAATAAAAGGTAAACCCATGCTTTAGAGTTTTTGTTCTATAAAAAAACAAGGTATACATGACATAACCTCTTGGATAAGCCTGGATTCAGCCTTTCCGATGAATAACAGGAAAATTAAACTTGACCAAATGCTGCTGCACTCAGTGCAACACTGAAGCCACACTAGCTTTGATGGTCTTGAGCTGGGTTCACTTTTTGTTCAAAAGTTAATACACTGCACAGATGACCTGGTTAAAATAGTACCTTACTAAAGTTGTTCTCAGCCAAACAAACTCAGGATTGTGTTTTTAGGCTTCTTGAGTCATTTTGGTAGTTCAGTCAAACTAGCTCATATTACCAACTGCGTGTATAATGAAATGATTTACAAATGGTTTTGTAAACCACACAGAGAAATGCATAGTTGACATTTTGAAGGTTATTTCTGGCTTTGAAGACAGGTAGAGCACAACATCTAAACAACCCTAAACCATTCTTTACTACAACACTGAGGAAGCACATTATTAAAGGGACAGAGTCTATTTAAAAGCAGAAATTAAGTTTTGTTGCCTCAGCAAAGAGTTAATGAGCTCAATAAGTAAAGAGTAAGAATAAGGATTTCTCTGTGCAGTTTATGATGGAAACACCTTAACGTTCCACAATCCCTCTACCAGCACTGCAGGCAGTAGGCGGTAGAGTTTTCATGTATTGGTTCCTGGTAAGTGTGGATATCAGGCTACTGCTGCTGACAAGAGCATGGAGTGCGATGTGTCTGACTTTGAGTTTGAAAGTCATGCATTTTACAGTAGCCTGTGCCTATCAAAGCACTCAGCGGTGTGCAGCCTCGAACCATCTCAAGACCTGCAGTAAAGCTCGCCTCTCAGAAGCCCCCTCTCAAAGCCAGGCAGAATGTTGAACATTTTTGGGTGCCACTGGTGACCCTGTGCTGTCCAGCAGTGCGAGCGCTCAGCTTTGTTCGAAGTCCTCGGTATGCCAGCAGCTCATATTCTCGTGGCTGTTTCAAACCCTCACTGAGCACACAGAGCCAGACAGAAAGAAAGAGATGAGGGGAGTGGGGGTTGGAGGCAAAGTGAACAGTAAGCAGGGCAATCTGGTACACTTTGATGAGTGTGTGTATGTGCTTGTTTTGACACGTGTTCAGGCAAAATTGTTCTGACTTTGAACCCAGAGGAAAAACAGGAGTAACCTACAATATGAGGACCAATCAACTGCTCCTCACTTTGTAAAGTGCTTTTTATAAACGGTACAAAAGTTTCAGTTTTTTTAAAGGAAGAGGCAAAACTGTTTCAGCTGCTGAAATTACGTTTAGGTTTAAGTTAAGTTTAGGATTAGAAATTTGTCATTACGTATAGTAATAGCCATATGTGGTCATTACATAGTCATTACACATGTACTCTTATGTAATACATATGGGGTATATACCTATATACCTAGGACCTATTATAATTATTATATCTAAATGCTTACATGTCTATAATACATATGAGACATTATCACTGCAAACAGCTACTTACATAATGCATATGGGACATATTATAATTATTCTATCCATTTTTTTACATGCCTATAACACATAAATGACATTATCACTACAAACTGGTACATACATAAGCCATACAGGACATATTATAATTATTCTAGGGCTAGTTTTTGCATGCCTATAACATATAAAGGACATCATTACTGCAAATAGATACTTGCATAATACATACAGAACATTATAATTATTACATCCAAGAACATACATGTCCTTAATAAATTTGAGGCATATTATAATTATTATATCTAAACTCTTACTTGTCTATAATACATATGAGACATACCATAATTATTGTATCTAAGTGCTTACATGTCTATAATACATATGGGACATTATTACTGCACACGGGTACTTACATAATACATATGGGACATATTATAATTAATATATCTAAGCTTTCACATGTCCATAATACATATGGGACATATTATAACATATAGGTACTTACATAATTCATACAGGATATGTGTGGATAAGACCCCACATTCAGATAAGTTGTGAAAACAAACGTGTGTGTGTGTGTGTGTGTGTGTGCATGTATTTGTGTGCGCATGCGTGCATGTTAGGCTGGAAAGGTTGAAGCTATGGGACATCATGCAGATGGCACATGGTGACCGCAGAGAGAGGATGAAAGAGCAAGATTAGGGATGGCTTCAGAGAACCTGCTGGGTGCTGGTGGTAGGTCAGCTTCTCTCCCTCTCTAACCCCCCACCCCCCTACTGTGTGTTTGTGACTGTATGCAGTACGGAGAGAGAGAGAGAGAGAGAGGAGAGAGAGAGAGAGAGGAGAGAGAGAGAAGAACTGCAGTTTCCATCTATCTCTCAAGCTCATTTTCTGGCATTTACAACTCATTTGGGTCTGAGCATGCAACATGCCAGCACCCACTCTCAGCTGCCTTTGACCCACTTTCAACTCGAGAGCAGGCCAGCCTGAGCAAACACACCAACCATGCCAGCAGCAGAACAAACATGTTGGACCTCAATGTGCTGTTTGACATGACGCCCTCGGCTAGGCCAAATACTGTATGTATATACATCACACTGCTGTTAAAACAAAACCTCCAGAAAAGCCCAGAAAAAGTATGTTTTCACCTTCTCCTGTAAGATTATCTTTTAGGAAACTTGGGGGTTTGTTTAGACAGCAGTGATATATACATGTAGCGTTCAGACTCTAGCATGTGATGTGTGATCGTGCAAACCTGTGTACCATAGAGGAGGAGCACAGACTCCTTAAAAACTGACACTCTCTCCAGTGTGAAAGAGAGGATGCTTGCCACGTGGCCAGAAGCATGCTGGAGGGGGAGAAAGAAAAGTAGGAGAACTAAGTACAATTATGGCTAAGTAAGCTGTTTTTGTTTAATATGGTTTGGTTCAACTTAGCACTTTTGACTCACACTGTCCAATGCTTCTCGGTGTATTATCATGTTTTTCCCATGTATATTTTGGGTACACCTCTATGTATCCTCACTCATTGCCCATTTTATCAGCTCTCCTTACCGTAAAGGGTGCACTTTATAGTAATACCATTACAGACTGTTCTTCGATGGGCAGAACCCCTACAGGACCACCACAGAGCAGGTATTATTTGGGAGGTAGATCATGTGTGTCTGATCCACTCAAACCAGTACAACACACCCTAACACACTACTACCACCATGTCAGTGTCACTGCTGAGACCACCTAAATAATACCTGCTCTGTGGTGGTACTGGGGGGTTCTGCTCATTGAAGAACAGTCTGTAATTGTAGAACTACAACGTGCACCTTTGTGGTCAGTGGAGCTGATAAAATGGAAAAATGACGAGTGTAAATACAAGGAGGCGTACCTAATGAAGTGGCTTGTGGATGTAAATATATGTAGAGGATATAGGCATTTTCACACAATGTAAAGGTATAAACGAGACAAAAACGAACATGCATGTATTTTTATGTATGTAGGTATATATTTATTTATTTATTTATTTATTGACAACAACAGTATATCGGTTCATGTCTCCTTGTTATCCCAGGATTACATACTGTATATCTGGACATTTCACAGAGAATAACCGCTGCACTGAGCAGCCAAGTATATCCAAAACCAAATCTTTCATTCTCATTCTCCCTCTCTCTGTCTCTTTCTGCCTCTCTCTGTCTCTCTCTATCCCCATTTATGTCATGCCGTTCCATCAGCACTGCCATGGTGTTATTTTCCCAAACAGAAACAATATTGTCTTTGTATCTCTCTGCTTTCCCTTGACTGCACCCCTCCTCCCCCAAACCCTTCCCCAAAAGCCTCTGCTCGGCAGCCTCTTCATAAGCGGACTGAAGGGGATGCGCACTGATAGCAGAGATGAAATGATTTTCTGTCTTTCCCCTCTGCTCCTCTCTTCCCTCTCCTGATGGGCTCCCCCGCCGCTCCTCAGCCACGCGGGACCGACGTGGTTCGAATGTGAAGAGAACCCTCTTTAAGCAGCCTCTGATTAGCCTGCCGGAGCCCAACAGGCAAAAGGCTGAAGTACGCTTCACTATTTGACTGCAAGGAATTTTCTCCCAGATGATGCAGCAGCAGTGAGCAGTCTAGGTGGAACAGCAGGCTAGGTAGAAGAGTCAGACACTTGTTGTACATGTAAGGTAGTGCAAGGCAAACATTGCATTTATGAGGAGTGTGATGAGAGAATAAATATATTAGATGAGTTTACATGAAATTAGAATTCAGTAAGTTCAGTCATAGCCTAGTTTGAATGTAAACTGGCCCTGCATTCAAGATTATAAGCTACTAAACTTGCAATGTTTACTTTAAATTCTAACTTTACTGTTGAATTGGATAGATGGGCTGAACATAAACGTTGTCATGTTCAGCCAAATCAAATGTATATTAAATAGCAACCGATTATTAATACAAAAGATCATTAATACTTTGATTTCACCACTTTATTGTTATATTCATTTACATTTTGAATGGGCATGTGTAATCGATTTACCAACCATTCTTGGTATGAAGATGCCACTAAATATGTCTGTTTCGTTTAATGTGGCAGAGAGCCGCCTACTTGTATACAAAGGGGCCATTTGACTAACAAGCATAGCAAGCAACTACATATTTGTTGATTTTGCACAATTTGCATAGGAAGGCATGTGTCACAATGGTACCACATCAAAACATATCCATGCTTGTCAGCCTAATATATCATACAAAATAAAACTATGAAAACATTCTATAGATAAGCTCACCAGACAAACAATGAGTCACCTGTGACTGAAACATACCTAATAGTTTGTAATATCTCCATGAGCACGAATAACAGCTGCGACTGGACTAATTTCTGGATGTAGGGCACATCAATGTTCAGTTACTCGTGCATCAAAGAATTGTGCAGTATCTACAGGAGCCTGAAGTTACTACCACCTTAAACACGCAAGGTGAATAATTTTTTGTTCAGTGAGCTTAAGACTTACTACAACTTTTGCAGAGGCCTCAGATTATGTATTAGTTTCATTTCCAAAATATCAAAATTCACTGGAAATGTCTATTCAAATGTGCAGAAGTGTGTTCTCTGCAGAGGATTGTCAGAATCAACAAACTTAGTTCAACGCACGCAGAGCTAAAAGTAGAATGGGCTTTATTACACAAGTTGACAGTTAGGCTCAACAGCAACAAGCAGGCAAACATAACCGTAGAGTCATAAACAGGAGGACAGGCAGGAGTCGAAAACCAGAGAATCAAACAGATCAGCAAACAAACCAAAAGGAGAATCCAAAAGAGTAAACCAAGAGATTCAAAGAGGAGTCGATAACCAGAGATAGCAAAGAGAGAGATAACAAGAGAGCCTGCTTGGTATGCAAACTGGGCTTGGCAATACTTCGCAATGAATAGACAAACAGAGGGCTTTAAATACAAAGAGAGGTAATGATGAACAGGTGTGTGTGATCAGTATTCGTATTCTGAGGAACAGGAGAATGAGATGTGATTAGTGGATTCCGGACATGTGGCTATGATGTCATCGGGTATTGAACTCAAGAGATCAGAGGCAGCGTGTGCAGAAGTGTGACAAGGATGTGATCACTTAAAAAGCATGAGAACTTTGGGAAGGAAAAAGTTCTCTTAACTTTAATGTAGATGAATGCAACAAGAATGTATTTTTGTAGTTTTCTATATTTATTGATAGTCTGTAGTTTCTGTTTTTTGAATGAAAAATGTTATTTTAAATGTGTAATAATAACACATAGTAAATTTACGAACTGCAACAAAAATTGTACGGTGGAAGCTTTCGCTAGTCCTAACAGGAGTCTCATGCTGTGTCATTCATTCAACCATTCCTGACTAATCATTCACTTACACCTGTCACGACTTACGTACCTTATCTTCAGCTTTCAGGTGCCAGTGTTTAGATGTTCTCCTTCTTCCTCTCCACCACCACCAGTTTGGTCCCTGTCCAGGTGTCCGGAGGGGTAGGCTCTGCTCTTCAATCTTGATCCTGCAGGATCAGTGAAGGTCTTAATGCTCCAACACATAAACTGGGGCCTACATCAAAGACTCTTTCATTTCTGAACTTTTATCTTTTAATTTGCAAAATTCCACTGTGAATTCAAACTGTCCTCCTTTACTCCCACCTCCTGCATCTTTCTGGTAGAAGGATAAATTCCTTCAGTTAGATTGAATGAGTTGTGCCAGCTGTCTGTAAAGCTCGTCCAACCTGCCAACAGTTGAAGAAAAAGAATGTGGGCAGAGTATGAATAGGTCAATTCAGTTCATTTCAAGAGCTGATGGTGAAATTATATCTAGATGAGATTTTCAGAATGATATGAATCTGGGTGAGAAACATTTAATAGAATGACATGCAGTTGCATCCTCACTTTCACTTTAATACTAATAGCCAGGCTCTAATAAGCAGATTCCCCCTCTTCCTTACAACCCGCTCATGACTTTCTGACTCCAGACGTGACACTGTGAGTGCAGTGAGAGAATGTGAGCGAAGCACCTCCACACCTCAAACATGTCTGTTCTCTGAAATTAGTATAGACTGCTGTACATGTATGTCTCGTCTTTTTTCCCTTTTTTCTTTGCCACCCCCCCCCCCCCCCCCCCACACACACACACACACACACACACACACACACACACACACACACACACACACACACACACACACACACACATATATAT
>CM067474.1:52387267-52459492 GCA_034552555.1 Semaprochilodus insignis | reverse complement strand
CACACCCACACACACACACACACACACACCTCTGTACTTAGTTCCACTCATTATTCTGTGGCAGGGACACATTAAACATTCATCTGTACGGCTGAAGCTCAAAGCAGTACTCTGACCCCAGCAATAGCTGCTGAATTATGGAGACCACCAATAAAGGTGTTTGCCTTTGATCTCATTCCGAGTGTGTGTCTTTCCCTCCACAACTCCATAGCTGTCTCTCTTGCTCTCTCTTTTTTCTCCCTCACTCTCTCCTTTCCCAGATGAGGCACACCACTCTTCAAAGGATGATAATAAAACAGCAAGGTAAACAACCAACACCCTTACTGATGTTTCCACTTCCCTCCCCATTGTTCCCCTCCATCCTTTATCACACGCATGCTCACATACATTTGTTGCTTTCATATCAACTTGGTTTTTAATCAGCTGCTCTTTGGTAAGATTAGAGAGTGCTTGACAAGCCAAGATTACAAAGTGTTTTAAAATACTATTACAATACAATACTAGTAGGTAGCCTGAAAACTGATCAAACATGCAGAAATAAACACAGTAAAATAAATACAAAGTAATATTTACAAAACCCAAAGAATAAAAATGGGTTATCAGCCTTAATCTCTTAAAAGTAGCCATTGAGTTCAGGTTTCAGGAGCAAGAGCAGCAAGTGCACAGTTCCCACTTTGCTTCATTCTTGTCCTTGGAACAACCAAAACCCCTTGATTAGAAAACCTCAAGGACCTGACACTTGTATAGAGAGCTAACATTGGCGATTCACCTGTGACTGAAGATCATTGCTGTATTTCTCTGGTAACAAGTGCAGAGCTAATGTGCCCCCTACATCTAAAAACATAACAGCTGCATTTTGGACTAATTGAAGCTAAGACTATAAAGGCAGGTAAATAAGGCATCTTAATAGTCCAAGCATGATGACACAAATGCATCAGTAATTCTTTCTGTTTCCTAAAAGGAAAAAGCATCTAATTGGGAAAAAACAGGATTAAACAGGTTTTTTTCGGTGTGCACTGAAAAATGAGAAAATAATGTTTCTACATGCACATCTCTAGAACTACTGTCAAGTCCAGGGAACAGAACAAATGATTCAAGTTTCACGCTCAGCTGCGCATGCGACGTAAGCAAGGACTGGCCTTAACTGTACCTGACTGACCCAACAGCCACAGCTGTAGACAGTCAGCGAGCAATGATGTCCTCTATGAGTCAACCTGTTAGTGGCAGACAGCTGCACGACTCAGGACTACATGCATGGATGCTGTTACAGTGACTGCCCTTAACACCACATCAACTTTGCCAAAGACTGCAATGGTGTCATGCTAGACTGTCATGGAGTGACTCTGACTGGCAGCAGGTGATCTTCAGTGATGAGTCCTGCTTTTGTCTTGGTGGAGACGACCAATGAATCCGTGTGTGGAGGCACCGTGGTCAGTGCCAAGATGAACGCCAAGAAGGCCTGGTGTCACTCCACCTCCACCCCTACCACAAAAGCTGCAGGAACTACGTAAGAATATTCAAGTTGCATGGGTTGGATTATCACAGGACACCATTAGGAGCCTGTACAACTCCATATCGAGACATCTGGCATGTTGCGTTAGCAACTACTTCTGTATGTGTAGCTCAATAAATATTGCCCATATCAGTCAAATTTTTTTCAGAATTTATTGCTAACCTTTATCTTCATTCCAAAAAGCATGCAGCATGACAATGCAGAGAATCAGATGGACCACAGTCTCTAATTGTAGAACTACATGGTGCACCTATGTGGTAAGTGGAGCTGATAAAATGGATAAAGAGTGTACATACATTGAGGTGATCATGATGTTATACCTGATCTGTGTATATACATATATACAGCACATCTCCAACAGACACTAATTATTTTCTATTGGATAAAAACCTATTAGGAGTAGTCCAAATCATCAAGGTACTATGATCAGCAGTTTGAAGGCTGCATTAAGCATCAAGGTTAAGGAATAATAAAACAGAGGCCACCCTGGAGTTAGCATGCATCCGAATGTCATTTAATACTTGCAAAAGAATGTAGTTTTAGTAGTGTCTGTTTTTACTTTTCAACAGAGTTTGCCTCCACTTTGTGCATTTAAGAACATTTCATCCTTTTATGTGCATCTAAGGACAGCGATATATATCACTGATACAAGGTTTTGTTTCCACAGTGAAATATGTATGTGTCTGTGCAGGTACTCCTGTCACTGTCCTCATTTTTTCCCCCTTTATGTGTTGCCAACCAAGTGTGTGCCAGTGCGTATCAAAAGAGGATATGTGTCTTCTCACGCTCTATGTGTACATTTTTAATGTTTTTAGGTAGAAAGGCGCGACTGGAAAAGAGTCATAATTTGTCAGACATTAATAATACACTGGAGTTGGGTGCCATACTGGGCTGGATCACCTCTCTCCTGTCTTCTACTCATTTTATCCCTCTGCCTCCAGCCTCTGTTGCCTCACAATAGCATGACTGAGTTGCCTTTACACTGTGAAACTGCACTGTGTGTGATTCAACAAGGAAACACACAGATAGCTAACAGCATGTAAGGCAAACATCCAGGAGAACCCTGCTGAAACCGTTTGGCTCAAGAAATCCATATTAAAATACATAAATCAATAGCTATTTAAAAGAGAGCGAGATAAGACATCCACTTACACCATGCATACAACCCACAACACAAATGTCCCCTTTTGTCCC
Organism: Semaprochilodus insignis; assembly: GCA_034552555.1. Taxonomy (NCBI): domain Eukaryota; kingdom Metazoa; phylum Chordata; class Actinopteri; order Characiformes; family Prochilodontidae; genus Semaprochilodus; species Semaprochilodus insignis. The sequence goes on along the minus strand of CM067474.1, from coordinate 52,456,785 downwards.
TACGAAGTAGGTGTGTACACAGTACAGTGTGCTTAGACTTATAAAACACCCACACACACTCACACCATGCTTAAAACAGATATCACAAGCATGTGCACTCTTGCATATGTACATAGTTGAGAGTGCATGAATACACTTGATTGTGACAACAGGACTGACCTACAGTGTCAGAACCACAAAAACGTCCTCACGTCGTAGGAATAGGTTTAGTGTTAGGCTTGGAAAAACCTCATTGCATCATGCAAGTTACATTACATGCATATAGTACTCTTAGGACATTTCTGCTAAGACCAGGTTTTGCTGGTAGCTAGTTTCATGGCCATCCAACTAAACTGGGTAACAACATGGATGGTATACCAGCCTACCTGGCAGACAGCTGCAGGGATTGTTTAAGTTTGTTGGTTTAATTGGTCATCCAGTATGACAAAAATAAACAAACTGGTCAACCAGCATAACAAACTGTTTTTTAGCAGACATGTATGACCACACGTCCTGTCATTGTGTAAAAACCTGTGTGTGTACGGTGTGGTAAGAAGCCTTGATGACTTGCAATTGTGTGTAAAAGTCAATTAATCAATCAATCAATCAATCAATCAAATTTATTTATATAGCGCTTTTTACAACCAACGTTGTCTCAAAGCAGCTTCACAAAATAAATTAGTTATAAAGGAACAAGAAAAGAGAAAAACACAGCGTTAATGTGCAGACATAAGAAAGGGAAAACCGGGCCCAAACCCACCTTGAGCAAGCCAGAGGCAACAGTGGCGAGGAAAAACTCCCTTGAGTAAGAAAGAAACCTCAGGAGGAACCAGGCTCAAGGGCGGAACCCAACCTCCTCAGGTCGATCCCGGATGAAGAGAAAAAGACAGAACTAACAGGAAAAGGATCTTAGAACGTCTATTGGTCTGATTAGTCCAGGACGGTAGGTCAGAGACCACCCTGCATTTGTTTAAAGCTTGTGTAAAGCAGGAATAATTATATGTTCTGAGTTTGTCACACTACAGAAAAGGTTGTTATCAACCACCCAGGAAAATTTGAATTATCAAAAAATGTCATGTAACATGTAACATGAGGTTTCAAAATCATGAAATAATAATGAGTAATGAGTATTCTCTGCTCCGAAATGCTGGAAGCGTGTCCACTGAAGGTGGTGAAACCATGACCAATCATGGGAAAGGTGTAGCCTCTCACACTACTAGTGTCTAGGGTAATTTGGTCTGTTTTAAACCATTTCTTAAAATAAGAAGAGAAATATAAATAAGAAGAGAAAAATTGTAAAAAATATCTGGAAAAAGGAAAATTATCTTAAAATGAGCTTACAATATTTTATATATGAACCGGATACGAGATAATTTTACTTGCCAAGAAATCATCTTTCGCAGTGTAGCGTTATAGTGTTAGAGAAAGGTCATTCTAAGTTTGGCTCAAGTGCGTCATCAGTTATTCTCTAACATGTGTAATGTGTTTAGAAACCCATCTCTGAATTTCCTTTGCACAGACTTCAACTTTTAGTCAGAACAAGAAAACGTAAACAAAACATATTAATAAGACAATTACACAGAAGACTCAACATCTAAATATAATATCAAAACTTTCAGTATTTACTGAGTCCACTTTTTGCCTTTATTACAGCACCTGTTCATTTCATGAGACTACACACCTCCACAGTTCAGACACAGAATTTGGTTGCATTTTATGGTTCTCAAGAGCCAAATAATCCCAACCACATCCAGTGATGTTGAGGTCTCCTCTGTCATTAATGAGTCCCGTTTTCTCTTTATCTTTTAATGATTTTTTTGGACTCTAATTATATTCAATCATGTCCCCTTCCTTTTGGTTTATCTTACATCTCTATCTGACAGGGTTTAATAAGTGACAGCTGGTCTGTACTGTACTTTTACCAATCCCAAGCTTTGTGGACAGAACATATTTTCACCTTTCTCACTGCTGACTTACATAACGTGAGCAATCCATTGCCCCAGGTCAGGCCTTCTCCCCAAGGTAAGGAGGAGTGAGGTTATGTCACAGTTTGTGTGTGCATGCGTACGTGAGGTGGTAACAAGAAGCAGTATTGGAGAGAAAATCCCAGGTGATGAAAAGACACATGTTCCAGGGGCAACAGTTTGATTTCTTTGAGACGGAGAGAGAAATAGACTGGCTTGCTCTGGGGATTGTGGCTTGTTGTGTTTGTTTAGTCAGGTTGCGCTCTTTAACCTGCAGGCATGTTATATCAAAGAAAGGATAACACTGCAGAAGCAACAAGTAAAACCAAAATGCATTTTTCTAAGTGGGCATACAGCCCATTGTACCTTGGACTTGGTCATAGTGCTTTGAAAACTATAATTACTTAAATCTAGATGTGCATAATGTGGCAAAAATAAGATACATGATGCCACTACTTAAAACATTTACTCAATATAATATTATGCATTATGAAATTCATTTTTATGAGGTTTGATAAGATGGAACACGCAAATTGGAACACATAAATTTCACCAGCACTGATGATTTTATTCAGCCTTTTATATACTGTTCTGTACTAAATCCGATTAATCTTATCAACCGAGTGTCTTGCTGGAAGTCCATTTTCAGAATTTGGTGATGCCCCCTTAAGCTTGTTTAAATCTGCCTCCAGAGGAGTTTTGCCGCATGCACATCCACATTGGCTATAATGAAACACGTCCTTGCATATAGACAGAGCTTTTTGTGTGCTTCCATATTTCCTATTACTGTATAAAAGATACACTTCCTATACTTTTGGAAGCACTGTGAACATAGTCAACAGTCAATATACAAGTTTATTCAGAGCACAGTTCAGATTGGTGAGTATTAAGTGTTTGGATGTTCAACATTTATTTTTCAAACAAACTGCATACTAATCTATGAACTGCATGTGTAAATAGTGTAATTAACAGAGAACAGCAGATTAAACAGCCACAGATTAATGAGGACCTATTATGCTCATTTTCAGGGTTCATCAATAATTTACTAGAACAGATTTACATGCTTCAATTTTCCAACACCACAGAAAGTCTGCATCCACCTTCCAGCTGAAATGCTCTGTTAGAGCTCCTGTGTCTTAAAGCCCAACCTTTCAATGTCATTGTCATTGTCCAATATCATTGGAATTCTGATGGGTCCCCAGATAGCAAAAGTGTTCTGGCCCAAATCTGGCCGACATTCTCCATTTTCATCTGGGCAGACCACTTCTGGTTGCATGATGTGGGCCACATATGCACCAGTTAGGGCCACACATCAGCACCTCTGCTATCTGTTGCAGAAGTGAACAAGAGTTTTTGGGACATTTGGGCCAAATGCTGGTTTATATATGTGGGCCACCTTTGACTCACTGAAGATGGCCAGTCTTGACTGTGGGCCAGCAGGGCCATATCTTTGCTAGATGTGGCCCACATCCACATGCTATCTGGGTCAGCTCACCCACACTGATCTGTTTGGTCAACAGCCAGAATCCTGGTACAAGTTCCGCCCCCACACTGCTGTGGTTATTCTTACAGTTGCATCGGTACTGCTGTGTCCATTCGAGCCAGAGTCTCTTCCTGAAAATCAGGTAGAACATGTTGGTAGACATGATCAACCTTCCCAAGCTAGACTGGAGCAGGACAGGAGTGGTAAGTGGCAAGACTGTTTCTCTGTGTGTTGTATGACGGCATCCCAAGCTTGCTGGTAGGTGTGCAGTAAGGATTGTGGGACAGAGTTTCTCCCTCTGGCATGTATTTTGGACTTTATGATTTTGCAGACTGCTTACATGCACAAAAAGTTACATAACCCACTAAAGGAAAAGGGGAAACCCCAGAAAAGCATGCCTACGTTAAATAAAGCAAATTAGATCAAATAGCCATATTTTTGTATCAGCTTTAAAGGGTTTAACAGAACTAATTATGCTGTCTTTCAGATTTTGTGACATAATGTGACATAATTGATCTTGGTTGACCACATTGCCCACACCTACTTGAATCACTCATTAGCTTCATACAAAATGGAAGTAGTTTTAATAAAATCAGCATTAGACCCATCCAGAATAAAGGTAGTTTAAAAAGGCACTAAAGAATGCAATTAAAATTAATAACATACTTCAACACACACACACACACCAAAAATGAAAAAAAAAAAAAATCATACCAGCAATTCCATTTTTATTTCATCATCAGCTTTCCGTCAATTCTCTTTACTCACTTAATATACCACATGGAAGGCCTAATATATGATCCATGCATTTATCATGATGTTTACGGCCCTAGTTATCATTTTTGCAGCCTAGCACTGATCATTTCTTCGACTTGCTATCAGTTCTTTTATGTGAGTAATAAAAAGAGGTGTCTGAGTGAACGGATGGAATCTAATGTAATTGAAGTAGAGGCAGAAGTGTGGGTAAATAGGTGAGGTGAGGCGAGACGCATGCTTTATGTTTGTAATAAATGGTCCTCCTCCAGCTGTGCTTTATAAGAGAGCTGGTCTATATGGACTGATGGCTCTGTGTTTACTATAGGGCATGGTGTCCTGTGTTGGGGGGGAGGAGGAGCAATGTCACACTGAAGGTCATGGACAATGCTGCAGTCCTCAATGCTAATTTTATTGATGGCCATTTGTGTAGTACAGTATGTGTGTTTGTGGGACAGGCCATGTTCCACATGTGTGAGTGAATGTGCCACACTTGACACATCAATGCATCCAAAGTTGGCTATGCGACTATATCAGTCTTGGACTATTAGACCTGATTACCGCAGTAATCAATTAAGAACAGTATGTGTGCATTTCTAGTCGAAATGTATTTTCAAATATAAAACTGAAAAATAAAATTGGGCAAAGCAGTTTTTATGCATTTCAGGTCTATATGAAACTACACTCATCATGAAAAGAATAGGTGCACCCAGAAGGAAGTGTGGGATTGCAATGCTATTGGGAAGGAAGCTAAAAGTTACCAGGAACAATAAATGATGGTACATTTAGACTGATATTTACTGAACTACACATACAGAAGTAGTATGACATTGGACCACCATGTTTGCTAATGCAACATGCATATGTCTTGGCATGGAGTTGTAGAGGTTCCTAACGGTGCCCTGCGATAATTCATCCCATGCAGCTTGAATATTCTCATGCAGGTCCTGCAGATTTTGCAGTAGGGGAGGAGTGACACCAGGCCTTCTGGACATGTGGCGTGAGACAACAATCCGTTCATCTTGGCACTGACCATGGTGCACATGAATTTGTTGGTCGTCTCCACCAAGACAAAAGTGGAACTCGTCACTAAAGATGACCCGCTGTCATTCTGAGTCACTCCATGACAGTCTGGCACAACACCATTGCGGTCTTTGGCGATGTTGATGTGGTACTAAGGGCAGTCATCATAACGGTCTGTGTGCATGTAGTCCTGATCCATGCAGCCATTTGGACTCATGGAGGGTATCACTGCTCACTTAATGTCTGTAGTCGTGGCTGTTGGGTCAGTCAGGTGCAGCGATAAGGCCCGTCCTTGCTTATGTCACGTGCGCAGCCTAATGTAATTTGAATCATTTGCATGTCTCACGATGTCAAACCTACCCACCAAGTTTTATTCCTGTGGGTTGATTCCTTCTGGGTGCAACTATTTTTACAACTATTCTTTTAATGATGAGTGTATAAATACATTCTCAACAAGCTATAATGCATTTATACTACAGTATACAGTAAAACATGGCAATATACATTTATTGGAACACATTACATAGCACAGTTATGTTTGTTGTGCATTATGATTTGTTCACTTAATATATTTTAAGTAGTGTTCATAATAGGATATATTGTCAGTGCCACAGTAACATCGCTTGTTTAATGCATTATAATGGGGTCTGTTTATCAAGATACATATTACAGTATCGATGTATGGTTAGATTACACAAAACATTAAACAGACATTAATTAGATACCTTTAGAAACATTTCTCCTTGAACATGAGTTCATACTTACCCATTTTATGAAATAAACCAAAATTATAATAATAAATACATGGTTTCATGGTTTTCTGAGGTTATACCAACAGAAATGTTAAAATGAGCCATTCTAAGCAGGCTTTAATTTTTTTCCAAAGTTTGTGAAAGGGCTGCTGACCTTGACAAAGCAATATGGTCCACTTTATGTTGCAATACCTTGACCCTCTATCATAAATGCATGTTAAAACTTTTGAGGAAGTAAGAAATTGCAGACAAACGTTTTCAGTAAGTAGTTTAAAGGTGCATTATCTACCTATCTATATCTAAACATAAAGCCATGGCAAACATTTATATAACTACACTTGGTTTGTACGGTTTCACCATCTGACATTTTTAGAATTTGGATGCATTTTTAATTTTTACATGACATGCACAAAAATATATATATTTATAGCATGTTTCAGTACTGTGTAGTTCCTCCTGTCATATATATGTATTTAGTGTATTGATACTGAATTGTACTTAATAAAGATAAAACAAATTTTAGTTATGAGCTTTTCTTCCATTCTAGGTCCTGAACACAGAGAGGATCTGTGCCAATGGCAAGAGTTTGGCATAAAACACTTGCAAATTTTTCTTTGTGTGTGCAGCTAACCATGCTGTACAGGTGGGATGGCATAATGCCACGGGTATTCATTGGCTGGCTCTACATTTATCCAACCTTTGTACTTTTTCATCTAGAGTTATTTCAAACCGAAAGGAGTCCAGAAATAGCTGTGATTCCGAACATGGCAATCAAATAATCAACTAATTTCAATCCATCTCTCACTAAATGTTTAAATGCACAGAGTGAGTTTTTCTATATATGATTTATGTTTCTTTGCTGCCCAGCTGGCATAATACACATAATTTCATTGCTGTTCAATGAAAAACACGTATTTCCATTTTAGATGCTTTTTCTTTTTATGCATCATTTGAACACAGCAGATGCTGTTTACACTGTGTGAGAATTTCATGATGAACGGATCAACGGAAAAGGCCCCAAACTGCTTGGAAAAAGGTTTGGTTCCATTAACTTATATTAAAATTAAATTATGTTTTTGCTCTCTCCTGTTAAGTTACCATTTTGGAGATACTTCTCTTGGGACAGTGACGATTTGCTAAAACTGGCATTTTAAATTCTCAAATGAAAAAGGTTTGCCTATTTACGGAACATGAATCAGGTAAAGCACCACACTGCATATAAGAGTCAGCTTGCTATTTAGCACAACAAGTTATTGCTATAAGTGTAACATCTTCATTCAAATGCTGTGCAAAGACACTCACCAGACTCACAATTTCCTAAAACAATCATCATGCTTATTCCAAATAAGTGTCATACATACACAGCCGTGGTGGTTCATATTGAGAGCCTTTATCCTGTGAGTTGTGTATGTTCATGTGAGCAAGTAACTCTGTAAACACTGAATTCTATTAGGAAAATGCATGCATAGCTGTGGGCACCGTCTGCATTCATCTATTCAAGGTCCTGAAGATTGATTATGGGATTTGGCAGACTTACCTGCATCCTTTCCCTCTGCCTTTATTTTTGTTTCCCACTTCCTCTCTCACTCTTGCTCTCGGAACCTTTCATTTGAGGGTCCTAACCTTGCAGATCCACAAAGTGCGTATTTTTCATTCGATTACTGGAGCCGCTAGGCATGATGGGTTCCTGAGACAGCACCATCGCCTGGGTGATAACATCATCTCCAAGATGATAGCACCATCTCCACGGCAACCTGTTCAGCTTCGAAGTGGCTAGAAGCTATGCTGGTAAAGAACTGTCCATGTTCACACAGAGATGGGGCAACAAACCTGAAACACAGTATGGAGCAACAGTCTACACCTGTGAAGTCTCTACAAAGCAGACTGAAAGCAGAAAACTACATATAATAAAGGAATAGTTTTCCCCAGCTTACACAGTTTTCCCCAGTTTACACAGTTTTCCCTGTAGCCTCAGTGTAATCAATAAGCCAAGGCATGAACACTCAATTTCAATTCAGTTTTATCGTTTTAATTTGCCATTTTGTTCCACTTTGCAATTACACATTCTTGCACTACTGTGCTCATTCTTTGCCTACTTTGGAAAATAGTTTGGAAAACACATTCTGAGCTGATTGCATTCTCATTTTCACAGACTTCCACCCACCAGTCAGCCAGTCAAGGCAGGGCTATAGCAGTTGACAAGCTCATAGGATAAAAATGTAGTCACATTGCATGTTTAAGGTGGTAGTAACTTCAGGCTCCTGCAGATGCCGTTGCACAAGGATTACAGGGCTATAAATACCTGTGGGGTGTGTGACAGGATTCATAGATTGAGAAGAGGTGGTACAGTGCATTGAATGTCTCACTCGATGTGTGGAAAATCCGTCCAAAGCAGATCAGTTAATGATTGGCATATAGGAGTGATTACATTTGGGCATGCCAAAGACCATAGTGTGACAGACCATAGTGTGAAGGAGGTAGGTGAATCTGCAGATGTATGGAAGTGTACGGTCATACAGGTCTACCAGCAGTGGTAAAAATCCCAGTCCACAGGAAATTCTCCACAGAATTGTGCCAGGGAAGGCTTCCACTAAATCTGGCCCAACTGCACAATTTTTATGTAAGAGTGGCTGAACATTGATGTCACCTACATCCAGACATTTGTCCAGTTCATGCCAAATCAAATCACAGCTGTTATTCCTGCTTGTGGAGGTATTACATGCTATTAGGTACGTTTCAGTCACAAGTAACTAATTTATCGTCCGGTGAGCTTACATTTGGAATACTTATATCGTCTTTATACCTGACCTGAAGAGAAACTTTAATTGAACATGTGGCAAAATTGTTCACTTTATCAGGGTGGGGGTCATTAAGTTCAGAGACAGAAACCAGTACGTCATAGAGTGTCAAAAATTATTTAAGATCATGTAACAAGTCGAGAAGGTTTGAGGCAACTGTGTGATAATTCAGGCATTAAAAACAAACACAAAACATACGGTATATAGCTCTTTTGTGGGTCCTCTGGACCATTTACCAAAAAGTGCCACATTGCTGAATTCATAAGACAGATGGCAGGAATGCTTAGGGGGTTAGCACTGGGATGATGAGAGCCAACAAATTAAACTTTTGACAATTCAGCTCATTCAAATGCTGATTTTTCAATAAACACATTAATACGACAATTACATGTAGAAAACTGTGTGAATGAAATGAAATTTACTATGCATTACAATAGCATTCTCATGTGATGAACATCTTCTCACTGAGTTACTTTTTTATGTATTGTAGTGGAATACCTTACTAACTGGCAGCAATTCACTGCTTTAATTCAACGTATTCTGCCCAAAACTGACTATAAGCATCGATCACTTCTTAGCTACATTAACCTTGTACCTGTAATGCAAAACTACAGAAACTTCAGACACCAAACATATCTACATGTAGAAGGAATATGGCATGATTTCTTTTTTTTTTTGCCAAACCATTCTTTTAACACACAGAGGTAGAGGTCAGAGCACATGGTGATAATATAGCAGGCGAAAAGCACTTGCTGAAGGGCACTCGTGGTGTTGACTCGTTCACAGCTGCTCTGGTGCTGACCGCTGTTGGCCACAAGCCGCACTGGGATTCATGCCTCTGTGTTTAGAGCCGCTGGCCTGGAGCCTGACATTCTAAGCACTGTGCTGCTGCCCCAGTTAGCGCAGTTCAGTAGAGTCAATGTGATAAATCTGATTTTACCAGCAGTCTGTTTTGAGCTCTACAATCCACGCCAAGCACATGATACCTGCAGCACCTCCTGATGGGCACCATTTGGCCATTAAACTCTCCAAACCCAGCAGCTTTGATAAGATGCTGGATAATTCCGCTCTTCTGGACATAATAAGAACGGCTGCAGCATTTACAGGGCCTTCAGGGACACTCACTCTGCCCTTTAGCTGCTGCCTATTACACTAATAACACAGCTTTCCCCAATTATATTTATATCCCTCTCCCTAACGAGCTAACCTTTCCAGATACCCACTAATAATATTACCTTTCCCCCTCGTGGGCCTCAAGAGCGGCTACAGGGAGGCAGCAGGCTGATCTGCAAAGGGCTACGGAAGTCTTTAATATGAGTTAGGATGAGACCAGCACACACACACACACATGTTTGTTTTTGTACCTTGTCAGGACGTGGGCTATACATATATAAAAACATATATACAAAAAAAGTTTCTGAGAAGTTTAGATATAAGATACCCATCTTGCATAAAGAACTTCTAAAACAAGATGTCAATTTTTTAAGATCAAGTGAACTGTACTTCTACCAAGCAGGAAAATATCACCATAAAAAACACAGTCCCTCCTTCTTCCCCTTTAATTCTTACCAGTATAGAAGAAGCGTTGTGGGTTCAGCATCAAAGTTAATATCTGTACTCTCCAACACTAAACCCTTTTTTTCTCTAATTGTCACTGCTTTTGTTTCCTGACAAACATGGTTTCGTGCAGCGAGCAGGCTGTAGCAACAGCCGTTACAATGCCAAGAGCCTCAGCCACCACTGCATTTACACTCTTTTTCATTGCCTACATGTCCTTAAATGAGCTTACCAGAAACAGAACCTTAAATATGATTGACAAGAGGTTAGAATACGCAGTCGAGGCAGCTGTGCTACTTCCTCATGCTCTCATGTTGGACTGATTTGACCCAATGTTACACTGGCTTACTATTATCTCTTGAGGTGCAAAGTGGTATTACGAGACAGGACAGGACAGGGGTTAACTGGTTAGTATGCTAACTTCAGTGCAACACAGTACATACACATGTTCAACATACTGTCAAAAGTTATTTCTTCCCATTCGGTTGATGATTTTAGATCATGTTTTAAACTTAAAAGCTTACATGTTGTGATATTACTTTTTGACATACATACAGTACCTCCCTGAGCCAAACCAGTGCCACTGTAGTTAAGTTAAGTCAAGTTTGCTGGTTGTGGGTGAAACAGCTAATACGATGATTATTTCTGGAATTTGTATTTAAACGTCTTTTTTTCCAAAACAGGCAGCATAACATCATAACAAGTTATTTTCTGAGACCAGAATATTGATTCTGAGAGGTTCCAAGAGGTTAATTAATGTTTTGTATACCTTGGTCTAAAAGGATGTTAAAGGCTGTTTAGGGGAAAAAGAAAACAGACAAAAAAGATGATGATTTGTTCATATCAAACAAAGAAGCCGCTGGTGTTCTCAGAACAATGGACTGACCACAGCAGTGTCCAGACCTCAACAGCACTGAACGTGTTTAGTATTAGAAAATGCAGCCAACTTCTAAGACTGAACTTTTGAAGGTGTGGAAAATATGACTGCTGATTTCTTTGACAAACTGAAAGCTGTTTTAAAAATCAAAGCTGTTTTTAAGACAAAAACTGGACGCAGTAAATAGTGAAAACACTGGTATTTGGTTGTTGAGAGTTCTGTGTGATTTACTGTTAAATATTTGGTGTTTGTGTTTTTTTTGATGCTGAAAAATGAATAATCTATACTTAATGGCTGTTTTAACTGGAAATGAAATAATTAAAGGTAGTCTCTGACTTTCATACAGAGTCAGTCAGCGTAAGTCATACAAAATTTCTATGCCTAAACCTAATCCCAGTATTACCCCAAGCAACCAATAAGGAAATGCTTAATCACTGAAAATAACTGAACATAGCTATGTAAAATATAACAACAACAAATACAAGTTTAGGACAATTGCGTCCTGAAAATGTATGAAAACAAACACACACAAATGAAAAAGAGCAGAACACACACTTAAAGCAGATAGCACCAACATGCACACACACATACACACACACACAGATGCACACACGATGGTCTGTTCAGATCAATGTGATAAAATCCTCTCTACAAGGCCCCCGAGCAAAAGCAGCACACAGGAATAAAACCCAAACAGGAAGGCCAGATTAGGGGGAAATGGAAGAGCGGGACATGTTCTTGAAAGGGCTATAGAGTGCAACCTGCTATTTATGAACAAGCACCGAGGAATTATTCATTCGCTGAGCGGCGTGCCAGGGAGTGTGTAGCTCAGCTCAGCCTAGTTTAGGGCTTTTCTGTTTTGCGGGCCTACCTTGCTGCTCCACATTTTTATGACTGGTATAAAGGAAAACGCTGCAGTGCGACTGCTTCCCAAAGTGCTTTCATTTTTAATGTGTATACTTCTATTTTCCCCTCTCTAGCACCGAGAGATGTGGTGAATTAGCACAAGTGAGTCACAGCAATGAGCACGACCTAAATAATCTCCAGCTTAGAGGCGAGTACCTGGATCGCATGCGCTTGCCACAGAACCAGGCTGATAGCGCAGGTTTTCGCGCAAGCTCAGCTTCCATAATACACAAAGCACAAAAAGGCACCTTTTATCAACATGCTTGAATGGACTCGTAGCAGGCTTTCAAGGAAACAGATTAGCCAGCCAAGCTGAAAAGATACACCACAGATGAGCCCTCCTTCATGTAGCTGCCTATGCATGTGTGTCTCTGTGTATGTGCTGATACTTGAAACACCTCAAGCAGTAACGCTGTGCTTGTCATTAGTAGCTTTCTTCTCAGACACCCAAGGTGACTGTTCCTTTCACAGGGGTTTTATAAGGATTTTTTTTTTACGTGCCGGCTTCCATCAACAGCTGCCCCACTTTTTGTGTGGCAAAAATCCAGCAATGACAGCACCGTGCACTCAGACATAAAGCCCTGCTGAAGATAATGGCCAGCTCCAGTTCCCCGTCCTTCATCTCTCTTTGTCCATCGTGTAAGATGGAAAGGCTACATACGGCTTGAGTGAAGTGCAGTCATGTGGCCTGGAGACAAAGACATACTACCGTTCCTCCAAAACTTCCGGATGACCATTCCTCACAGCTCACACCCATAAATCACCTGCAGGAAACAGCTCTGACAGACAGCTGGATGTCTCTGTTGTGTGCTCTCTTTTTCTCTCTCTTACTCTCCTCTTTTTCGTTTTCTTTCTCTCCTTCTATCTATGTGTCCCCCACTCTTTCCTTTATTCTTTTTCATTTTTTTATTCCCCCTCTCCTTTTCTCTCTCTTTCACTCTCCTCTTTTTCTCTTTCCTTTTCTCCTCCTATTTTCCCAAACTCTTTCTTTTATTCTTTTTCATCAATTTCTAAGCCTTTTCTTTCTCCCCCTTTTCTCTTTCTTTCTTCCCATCCTCCCTCTTTCTTTCCTTCTCTTCTTATCTCTCTAATTCCCCCTAGTTGTTATTTCTCTCTTCCTCTTTGTATTATATTTTCTTCTATCTCCAGTCAATCAATCAATCAACCAAACAACCAAACAATCAATCAATCAATCAATCAATCAATCAATCAGTATAGCTTTACTGGCATGACTGTGTAAGCTACAGTATTGCCAAAGCATTATAACAATAACAATAAAAACAATGACAATAACACCATGAATATAAAGGAAATGATACAATAATAGCATAAACATTTTTCACAGTTTTAAGAAAATAATTATTATAATTATACACATGCGTAAACTAATAACTTTGTGTCTATATACTGCATATATGTACATATCTGTACATACATATCTATTTATTGTAGTATTTGGCAGTGAGGGGGCACTGTGTCCCTCTCCAAAAATATTTCATAGTTTTTCATATTTTTCTGAATTTGTTTGTGAAAAATTCACGTTTGGTCTAAATTTCTCACAGTCAAGAGAAAGTGCATCTCTGTCTTGACCTCACCTGTCAAACAGTGACTGCACAACCTCCTTTCTGGGCAACCTGGACTTTTTATACCTGCACTTATCTATGGCCACTTGGTACTTGGTCAGGATCAGTCTCTGCTTTGTATTTCTGACAGTCAGGAGATACTCTTCCAGTTCATGCTCTGTTTTTAGGGCCCTACAGCATTCCAGCTTACTCTGAGTTCTGATTTCTTTCTCCCAGTATACTGTGTTTGATGATCTGATTGATGTTTAGTCTGGGGGTACAGCAAGCTGCTCCTGCTGTCTGTTAGAGGATGTTAGCGGGTTTATAAGCCTTAGAACCAGCTGACTGAGAGAACTCTTCTCAGGGTTCAGTTCTTACTTCTGTAGTTATTTAAAATGCAGCATTTCTCTGGGACTCCTCTTCGAGTGCACTCAGAAATACATCCTTTTTGGATGTTTATTAACAAAGGGAATCGGCCTGATTCTGCCCTGCATGCACTGGTTGGTGTTTTTCTTTTGACCTTTAGGATCATTCTGGAGAATTCTGCATGCAGGGCTTCTGTTGGATGCTTGTCCCATCTAGTATAGCTGTGCTGACTGAGTGGACCCCATATTTCACTCCCATACAGCACAATGGGCTACTTTACACCAGATTGAGATGGGAATGTCAATATTGGTGAATTTCCTCCTGATTGCGTACAGCGCTCTGCGAGCTTTGCCCTTTAATGAATTCACTGCCATACTGAAACTCACGGATGTAGTAATGACAAGGCCGAGGTAAGTGTAATGCATCGAGTGCTTCAGGGCAGTGCTGCCCAGAGTGAAGTGGAGCAACCTGTGTTCCTGTCATCTGGGTTTCTTCATGAAGATCATAACTTTGGTTTCCTTCACATTTACTGCCAGGGGCCAGTTCTGGCAGTACTGCTCCAAAAGGTCTAGGTGCTGCTGTAGCCTCTGTGCACTTGGAGACAGCAGGTCATCTGCATAGAGGAATTTTACCTTCCCATCCTGTAGTCTGAGTCCAGGAGCTGCAGACTGTTCCAGCTAGGCCCCTAGCTCATGGCTGTACTTGAATTTCTGAATGAAGAATTCCATATGTTTGTCTCCCATTCCTACCTCACATTTGTGTCTAGAATACATTCATTTTATGTCATGAACTTTTCCTCCTACACACTCTGTAGAGGTTTAACGTAAAGCTCCTCATGCCAAATACAATCAAACGCCATCTTGAAATCAGCAAAACAGGTGTATGTGCAGATGTAGGTGCTGGTTTATCAGGGTGTAAATGTGGTGAGTAGTTCTGTGATTTGGAAAGGAGCCTGTCTGACTCTTGCTCGGGACATCGAGTTCATTAAGGGAAGTCAGATATCTTCCCCTCATCTTCTCCCTCTTTCTTTCTCTACTTTCTCTGTTCCTTTTTTCTCTTTCTATCATTTTTTGACTTCTTCCTGTTTTGTATCAGAGACACGGGTATATTGCGGCTATAGAGTCTCAAACTCTCTCAGGTATAGGTCATGTATTTTGCTTTGTCAAAAGGTCTCTATCTCTCTCTCTCTCTCTCTCTCAGGTCCATCCACATGAACAAAATGAGAATTATATGAGACTGAGCACCATGTCATAATGGCATCATGATGTAGAGATGATCTCCCCCAGCTCCGTAATCTCTTCACAGATTTCTGTCATTTAAAGACCTATCATCAGGAGTAAACAGGAAATAGAGGCTTAAGCGTGAAAACAGTGTCTCTGTGGATCAGCATTAACAGACGAAAAGCTGGAAGCTGAGCTTAGACATTAAGAAAGCTCCATTTTCAATAAAACCCACCTGTTGCTAGGGCTGATTTTAAGTGCTTTGTGTGAGGACGCTGTCTCCCTGGGCTCTGCTCTGTAGCACAGCACTAATCTGATGGATGAAGTGGGTTTAAAGGAAACATCTCTCTCTCTTTCTCTCTCTCTCTTCCCCTCTATATCTCCTCCCTCTCTCCACTATTTTATGGACTAAACTCCCTAAACCTCCCCAAATGATAAAGTAAACATCATTATCTCTGCCTCTTGCTCTCTTCTCAGCTCTCAGCCCTTCTGTTCACCCCAGACTCCAGGGGCCTCGGAAAAGCTTAAAAAAAATAAGTTCAAAAGAAATAGGCAGTTACCAAAGAGTTATGAATGTACCTTCCAAGTCTTGGGGCAGATTGGATTATCAGGAGATTACTCTAGTTTACATATTTCACACATACATCCATATCAACTACACTGACTTTTAAATGAAGATTGAAGATGACATTGTGCAGTATGTGGTCCTAACAACACAGCTGAAATTTGTTTTTGAGCTGACTTGTTTTTGTGGTTTAAGCAACAAATTTTTAGCTGACTAAAATACAAGGGAGAGTTTGGCAAAGAAGCTAATTAATGTGATTTATCGCTTACCCCAGATGCAGCCAAGACATGTTTGATACCTCACATGTGCTTTCTTAGTTTGCAATGGAAGATGCTGAGCTAACACTGCTAAGAAACACTGGACTTGCAATGTCACTAAACTCAATCTGGCTCAACATCACTTAAACCTGATTAAAACACATTCAGATCTGGACTACTTTTACTTCAGCACAATAAGTGGTCTCTCTCCACACAAGGTGACCAATGGCAGACTTACGTGACTTCCTAAACACACCAATGTTAATGTAAAACAGTTACTTGGTAGAAAAATGGAAGATCCAATTGTACTTGGAAAAGTAAAATCACAACTTTGATGACCATATTTTAGCCACTATGTTTGAGGCTGAGTACAGACATTGAGGAATATGTCAGACCCACCCGTAGATGCTGGACCCACTAGCAGGGGCACTCTATGCACTAGGCAAAGGTAGGCTTGGGGCCCCCATGAGCCAAGGGCCCCATGAAAATACAATACAAATATACTGTATGTATACGCTGGTGTTAAATAACTATTGTGGTATTTTCAGGCATTATGTTTGAAATTGAGTACACATATTGAGAAATATGTCAGCTGGATGCTGGATCCACCAGCAGGAGCATTCTTGGGACTAGGCAAAGGTAGGCCTAGGGCCCCCATCAGCCAAGGGCTCTTGAAACAATACAATTCAGATATACAATACAATACAGATATACAATACAATATAGATATACTGTATGTATTTGCTGATGTTAAATAACCTATTCTGAAATGTATATACATAAAACTGCTGTTATTTGTGTTCATAGTTATTATGTTCAATAATTCCACAGTTCAGTAGCCTCACCTCCAGCCATGGTTACAATGGAACGTTGTTACATGTGGACATGATGGCATAAAACATATTGATATGAACATGGAAATAAACTGATAATCTACATTACAGGAGGTTCTTCAGTCTGAATTACTGAATAAATGAAGAAACACAAAAAGCTTCACTCGCTGAGTGCTGAACAAGCTCAGCAGACTGCTCATAATGCTAGTATTAAAGTCTTTACAGCTGCAACATTGGCAGTTGCTCTGAAAACAACAAAAATAAACCAAAATAAAATTAAATCAGGTTATTACTCACTTTGTTTAAAATGGGATTTTGTTACTTATTACATCCTAAAAAGGTACTTCTCCTTTTACAGTGTACCAATGTATTGTGGAGTATTATTGGTAGATATTATTGCTTGTTCCAAGGATATTTCTTAAAACAAGTTAAATGAGCTGCTATTAAAGTAAGATAATTTCGCTTAATAAAATTGCTAAACTAAAAATAAGTCAAGAAATAAGTTAAATAACCTTATAATATTTTACAGCAGCATTTTCTCTATCTAAAAATGAAATATTAGATATACTGACTAGACTGAAAAGTGCACTTGCTAAGATATCTGCCTTGTAGTAAAAATGTACATCTAGAAGGCCCTGTTCCTGTCTTTTGCCAAGAGCCCCATAATAATGTAAATATGCCCATCAGTGACTTGCTAGGCATATCATTGATTTAGGTATGGTGTAAATTGGGTCTGCGTCTTTAAAGTGCCAGGTGATGCCAATC
Source organism: Semaprochilodus insignis (assembly GCA_034552555.1). Taxonomy (NCBI): domain Eukaryota; kingdom Metazoa; phylum Chordata; class Actinopteri; order Characiformes; family Prochilodontidae; genus Semaprochilodus; species Semaprochilodus insignis. The sequence continues at coordinate 52,439,125 of CM067474.1, read as the reverse complement.
AAGGATGCCTTTGCTGTGGAGCAACACACTGCCCCAACGGCTGGTGTGATGATCTGGGAAGCCGTAGCATACAACAGTTGGTCACCCCTACTAGTGATATGTGGGACACTAACAGCTCAGCAATATGTGCAGGACATCCTGCGGCCACATGTGTTGCCTCTCATGGAAAATGCCAACTGGCATTTTTCAGCAGGATAATGCCCACCCACACATGGCAACAGTTGCCAAGGAATATCTCTGCCAGATTGCAACACTTCCTTGGCCTGCCAGGTCGGCAGATTTATTGCCAATCAAGCATTAATGGAACCAGCTGGGACCAAGTCTCCAGGATCTACAGGACCGGCTGCAACATCTGCAGGCAGTGTGCTGCAGGATGCCATACGGAACCTGTATGTCTCCATGCCCAACTGTATCTCATCTTCTACTTCTACAAGGTCAACAGGGTGCTAGAGCCTACTTTCAGTTGTAGTTTTCCCCAATGAAAGTATCCTTTTGCTGTAATATTATGATCACTTACATATATTATCGTTACATTTACCTTCATAAAGTTTCATTCCATTCCAACAACTCACATACACAAATACACAGGGTTATGTCAGTTGTTAAGACAGGCTTATGTAGGTATCATGCAGCATTATGAGTGGTACCCTACCATAATGTGTTACTTAGAGGTGTTTATCTATTTCTATAGTCAAGCTGTGTAAACAACATTCATCGCGCATGTTTCATTTCATTAAAAGACTTCTAATCTACTCTACAGCTGTGGATACCTTGTGGATTTTGTAACCTTCCCTGTAAAGACTGGGTGAAAAATGATGGTTGTAATTAAGACTTTGGTGTGTGTTTACAGAGATGAGTTCGGTGACAGTCTGAAGTTTGGTGTCTATTCATTTAAGGTAAAGCAAGGACACTTGAAATTTGCATTTCACCTCCCTTTGCCAAATGAATCCCCCTCTGATCCACATCATTATTCTATTCCATCTCCCAGCTCAGTCACTGTATGGAGGCGAGCGCTCTACAGTCTTGATTACTCGGCTCAGGTGTGTCTGCGCCTGGAAGTGAGCTGAAATATGGATGTTCTGAGGATCATAAAGGAGTGTGCGGAGATCTTAGGGGTGTTTTCTAGAGTAACCACGGGGCGCGCAGCAGGACCACTCACACAACCACTCTCACCTCTTTAAAGCACTCTGTGGAGGATCAGAGGTCAGCAGGGGGCAACTCACCATAACTTGTCATCTTCTGACATGTTGCGCTTTTTTTTTTAACGTTTGATGTCACTGCCTGGCCCAGCGTCTCCTCAGGCTCTGTCTAATCCTGTCAAAAAAAAAAAAGAAAAAGAAAAAGAAGGGATAATGAACCATTTAAACCTTCTGCACCTCTTTCAGCTGAGGGGCACACTGCAAGATCTAATGTGGAGTGACAGCGAGAGAAGTGAGAAGTGATCTGCTAAAAGGGAGGGAGGGAGAGAGAGAGATAAGGAGAGACAGAGAGAGAGAGTCATTGTAGGGCCATAGTGGTTGATCAGCCTTGAAACTGACAGATGTTAAAGAGGTGACATTGCCGTGTATGTGGGTGTGTGTGCGTTCACATGTGCGTCCATGTGTGCGTGCGTACGTGCCCATCCGCATGCGTTTCAACCTCAAAATGCGTCTGTGAGAGAACACATCGCTCAGATGGTGTTTATTAGATGAGGACTGAGACATACTGAAGTTCCAATACGCCAAGGCTGCTGACACACTGTAAACAAGGAAATGATTACTACTACTAAAGAAGCCATTGAACGCTTTTGTGTTCACATGCATCAAAAAAGGATGCTGTAAAGGGACATGAGAAGGTGTTTTGGGGTGATTGATGGTGGCTAGAATTTAAAGCAGCATTTATTTGCTGTCAGAACAAACTTTCAATTTCCAAACATGCCTAAAAGTACCTTTACAGAAGGACATGATAAACTTACTTTGTAATGTAAGTTTGTGTGACACCATGACTTTTTGACCCAGTGTAAGTGGTAGTTTGCATTTTCAAGTCATGCAAAAACACATATAGAAATGCATCAGCAGGTATGATGAAAGATGCCAAAACAGATCTACAGATCCCGGATAGCAAGCGGATGTGGGCCACATCTGGCAAAGATATTGCACTGCTGGCCCACTGTCAGCACTGGCAAACTGCTGTGAGCCAAAGATGGCAAAGATGCATTTGGCCCACCTGTCCCAAAACAGATCTGGTCCACTTCTGGCACAGATACAGCACTACTGCCTACTTTTGGCTGAGGCATGACCATAATGTGGTGCATATGTGGCCTACATCTTGCTACAGAGAGAGAGGTCCACCCAACTGCCGTCAACCCATCTGGCAAGTGGGCCAGATGACAATGGGGAATGTGGGCCAGATTTGGGCCAGAACAATTCTGCTGTCTGGGATGTATAACTGGCCCAGCAACAACCCTGTTAATTTTGTTCTCTCTCCTTCTGGAAAAGTTTTATGCAAATAAGGTGCTACAGCCAATCACTTTGATGATATGTGGTGAGGCAACCGACTGTGTCATGCCCATAGTCAAGCTACACACTGAAGTTTTAGTACTCGAATGCGCTGTGAATGGGAGATTATTAGATTGGTGTAAAATTTAGGTGTTGGGGCACAGAATTAAGACTTCAACTCTGCATGTAATTAAGGACAATATACAGTCCAGGCAAGTGTCGCTTGACAATAAAAAACATGGTCAACCTAGGCCTTCATAGTCCTGTGCCATCAACAACACACTTTGCTTTAATAGTGTTTTGTCATTTTTCAAAATGTGTGTTGTGTCTTTCAAGTCTATGTTGCCTCCATTAACTTTCTTTATGTTACCAATCACAACCTCTCTGTGAGCAGCGTTTGTCAGCTGGGTGTCTGCTCAGCATTATTTAGTAGCCTATTTGATGCTGTGCTTTTATGCCGTTTAGGCTAGCTACAAAGTAAACACAGCCACGTTATGTGTTCTTGACACCACTCCAGAATATAAAACTTGGAGTCTCAATTCAAGTTCAGAGTTTGACCTTTCAAATTTATTGATGTACGTGACAAGGTATGAAACACCCTAGTGTGCATAAATGTTGTCTCTTGTATTTCATTTATTGTTACCTTGACTATAAATTAGACTTTATACTCTGGACAAACAGACAGCGTTTTAGCAGAATGCCCCTACAGTGACTAAAGATAACATGTATATTAAGCAGCATAAGAAATATAAGCTCACCAGACAAAAATTTTGTCACCTTGGGTGTTTAAGGTGGTAGTAACTTTAGGCTCCTGCAGATGGAGCTGCATGAGGATGATAAGGCTATAAATACCTGCGAGGTGTGAGTGATGGGATCCATAGATTAAGAAGAGGTGGTACAGTGCAGTGAATGTCTCATTCGACATGTGGAAAATGGGTCAAAAAGCAGATGTTAATTAGTGGCAAAAAGGAGTGATTTGGGCATGCCAAATCCATAGTGTGAAGGAAGTAGCTGGATTTGCAGGTGAATGGAAGCAGACGGTCATACGGGTCTACCTGCAGTGGCAAAAATCTCAGTCTACAGGAAATTCTCCTCAGAATAATTATTTGATGCAAAAGTGGACACTGATGTCGTCTACATCCAGAAACTTGTCCAGTCCATGCCAAATCAAATCGGAGCTGTTATTCGTGCTTGTGGAGGTATTACATGCTATTAGGTATGTTTCAGTCACATTTTTTTTGTCTGGTGAGCTTATACTGCTACCAATAACAAGCACATAAAGGTAAAATATTTTTTTTATTATTCTTTTATTACTTTCAGCTTCATGTGTGTTATTAATGTTTTGGCATTTGTGTATTAGGTTTATGCCACGTTTTGGGGACCTTTCTTCCTTGTGAGGATTATAAGATGGTCCCCACAATGTAAATCACTACATCTTAAGGTGAAGACATGCTTTAAAATGTAGGTCAGTCTCCAGGAAATGAAGAAAAGTCTATATAATGTCCCCACAATTCACAGAAACACACACATGTGTGTGTTTGTATTGAAATATGCTTGTAGGCATGTGTGCTGACATGTGTGGGTGGTAGTTTCCCGGCGGTTAGAGACCTTTTCTATAGTTCAGGAGGTCATGCATTAGATCTGAGCTCATGTCTACCACTACTGCTCCAGAGAAACTGCAACTCTGTAGTTAATGTGACATGATAAAATGTCAGTTCAGTGGCAAATCTAAATATAAATATGATCCTTCAGGAAACCAAAAGTTCTTCTATGGTATTGTTGGTGGCATCTTTAATTTTAAGATAGCACGAATAGTTTCAATGATCCATCTATTCAAATAGCAACACTTTGTGCTAGGGTTCTCTACACTCTCAAAACTGTTGAATGAAAAGAGAGCGGTCAGGTCTATCCTGCATTGCTCTCTATAATGGCTCTCCTCTGCTCCCCTACCGGCCATACTGGTGTCACTGGCGACTTAACAGCTCTAAATTGCCCCCGCCCAGCACCATGAACACAAAGGACCAGAGAACAACACAGAACAACAGAGTGGCGCAGCCAACCTTCAGATAATGGTCTGTGCTTTAGGCCTGGAAATTGAAGTGTACACCAGAGAGAGAGACAAAGAGAGAGGGAGAGAGAGACTGAAGGAGAGTTAGGGAGAGAGAGATGGAGAGAGACAGTAAGCTTGAGAGAGTGGGACAAAGAGAGGAAGAAAAAGACCTAAACATTGAGAGAGAGTGACACAGAGAGGAGAGAGATTGAAGGAGAGAGAGAACGAGAGAGAGAGAGAGAGAGAGAGAGAGAGAGAGAGAGAAGAGAAACCAAAAAAGCAGGATGCTGAGAAAGGAAGGGAGGCAGAGAAAAAAAAGAAAGAAAGAAAGAAAGAAAGAAAGAGAAAGGAAGAGAGACAGAGATAGAGAGAGTCTATAGTGAGGTGAGCGACTCTTACCCCTCTTGCTGCTTTTGTCAAGGTCTCAGCTTAAAGCCTTATAAGCTGAACTCCAGCAGGAGCAGCAGCAGCAGCAGCACAATAACGAAGCAGCCCTGTCATCTGCCCTGCTCAGCCTGAGCCCTCTGAAGCGCAGAGCAGAGACCAGCATCCCTCAGGGCTCAGACCACCACACATGGACTATCATCAAGTCCAATAAAGTCCCCTGATCAAAGAACAGGGGAAATCAAGTCAAATTCACAGTGTTCTCCTTGGGCTTTTAGAGAACAGACTTTTGGAGGATCAAAGGACGTGTAGTACTACGGGTTATTTACTGAGAAGTAAATATTTGGAAACAGTCAAGATTTCTTTTTTTCTTTAATCTTTTGTCCTACTTTTACTTCTTCTTCTCTTTCTTCTTCTCTCTGTCTCTCTTTCACACTTTCTGAGCAATTCCTGTACACTATAAGAGAATGGTAATTTTTTTAACTACATTTTTACATTGGGCGCAGTCTCAACCTCATCCAGTGGTCTACTGTCTTTTCATGACAGCCTGCAATGCGTTACATTTATTAGAAGTCACTCAAAGCATCACAGCATGCAGGATTATGGTAGATAAAGGTGCATTTATTGTGCTTTTTTTCTCATTCTTCTCCTTTCAACCCTCATTGCTCACTAGCAACTCAAGTTCCAGCATTCACAAACTGAGAGCCAACAGTATCATAGTAAAAACTGCATGAAAAATAATATTTGAAGTGATAATTTGATTAAAAATGTATATTATAAATGATTTCCATTTTGCAGGTTTAATGGCCACCAGGGATCCAGCAGGAAGTGGTCAGTGACAGTTTTCTAGCTCTGCTATAGCTTCAGGCTTAAGGCTCTCAAACATACAGTGTATAGAGGGGTGTGCTAAACTGTCATGAAAAATCCCAAGTATGTTTTGGGTTCAACAATGTGTTCTTGTGTAAAATATGAACTAAATATTTGTCATATCATAAACAGTAAGCAGATATAACCAGCATGGGATCACAGGTCCCATGCCCTTTTGCATGTACATGCAGACCACTGCTATGTCTGGGAGTATATTCTGGGTAGCGTCTGTAGTTAGGTTGCTGGTTTCTCTGCAGTGGGTGTGTGTGCGATGAGGGCAGAATGCAGGAGGGGGGCTGGAGGTGGTAATTTCTGCTGTCTCACCTCAGCGCCTTTCCCCATTTCACTCTGATTAGCTCCAATAATGCAGCGCACTCATCTCCACCCCTAATGAAGAAAAAGGGTGAATAGAGGAGAGAAAGAGCAGTAGAGGGGTGCAAGCAAGGGATGGAGAGAGTGCTGTGACTGCCCCGTCCAAAACTAAAAACCTAAATCAGTTGCTGTCATCTGCATTCGTCCTGTAACACGTAGCACATTTCAAATTCAAAAGAGCATTTGAGAGCTGTGGATCTCGCTCTAGATAACTTTGCTTGTTATGGTACGTTTGCTTTTATTGAGAACAGAAGCTCATTTTTCTTTATATATTTGACTCATTTGAACACATGTCTCATTTGATGTCATGCAAAAAATGATGTATGGGGAAAGCAGTGCAAATCAATGTTGATTCAGGTTTAGTTAACCACAAAATGTGGACATAGAATCAATAATGCAATGTAGAATCAGTGTTTGAGTAGTTGCTGAAATATCAAAAGCAATAGTTTAGTCAAAAAGTTCAGCCCATTCTATTATCAGTTTGATGTAGATAACAGTGGGAAACACCTGAGCTGCTGTGCTGCACCACTACTACTTTTCTACTACTACTATACTTAAATTGGTATTTTGACACTTTTCCAAATTCTCTGCATAATTAAATAATTGAGATGTAAACCAATATTATTCAGACAGATTTAACAATAATTTAGAACCATTTGTACTTGTCTTCTGCAGTTAAACTGAAGTGAAACACCCACACAGACACATTAGGGGGCAGGGAGCACACTTGCCCTGAGCAGAGGGCAGCCCTATCCACGGCGCCTGGGAAGTAGTAGGGGATTAGGTGCTTTGCTACATTCTGTTTACAAGCTACCCTAACGTTCAGCCAACGACTGCCCGTGATGTACTGTGGGGAAACTTACTAATTCATATTGTTTTTACAGCGGTAATAATGGGAACCTGGAGTTGCAACGTCTATAACATGCAGTGTCTACAATGTCTACAACTGTCTCAAATATAGCTATTTTATGTACTGTACAAAACAAGGGTTTCTGACAAAATGAATGAACTCATTTAAGGTGACTGTTTTCTTTTTTATGTTTTCTTCCCAATGTTAGACTGCTCCACTGGATATAAAGTGTAAACTCACACAGCATGAATTATTAACGTAAGTGCACAAACTACCACATCAAGTCACACCTCTCTGGTTTAAAACTGAATAACCACATCTCTGCCAAGAAACCTTAAGTGAGCAATAGTCATGAAAACACTGAGAAAACAAACGATGCTAGCAGCCATGACACATCCCAACAAATATGTGTTTGTTAGCCAAGATAATCTATTTGTAGGCTGTATCTGTTGTTAGGCTGTTTGAGAACATGTGGCGGCTAACATGCGTAACACAAGCCCACATTGCTTTCTGTTGTTTTTCAACAACCCAAAGAATTTCTGTAGCCAGGTAGCTGGTTTCTGTGTGTGTGTGTGTGTGTGTGTGTGTGTGTGTGTGTGTGTGTGTGTGTGCGTGTGCGTGTGTGTGTGCGTGTGTGTGTGTGCGTGTGTGTGTTAGATGAAGGCGGAATGCAGAGGACGGGGGGCGAAGGTGGTAATTTCTGCTGTTTGCATTTGTATCACAGTTATACTTCACTGTAGGGGGCTGTTCATAAGGCTACATGACACCTACATAAGCTAATCATGACAAGGACATAACTAACTCAAACCTGCTGACTTTGCTAACTTGGCAAATGTAACCTTTATAGCAAATGATGCCTGTTAATAAGTATTTATAAACATACATAAGGTTATGTCAGTTGCCATGACATGCTTATGTAGGTCTCACACAGCCGTATAATTTACCCTACAGTAAATAGTTACCAGTATTACTTTTAGCAGTACTTGGTTTAAAGTGGAGAACTATCTACTCTGAAGAAGAAAAAAAAAACATGGCTTTCAACAACTCTTCACAGGGCCCGTTATGTCACCCAGGCTTTTCTTTGCTGCCTAACCTCTGCATCCACCTGTACAGCACTTGTCAGGCACGTTTCCTAAATCTTGTCTTAAACATGAGCCCAACTTTGACATGCGAAAGGTTTTAGGGCTGTAATCCTGCAGAAAGCTTTTGTTAGTCATTTCCTTACTTGAATGCTGTAAAGTGTTGAGAGCTGTGGCCCCCGCACCAGTCTGCCATCTGCACTCCACTCTTCAGTGATGTTGTCTGACTTTTTTCCTGAGCTCCAGGACCTGAAAGAGAACTAATGGCATCTTGTGAGTGCCCTTGTCAGGAAAGCAAATCACCTTCAGGAAGAGTAGGAGCCCTCTAGTGTGACAGAGAACATTGGCTCTGTGTGCATGCAAGGAGTGGAGGGAGAAGTGAATTCTATGCTCTTTTGACCCAGTCTATAAAACATCAGAAAGTTTTAAATGAGTGTTCTGGCCTAAAACCTCTAGCAATTAATATGTTATGTGTTGTGTAATATTTTCTAGTGGAACAACAATGCAGTTTATAAATTAGCATCATTCTTTCACCCATCAGTGTTCATCCACTCACTACAAGACTCAGCATACTTTATGTAAATATATCACTGGACGTCCCAGTGAGAAATCTCCTGATGTAGAGGCTAATAAAGACATATGTGGTGTTGACTAGTGTTAGGTGTATACCTGTAACTTCAGTTGTTTGTCAACCTTTGTTAAAGGAATAATTCAGCTGAATAAAGAATTCAAAGAGTTGGCCACCAAGAAGCCACCTTTCAAAATATACATCTGCCTTCAAGACACACCATCAGAAGAGTGTTTTCCTAGTCTTTAAACCAGCAAATCTATTAAACCACTTTATGATATATATACACTCGTCGTCAAAAAACAGTTGCACAAATAGCTGCAGCCAGAGGGAATCAACCGACAGGAATGAAACTTCAACGTCATCAACGTCACCAAAGACTGCAATGATGTCGTGCCAGATTGTCATTGGAGTGACTCTGAATGACCGCGGGTCATCTTCAGTGATGAGTCCCACTTTTGTCTTGGAGGAGGTGACCAACGAATCTGTGTGTGGAGACACCGTGGTCAGCGCCAAGATGAATGGTTTGTTGTCACGTGTCACATGTCCAGAAGGCCTTGTCTCACTTCACCTCCACCCCTACAACAAAATCTGCAGGAACTGTGTGAGAATATTCAAGTTGCATGGGATGGATTATCACAGGACACCATTAGGAACCTCTACAGCTACATGCAGAGATGTGACGTGTTGCATTAGCACTACCTTCAGGGTGCGACTGTTTTGTGAGTTACAGTGAGTGTATAATAATAGCGATCATACTTTCAGCATTACAGCTAAACAGCATTTGTCCAGGGGGGCGCTACAGGCTTTGTGCACTCATGCCATTAAAGAATAAAGTTAGATGAAATATACAGTGCATTTAAGGAGAGCGATGAGTCATTTAAGTTCTTTTCAATTAATTCTTGACCTAAAATGGTACACGTGTAAAGTGTGTTATATAGACCTCCTTGTTTTTAGACACTGGCATTCTTGTTTTTGTAATGCATTCACATCTCTCTCTCTCAGTTGAGTGCAGATGAATAAGCAATAATGTTATTTATTATGCAGGAATGTATTTTTGTTGTTGAATAAGTTTTAGATAACACACATACACACACGCTCTCCCTCAGTCACTCAGCTGCCTGTCTGGTGGTCATCAGGCAGGCTGTCGTCATGTCAGCTTTCACAAAAGGACTGTGACATGTTCATTAAGCAGCAGGGATCCCATTACAGCACTCACCAGCCTCTCTGTCATATCCCTCACACATAATTAGTCAGAAAAACGGCCAGCAGAAAGCTAATTGCCCTCCTACTCTCTCTTTCTCACTCACTCTCTCTCTTTCTCTCTCTCTCTCTTTCTCTCTCTGATTCTGTGCTCTCTCTGTCTCTTTCTCATTCTCTTTTCATCTGCCTCTATGCTTACTCTATTTCTGTCTCTTACTTTGTCGTTTCCTGTGCTTGTATTCTCTCTCTATTTCATCCTTTTGGTCTCCCTTTCTCTGCTCCTATGCTCTATTCCTCTGTGTGTATGCTTTCTCTCTATTTCTCTACTTCTCTCTATTTCTCTTTTCACCTGCTTCTATGCTTGCTATTTCTCTTTCTATTTCTCTTTCTCTTCCCCACCTCACTTCTCTTTTTTGCTTTGTTTGCTATGCTCTTTCTCTATTTCTCACTTTTCCTCTGCTTCTCTGCTCTTTCTACTTCTCTCTTCTTTTCTTTCTCTTCTCACATTTTCTCTTTCTCTCCTGTGCTATGTCTCTCTCTCTCTATTTCTCTCTCTCTCTCTCTCTCTCTCTCTCTCTCTCCCTCTCTCTCCCTCTCTCTGTTATACCCTGATCCTCTCTTTGTTTGTTCTTCAGTCCCTCTCTTGCTCCTCTCCTCTCTGCTGTTCTTCTATTCTCTGTGTTTGGAGCATTGTTCTCCATGTCTGTGTGATGGACACTCACAGTGTGTCTGAGAGAACTGCCCTGTAACCACTGTTTCCTCATCTTTCTTTCACATCTAGCCTAAAGCACTTTTCTGTGCTGGATTAGTTTTACCAGAGGAGCTTCTCATACAGAATAAAGTAATTTACCAAAATCACTACACACAGCCTGGAGTGGAACATCATTTGCTGCATTCTGGATGCTCTAATTTTTACAACTCAGAACTGCCTACTTCCAAACTCAGAGCATTCATTCAACCTCAGCTATTTGAAAAATACTAGGTAGCAGTGGTTTGGCTACCGTGTAAATATAAAAAGCACTAGAAAAGTTAATTCATTCATTCATTCATTCATTCATTCATTCAATCATTCATTAATTTCTAAGCAATTTATCCTTCTGGGTCACGGGGTGCTGGAGCGTATCAAGCGCTTATTGGGCGGAAGGCTGGAAACACCCTGGACAAGCCGCCAGTTCTTCACAGGGCAGACACACAAACATTCATTGCCCTTGAAAGGTTTTACAGTGGAAATACAACTATTGTTTTATTTGTTTTAAGGGGGCTATTAGGCTGTCGTAGTTTTTCCCCTTTTCTTTAGTGTGTTGTAGCTTTTTGTGCATGTAAGCGGTCAGCAAACTTATAAAGCCCAAAGTACATGCCAGAGGGAGAAACTCTCTCCCACAGAAACCACTTTTCTCGGCTTTGTTAGAATTCCAGTCCTTTTCTCTGTTACAAGGTGATGTCATCTTGTAACACACTCCTTATTGCCCGCCTGCCAGGAAGCTTGGCACGCCTTCACACAACATGCTAAAACAGTAAACACTTGCCAATCTGAAATCTCCTGTTCCAGTCTAGCTTGCGAAGGTGGATCAGGTCTACTAACTTGTTCTACCTTTCAAGATCAGGCTCAAAGAATAGCCACAGCGGTGTGCAGAAGGAGTTGTAGCAGAATGCCGCTCTGGCAGACCAAGCAGAGCACACTGGTCTCACCAGGAGACGGAGTTTAAAGACATAGGAGCTCTAACAGAACGTTTCAGACAGAGAGTGAATGCAAATGTACATTATGAGAAAAAAAATGTGTTTTGGGAGAACTGAAGCATGTAAATCTATTCTAATATAATCAAAATAAGCATAATAGGTCCCTTTTAAAATTCACGCAATGATCAGTTACAATACAGTCACCATTAATAGCACCAAAATTGACTCAAATGCATGCAGATTTTTCTCATTGAAAAAATAGAAACTACCCAGTTGTTATCATCTGGTCATGAACAGCAATAACCCAGATGTTTATGTCATCGTTACAAGCTATTCACAATGCCTAATAACAACAAAAAATATAGGATATCAGAGGTCAGTTCATAGAGCACTTATATTACTGAGAGAGCTCTGGATTCAGCCAATTAAAGAAGGTCGTTTACTGCAGATCAGCAGTAAAAACACTAGTAAGTGTAGAAATAAAAAGAATGCAGAATCCATACCAAAGATACATACAAATCAAAGATCTCATTGTTGATCAGTTAACCAACTCCCCAGCTCCACAGCTTGAACTGACTCTAGTCTCTCATTACACACACTCATTCATATTCCAAGTAACCCACATACAGCACCTATAGAGAATGGCCTCTTGAGGCTGGATAAGAACGGAATTATGGAGGAAAAGCTTTAATAAAGAGATAGTAGAGACAGAACTGCACCTGGACATACCGATGTTAGTCCTTTACTGTAGCACAGTCGAGCTCAGAGAGACACAAGCTCTTTGCTAACACTGAATGTATAACACTGAATACTGGATTTGCCAAGTTCAAAAACAACAATAGAAAAATATTAATATATATATATATATATATATATATATATATATATATATATATATACACAATGAAAATATTAATATATATTCACAGTTGATCAGTAAATACACTTCCAGCTCGTATTTGAAACTGAAAAGAACAGTGCCGAAGAGGGACAAAGCAATTCATCGCGGAGTTATCTCTTGTTTCAAGACAGTTTGTGAGAGGAGTGAGAGAGGAGGGGGCAGAAATCCTCACCAAATGTGTCCTTTTGTCTGTACAACTGGACGATTTAGCTCATTTGTCGGTCTGTTTGTGTCTGCTTTTGTTTGCCCATTGTTTCTTCAGCCTGCCAGGCAATGTAGACGCCTACAGGACATTTCAGAAGGGAGACGACTGTACGCAGCTAGAGTTAGTGCTCTGTAAGATTGAAGCTTTCACTATTAATTAATTCCACCAACCCAGACAGAAATGGCAGTTAAGCCTGTCAACCATATTTCTTTTAAAAGAAGGCCTATAATTTATTTTTTAAAGATATTTGGGGGGGGCGTGCAGGGCTTTGTGTGTGTGTGTGTGTGTGTGTGTGTGTGTGTGTGTGTGTATGTGCATGTGTGCGCACATATCCTCTGTGTGTACGCCTGTGTCTCTGGCTCTATCTGTGTTTGTGCTCCTTGTAATCCTGTAATCCACACAGTATGGGTTCCAGGTAGGCTGTCCTTGCAGTAAGTCTGTGAGCTCTCTTGCCTGCTTTAACTCTTTCCCCCGGCACTGTGCCCGCCTGTTTGTTTTTGTACCTCGGGCCCTCTGCCTGTACGGCAGCAAAGGAGAGCTTTGGTGCTGGTGGAGTGGATTGTGTTGGTGCTGTTGGAGGGCAAGGGGAGAGCTGGACAGCGATGTCCAGCCACAAGGGCTTCATCTGGGCCATTGCCTGCAGGCTGCTGGGTTTCTACCAGATAAAAGACTTACAGCTCTTCAGAGAGCTGTGTTCATTTAAACGCAAAGGGCTGGAGGCACTGAGAGGCCAGCCTTATAAAACAGCATTCTCAGTCCAGCGAGACCACAGGTTCACTTTAATTAGGAGCCTATACCTCTTGACTACTGTCTCTTCTTTCCTTTTGTTTTTTCTTTCTTTCTTTCTTTCTCACTAACAACAATGCACTGAAGTTAATCAGTCTGAATTTACTGCCAGCACCATTGTCCCTGAGGTGTTTTGCTGACATTTGTCCTTCTCTTGATGGAGGAAGTAACATTTGAGGGTAATTTTGATTGACTGAGTGGCATGTTAATCCTGATTTTGCAAAAACATGGAACAATAAAGATTATTGTGATCCAAATTTCATTAAAGTAAAACCATTTTACATTAATATGCATTAAAAGTTAAGACAGATGTGGCCTTCTCCCATGAAGTTACCACAGCAACGTGTTTAATTCACATGAGAATTATATTATATATGAGAATTATAACATTTGGATTACTGACAGGAGCAACAGGTAAATTGACACTATCAAATTCATACTCCACACAGTGTCTTCTCCTCCATCTTTACTTGTCATCTGTTTACTTACCAGTCTAGAAGAAATGTTGCAAGTTCAGCATCTATTTATATCACTTTTTTTGTTTGTTTTTGAACTGCTTTTATTGTCAAGAGTGAGCTGTGCTTCTTCTTGATCTACTCATATGGCATACGTGACACTATACTGAGGTACAAAGTAGTAGTATCAAACAGGATGGGTCAGGGATAGCTGGTAAGCACACTCATTTCAGTAGATATATCTGGAACACAGTACATACACACTCATCATTAAAAGAACAGTTACACAAATAGTTCCCAGTACCCAGAAGGAATCAACCCACAGGTATGAAACTTTGGGCAGTAAACATTTGGGCAGGTTTGGCATCATGAGACATGAACGATTGAAGACAGGTGTAAACGTATCGCTGTATCTGACTGGCCCAACGGCCACGATTGCTGACCTTCAGCAAACAGTAATTTTTGCTCCTTCATGAGTCGTCCTGTTAGTGCAGCACCATTGACAGGCAGATGCACAACACAGGACTACATGCATGCAGACTATTACAACGACTCCCCTTAACACCACATCACCACCAAAGACTGCAATGTTGTTGTGTCAGACTGTTATGGATTGACTCCGAATGACAGCCGGTCATCTTCAGTGACGAGTCCCTCTTTTGTTTTGGTGGAGATGACTACCGAATTAGTGTGTGTAACGTCACTTGAGCACAGCAGCTTGTGAGCATTTCATGATGAACAGACCAATAGACAGGGTCCAAAATGACTTGGAATAAAATCTCATTACATTAACTTACATTAATGGCAAGGAACTCTTCTCCTTTTCTGCTGTAAAGTAAGATACATGGTTTTGTTAGGACGGTGATGAGATATATACGTTCCCCCAAAAACACAGCCTCTCAAAAACATTTGCTTACTTGAACGTTCTCCTGTGCTGACTCTTTGATGGGTCCTTACTGCAGGTTAATGAGGCAAGAGTGCCACCAAGTGGCAGCAAGGGGAGGGACAGGTCTGTAGCCTCCTACTGTTCTCCCTGCATGCAGTAGACGTGGCCAGGGGGATGTGGGCAGGTTTGTAGAGCAAGAAATCAGCCACACAGAGCCATAACACAGTCATGCATATGACCTCCCAGTTCAACTCATGTAATTAGATATTATCATGTAATTACACAGAACTGTCGCAAGCAATATTCAACAAATAGGCAGCATACACACAAACACACTCAAATATCCGCGCACACATGCAAAATAAAACCCTCGTTTGGCATAAATCATTCCTCTGTTGCTGCGCTCATTAGAGTAATTACATAGCCATTGTTCTCTTGCAAAAAGAATGTAAAATTGCAATTTAGCCTGAGAAATTGTCATTTGTAGCTGTAATTGACCCTAATAAAATCATCTCTCTCTCTCTCTATCTCTCTCTCTCTCACACACACACACGCACATACACTCTGGCTCTGACTGTCTCTCTCTCTGTGTGTCTGTTCGTCTGTCTCTCTCCTTGGATCATATGCTAATCAGCATGTGAAATATTAAAGATGACATTCGAGACAGAGAGAGGATGAGAGTGTGATGATGGGATAGAGGCAGAATGAAGGGATTGAGCAAAGGAGCCATTTGGCTGCTGTTGTGGACCTGGGTGTTGTTTTAGAGCTCTCCAAGAGACCTCTGAGCCTGTTGGTGTTTTCAAACAGACAGACCCTGACTTAGGCATGTCGTGCCACACTGTCATGGAATGACTCAGAATGGCAGCGGGTCGTCTTCAGTGATGAGTCCTGCTTTTATCTTGGTGGAGACGACCACTGAATCCATGTGTGGAGGCCCCATGGTCAGCATCAAGATGAACGGTTTGTTGTCTTGTGTCACGCGTCCAGAGTGCCTGGTGTCACTCCACCTCCACCTCCACCCCTACCGCAAAATCTGGAGGAACTGTGTGAGAATATTCAAGCTGCATGGGATGGATTATCACAGGACGCCATTAGGAACCTCTACAACTCCATGCTGAGACGTCTGGCATGTTGTGTTAGCAAACATGGCACCCTGACGCCATACTGGGAGACACTACTTCTATATGTGTAGCTCAATAAATATTGCAGTCTAAATTTATCATCATTTATTGTACCTGGTAACCTTTATCTTCCTTCCCAATAGCACTACAATCTGACACATCTTAGCATAGCATTTACTAGCCTAAGCAGCTTTGTTGGGGACCCAACATTTTGTTAGCTAATGCACTAAATAGTAACAATGTCTACCACAAGATGTACAAAGTATAAATTAGATATAATAACTGGCTAATCTGTGCAGTGTTAAAGATATGCTCATTTAAGATGCTAATAAATTGCAATTAAAAGTATAGAACCTTTTCACCATGTTCAATCCAGGCCTCTGCCTCACAATCCTTGTAATCTTAGTCTGATTTCAGTGGTGGCAGTGGCAACAGTGTTACATTTTACAGTTATAAATGCTTCTACATATTTAGTTTTTTTGTAGTTTTTTGCTGATTCCTCATATTTTACATGAGTATGTAAACAAATTAGTATAGTCTGAGTACCTAACCCTGGATTAATCACAGTCTGAATATCTAAATCTGTAATATCACAGCCTGAGTATGTAAACAGGATTAGCATAGTCTCTGTATTTAAACCTGGATTAGTTACAGTCTGAGTAAGTAAACACGGATTATACAGTCTGAGTATCTAAACATGGATTAATGCAGACTGAGTATCTAAAACTGGATTAATCACAGTCTGGATCTCTAAATCTGTAATAAACACAGCCTGAGTATCTAAACCTGGATTAATCACAGCCTGAGTATCAATGCCTGTATTAATCACAGCCTGAGTACCTAAACCTGGATTAGCACACCCTGAGTATGTAAATCAAGGTATCCAAACCTAGATTACTTACAGTCAGAGTAAGAAAACATGGATTTACACAGCCTGAGTATGTAAACATGGATTAATCACAGACTGGGTCTCTAAACCTGGAATAGTCACAGCCTGAGTATCTAAACCTGGATTAATAACAGCCTGAGGATCTAAACCTGGATTAATTACAGCCTGAGTATCTACGCCCGTATTAATCACAGTATGATTATCTAACCCTGAAAGGAATCACAGTCTGAATATGTAAACCTGGATTAACACAGCCTCAGTATCTAAACCTGGATTAATTATAGCCTGAGGATCTAAACCTGGATTAATTACAGCCTGAGTATCTGTACCTGTATTAATCACAGTATGATTATCTAACCCTTAAATGAATCACAGTCTGAGTATCTAAACCTGACTATTTAAGCTTAAATTAACTGAGAAAGTTGTTAACCTCTGTCATCCAGAAGAACCTGCTTACGTTACTTATTAGGCAGAGCCGGCACTGCCTTGTGATGCCGCTGTTTGCCTATAAAAAGACTGCCACTTCACCTTGATGTGACGCTGCCTTGAGCGTCATGCACCACTCAATTAAACTCAACTTTGACCCAGTTTGCTGCTGAACCTTTCCAAAGCACAGCAATCAAGACAAAGTATAGAGTATGACATGTGACTTATGACCACTTTCTTTTTCGCTGGATCTTTATCTTCTCAGGATAACCAAAACCAAAACTAAAGCATATCATAACAGAGATCCATCTTTTGCAAAACTGCAGGCAAGTAAGGTGGATAGTTCTCACTCTGATCTACAGTGGATATGTGCTCTTTACACAGCATAGCTCAAACCAAGTGGTGAGCAATGTGGCAATGTGCCTCTAGCCTCATCATGAGCAAAGCACAGAACAGCTAACATCTGAAAGCACCCTTATGCTTCAACAATATAGGTCTTACAGAGTGACTGAGAAGAGATGTCTTAGGCTGTTTATATAAAGTTTTACCAAACTGTCAAACAAGGCAACACAGTAAAAACCAGTTCCAGTTACTTTCACATTCCTTAAAGTATCTTAAGGTGAAGACTCCGCCCACACCACTACAGGTCTGGCACATACGCAGGGCAGTAACAGCAATTCCCCAGAAGTTATGCATCACTCCACTGCCAAATTACATGCTATAGTTTACAGTATCCTGTAATTAAGGTTAACCTATTAAATAGGTTAAACTCAGAGAAGCACACCTGAGCACCTGAGGTTTCCAACACAGATTTACAGCACACACTGTTACACTAGATCAATAACTTGCAATACAGCACAGCATCTCTCGTAAACAGTACTGGCGGAGTATTGAAGATTTTGCAGCAGCAAAAATAAGATTCAGCTACTATAAGAGTCAATAGAGTGTGTCTGTTTTAGGTGTGTGGCTATATATGGATTTGTGGATGGCCTCCTGTAAAACAGTTGACACTGACAATGTCTTTAGCCTAGATACGGATTAGCTGATTGTATAGTGAGGGGTTATGGTATAACAATCATAATAAATCTAAAAAAATGTGTTCAAGTGTGTTTTGAATCAACAGGTTCTTTTCCAAGCCTTGTTTGTGGCAATACACTGTACGCTACAGATGCATTTCATCAGGGATGTCTAAAGTCTGACCTCAGGGTCAAATGGGGCTCACAGGCAGATTTTAATCAGCCCATCACTTCCGTTTTGGAGTATGTTATAGATGGCCTGCCAGCCAGTATGCTGCAGTTTTTCCTTTTACCTGATGTTGGCAGCAGCACTGCAAAATTCCAGTGTAATGTATCACACTGTGGTAACAAAGTTACAGCCTTTCTTCCTACCAAGATATACAATACAGTAATTGACAACTCTAATAAAGCCATGATCAATTCTATTTGTCTGGCAAAAAGAACTTGGATAAATGAGTTCTCAGCCAAGAGCATCTGGACTAAACTTGATTACTCTGATACATTATAAAATAATGTATTTATTATTTTTGTATGGCAAACATTTTTCCACACAGAAGATACATGATGAACATATCCCACAACCCGCACTGCGACCTTGGTTTAAACTCCACAGGTAGTTTTCTGAACGTATGCAGGGAGTTTCCTACAATAGCTTCTGGAAAATACTTCTGGAAGTATCCTATCCAAGTGTTATCAAAGTTTATTGGGGTCTGCTAAATGATTATTCTGGTTTTTAAGTCCAAGTGCATCAGAAGTGTATAGTGTTTCCAGGGTTGTATTCAAACCCACTTCAAACCGGGCACCAGTTTAAGGATTTATTGGATTACATTATTTCTGCATAATGTGTTGCTTGAATAAACTACTGCCAGATTAAACCAATCCAGAAAATTCACTATTAAATCATGTAAGGGATTCTATACAGACAGATATCCTTGCATGAACAATGTGAAAATTTGTGATTTGTGACTTCCCTTGGTTTTTTGGAAGTATAGAGATGTATCAGCATTGAAGTTAGTGCTAGGATGTTCAGCAAATATAAACTTAAAGTCAAAATATTTGCTCATTAAGTTTCTTCAAATGACCTTACAGCATGTATAATAGGCTTTTGTGGCAGATGTGACAGTGCTGCAAGTTTAACGCAAAGTCTATTTATGCTGTTCATGTACTGTACTTGCGTGCAGGAGCTGCATTTAATTTTGACTTTACTGGAAGGTGAGAATACCAACAGCTAAATGTCATCAATAGAACTTTTCTTTTGTACGTATCTATGTAAATCACCACCTACATTCTGAAGTCTCCCAGTCTCTTCCCAGTCATTGGTGCTAATGATAATGATGTGAATGGACTCTAGAGCAGTGGAGACGATAAATCACACTTCTCCGTCTGACAATCCGATGGATGAGTCTGGGTTTGGTGGTTGCCAGGAGAACAATACTTGTCTGACTGCATTGTGCTGAGTGTAAAGTTTGGTAGAGGGGGGATTATGGTGTGGGGTAGTTGTTTTAGGAGTTGGTCCTGGCCCCTTAGTTCCAGTGAAAGGAACTCTTAATGCTTCCAAGAGATTTTGGACAACTTTATGTTTCAAATTTTGTGGGAACAGTTTGGGGATGGCCTCTTCCTGTTCCAACATGGCTGCGCACCAGTGCACAAAGCAAGATCCATAAAGACATGGATGAGCGAGTTTGGTGTGGAAAAACTTGACTGGCGTGCACAGAGTCCTGACCTCAACCCGATAGAACACCTTTGGGATTAATTAGAGCGGAGACTGTGAGCCAGGCCTTCTCGTCCAACATCAGTGTCTGACCGCACAAATGTGCTTTTGGAAGAATGGTCAAAAATTCCCATAAACACATTCCTAAACCTTGTGGAAAAGTCAATGTAGTAGTCCAGCTGATATGCCTGTGGATGTTATCCTTACACTGCTATACCAGAAGTTAAACTATGCCATCTTGTGCAACTAGCCAGTTGCTGTGTCTGAATCTGAAAAACAGAATGTACCTATAACAGTCACACGGCCAACACCATGGATAATATGCAGCAGTTATGGTACTGCACAGTCCCCATCCAACCGACTGAGAAAAGACCAAATGGTATCAAGACTGAAACTGTTCATTTACGGTCTCAGGACTGGACTCAAGTATCAGTAACTTTTAGCTTAGATTTGTGTAAAATTTATAGTTTTCGGTTTAAATTATATCATTACTTTACATTTACACATAAGCTCACACAGGAAAACGTTCTGTAACTGTTTTCTCCATTAATCAGACTCGGTTTACAGCAGGAGGAAGAGAAGGAGAGAACAGCCTCTGTGCATGCATGCATGTCTGTATATGATAACCGAGCAAGCGTGCTGATGTAAATGGCGCATGAGTCAAACAGACTCAATTGGAGTGAACTTCTGTGCTCCTGTGCTGATTCAATGCTTCACAGAGCCACTTCAATCAACAACATAACACCATTACCAACTCCCTGCAAGCACCACAGAACACCCTCAGCCTCCCTCCGATGATAGATCAAGAAAGTAGTGCATTTGTCGCCGGCATAATTGGACAAAAGTAAAAATAGAAGACGCTCGGGTTTTTTGATCTTAGCGAGAAAGAAGTAGGCTAAGTGTGCCATATGAGGAGCTTGCTGTGAAGTGGATTTAGTTTGACTCTGATCTGTTTCCTTCCCTTTTGCAGTCGTAGGTAAAAGGAAACCAGTTCCATCGTCCCTCCTTTTAATGACTAGTGTGTAGCTCTTTTCTCCTTTCATGTATTTTAATGCGGAGTATTGCGAGGGTGTTCTTCCAAAGTGCAGTACAATTCAGTTCCTTTAGGAGATGCTGACTGAATACAGGCAGTCTTAACAACAGTGCAGTAGTAGAAATCTGCAGGTATGTTGGTGGCTTCTCATCATGATATATACTGTGTATATATGTATACATGGGAGTGTAGCTGTCATGTCATAGTGCATGGTGTATGATTACAGATAAGGACAGAGAGAGAGAGAGAGAGAGAGAGAGTAAGCAACAGGTATGTCGTTTTTTTCTTTTCCCCCTTAGTATGCAAATATCTACCAATCCAATGAAGAGGAAGTAGGGAGAGTAAAATCCTCATTGGTTGACAGGCACACACATTCTCCATTATAGAGTCTAGACAGCTAAAGTCATTCCAGAAGACTTTACAAACTCAGGACACCTTACAGGTCTGTGCAGCACCGTGCCTGGACCTTAATCAGCATCTCTGGTGAGCGAACACTGTCTGCTATATTTCAGCTATATATATATCAGCTATCTCTGCATTTACCTGTACTCATGCTCCAAAACATTGTCACTTTTGGAACATATATAACCTGAGAACATTCTCCTGTAAAGCTTTTGTAAAGGTTTTGTAGCAACAGCAATATATGTGTAACTGAAGAACTGAAGATGACTCCACAGTGATGGAGAAAGCTGAGTAAAGTGTCAGGTACAATAATAACACAATAATAGTAGTTAATATTAGGAGTAGTGATTTCAAACGGTAAGCACTGGGGTGTATATGTAATGGAAACATCAGTTACTGTTTTCTTTTTATCTTTTCCAAAAAACAACACTTTGCCATCCCACCACCAGCTTCTCTTGAGCAACCCGGAGTTTTACAAGTAGCACTGTAGACGAAGAAACTGAACAAACTGAGCATGTTTGCCTAACACTCTCGGCCATAATGTCTGTTATTATTATTGTTGTTGTAATTATTATTGTTGTTGTTGTTGTTGAGCTGGGCTGAAAGGATGGATTTAGCTTAGGAGGCCATGTTTGTAGGTCATGTTTGAGAGTTATTCTGCAGCATTAACTGTATTAAAAAGGAGCTGATTGGAACTCAAACTGAAAGGTTTGATCCAGTGGTCAACTTCGGTACAAGGCATATGAATTCATTTCATTTGAGTATGTGACACTGAATCAGACACGCTGTGCAAAGAAATCACATGGAGCAAGTAATCAATGCACTTCATTGTCATTATAATATTGCATGTTTGAAGTAACTGCCGTCATTGGAATCTCACTGAACTTCTATCAGAGTGCACTCGATCAATTAAATCCCTTTTTTCTTTAATGTTTTTAAACAGCAACAAGAAAAAATTCTAGATTCTAAAATGCATAAAGAAATGATGCCTTTTTTAAAATCCTCTGTCAAGGGGTCCTCTGAGGACTTGCTGGCCAGTTGTCAGCAGTATAATAATAATAATGATAATAATAATAATAATAATAATAAATGAATAAACTAAATTCTTGCCATATGAAAGAATCACAAACAGCAAATCACAAAAAGATTCACAAAAAGAAATACAAACAGTATGCCACTGCTGTAGGTTTATTATTTATCTCTGAGTTTTATTGTTTATAATAAGCCAAATATAATGAGAAATGTTTGACATACTGTTTATATATATATATATATATATATATATTCAATTTTGGATACAATGAGTAACCAGATCACATTTTTATTCCCTTAGTAAAGGTGGTAGTAATCATAATGTAACTTTAATTTGGATGTGTAAACCACAATGTCTGTAAAACTTTTTTTTATATGCTTTTTAGAATATAAGGCTCCATATATATTTTCTCTGATCTCTTTATTAAATATGCTGCCTGTAGGAAGACCAAATATAATCCAAAGAACACTTGTCCTTTGTTAGCAAGGTCATCATAAAGAAATCACAACAATAAATGCTTGAGAAATTCCAGGATGTCATACATATGCCAATGAACTCCGTGTTCCAGCGAAATTATAACTAATGAGTGATTCATCCATTGTTTACTTCATTCAAACACTCAGGTGCATCAGGACGTCAGCGTACATGATTAGTACTGTTGTCAGAAGACGCTATCTATTCATTGATCTGTTCAGTCATTATGAGTAATTACATTACTAATAATATTATTATTATACCCAGTTTCAGTTGTCCACTTCTATGATACAACTTAACCTATTTAAAGTCACTAGCTAGGCCGGTTAATGATCAATAAAAATGTTGAATGTAGGTCAGATTTTTTATAGGAAGTTTCCTTTCGATAAGCTGTAACTACAGCATGATCTAAATACACTGCTACATATTCTCAGGGAGAATTTGTGTTGTTTGTCAGGAGTGTCAGGTTCCGGTCCTGGAGGGCCAGAGTCCAGCACACATTAGTGATTTCCTGCTTTAGTACACCTATCAAACCTGGTAACTAACTGTTGAGTTAAGATGTAAACACAGTCATTCAGGGTGGTTTGAAGTGAAAGGGCCCTGACTGATAGGAACCAGGCTTCACAATGTCTACAGTACAAAAACATATACTGTTTACTATCCATAATGGCCAGTGAACCTACATGTATCTTCAGAGGTTTTATACGGAATGCTGATGATGGTAAAAAGCAGAGATAAAAAACTGAAATAAAAAGTTTGCTTTGAGTGCTATGTTGCCTAACAAGAACTGGCATGTGCCATGAATCAGTAACTTTTTTAGAAGCATCAAAGGCTTCAGTGGTCTGTTTCCATTAACCGCCACTGTCAACAATTTAGATGCCTCTCTAGAACATCTAATCTCACATCAAACCACTCAGAATGACTTTTGTTATGGTGTAATTTTGAAATTTAGAAGAGGGTAAGCAGAAAGAATGAAAGGATGGTTGCTTTGCGGTGCAACATGAGCAAAAATAACCAATTTATTATTTTGTAACTTCTTTATAACATTGCAACTAAGGTACTCCAGCTGACTATAATGACTTATAATCTTGAGTTCGCTGAACATCCAATAATAAGTTAACAAGCAATCATTGTTTGATCAAAACAATAGGCAGGTTAACTTAACATCACATTTATTAACGTATTTCTGTAGTGTATAAAAACGATATCAATTGCCATACATAATATTAAGCGAAGTCATATGAATGAAAAAAAGGAGAGAAAGAAAGAAGGCAGAATAATAGACATGACAGACATTAATGCAGCTAATATGTCCACGTAGCTCCTGTTTCAGCAACAGTAGCTCATACATTCGCTTCCAGGCAGGCTATGACTAACGCATTGATCGTGCTGTTAACTGAACCTGTAAAAGGGGACAGGTAAGCCTTTATTTATGCAAAGCAACCATTGCCATTCCTGTGCAAATGTGGGTTTCTGTGTGCGGTTGAGCAAGGCACGAAACACACCCACGCACCTCGCTCTCCTGCTCTGTCTGCATCAGTGGCCATGGGATAGTATACAGGTTCTCTTATCTGTAAACATCATGAGTAGGATGTGCCCAGATCTAGTATGGTTTCATTTCTTGCCAGCTAGATATTTGAATAGCATAATAAGCATGGCATAAATGGCCGTTCTTGTCATGTTTCACGTTTCAGATGCAATAATGTGCATGAGTTGCTTTATGCTGAAGCTTTGCATTTGACCTGCAGTGGCATCTTTGTCCATGCCTGTAGCTCTGGACCATGGTCCTTCATAGCGGCTGCAGCATGAGCATCCCTGCCACTGTGAGCGCTGAGAGCCAGCTGCCTGCCTCCTGGAGCCCCCACTACAACTGCCCTGATGGTACAGTCCTTCCTCACACTATGTTCATGTCTACATTACTATACTTCCATAAAGTTTTAATAGCATGTAACGAAGAAGGAAGTTTCCCAATGAATTGCTTGGAATTTACCATTCCTTTTATTAGGGTTCTCCAGATCTACATTAAAGGTTCTACGGATCTACATTAAGCCCAAACCTAGATTAAATGGGATTTTAGGGCTAATTTCCCAGACATAGATTAAGCACTGTTTTCTACATTTCTGTTTAGTCCAAGACTTAATCTTTCCCACAAAATTGGTAAACATCACTTGTTCATGACTAAGCTTGTCCACAAAACCAGTCCTTAATTTTAAAACACCAGTGTCTACACTGTTGATGTGTTTAGTTCAAGACTAAACCTAATCCTTGCTCACAAAAAGGGTTCTTAGTGATGAAACACCATTGACATTTCGGTTTAGTCCAAGACTAAGCTTAATCATTGCTCACAAAACTGGCCTTTTAATGGTGAAATAGCACTGATGTTTCTGTTTAGTCCAAGACTAAGCTTAAAGCTTATCCACAAGACTGGCTTTTAATCCTTGTCTCCAAAACCAGCTCAATGTGTATCAACATAAATAATAATAATATATTACATCAACAGTTATTGCCAAAACTAATACAACATTTGGGTGCGTCATGTAAAAAAGCATCTTATGCTCAAATGCTTAGATGCTGGTTTCATGGAGGAGGATTGAGCATAGTCTTGGACTAAACAGCAACGAAAATGGCATTTCACAATTTCAAATTCTTTTTAATATAGGTATAGGCTAAGTCTGGTTCTGAGAAGTGGGAAATTGGTTCTTTACCTTTTCTCACAGGCCAACTTTTGTCAACTCATTGTCAAAAGTTCCAAAGTTTCTGAAAAGTATTGGAAGTGTCAGCCATGGTTACACCAGGAAAAACGTTATCAATGACTGTTCTGTTCACAAATATTTCTGTGGTCTCTGATCAATTTTAGCATTATGACAAAGCTGAACCGGCCTCAACACAGAGTCCTTTTTCTTAAGGTTAATTATTTACCTTGGGCACCTCTGCTTTGGGTAATGTGTCAGTATTTACCCTGAGGCAAAGACCAATATTAGAAAATGTAAATGCTATGGGCACGCAGATCAGAACGCAGCCTGTGTTACCTTAAACCTAAAGTTTCTAATGTGCTTATATCATGTCAACCAAGCAGACCATCACAACTCAATCCTTGTATCTTCTGCTCTCAAGTGTCCATGGTGACGCCAGGCTACGCTGGTCGACTATGGTCTCAGGACCTCCATCCACAATACTGGTCAAAATATCAGGTGTGGGAGTGGCTTCAGCAGACACTGGACATGCACCAAATTGATGCCACGTCCATCCCCTTCAGTAACTTTGACCTGGATGGGAGGCAGCTGTGCAGCATGGCCTACCAGGACTTCACTCGTTTGGCTGGATCTGTTGGGCCTATCCTCTACCAGAGCCTGGCGGACCTAAAGTGGGCCGGTAAGATTAGCTTGCAGTGGAATTTGTTTGTCACTGCTTATCAGAGACTAAATCTTTAACCAACATATACTAACACAGTGTGTAGTTTATGGAGACAATATTGCTAATAACTAGTATGAGCTAGCAGGGGCCCGTTAGCATGGTTTTATAGTTCAGTTTGAGTTATAGTTTCATAGTTATAGTTTCCTAGTTTTAATTCACCATGTGTTTTTAGCTGGTAAAATTTCCTCATATAAAGACTATTATGATATGATAATGCTAATTTCTGCTAGCACCACTTTGAAGTTTCTAATAACATGTTAGCACTAAGCTTATGTTGGTGGACATGAACACACAGAGAAGGTTGTGAAAAACTGTCAGAAAAAAACTTGTGTCTCTAAAATGATAACTTCACTGAAGAAGGAAAAACATACTTTACTTTTAATGTAAGTCAGTTAAACCAGATATATGTCCAAGTAATTTTTGGCCATTTCTTTTGGTCAATTAATCATGAAACAACGTAAAGGGCAACAGGCATTTTCAAATTAGGTAAAAAACTGAAAAAATGGCAAAAATTGAGATATGAAGTTTTGTTTTGCCAGCAGCCATTTAATTTACCATATATGTTGGTGACACCTTTTAGACTTCAGTAAACAACTGACTTCAATCGTGAATAGGCCTACGTGATTTTTTTAAATTTTCTTTTTGTCCATAACATAGGTGACAAAAGATCTAGCTTAGCTGTATCTACCCACACACTGTCAAAAAAATGTAATTGGAGAATTTTAATTTTGGTGTTTTGAAATTTTAACCCTTTTGCTTCCAACCACACTTAACAAAGAAATAAACATGACTAATACTTTACTTACTAATACTTTACTTACTAATACTTACAAGGTTTCACAATGATAATATGAGACCAGTTGGAGAGGTGTATGGATAATGTGTCTCAGAAAGTTGAACACTTCTATGATTTCACTTCAAATTTATTTAAATCCCTAGGAGAATTAACTTTGTGCAATATATACAGTTACTTAACTATATCAACAAACGTCGAAAGAACGCTTTTACGGCCTACACTTTGGTGACCCTCATAATTAAACAGCTTATTCAGTTGAACTGCAAGAACAGGACATACATGTTTTACTAGTTTGAATGTTTGAGTGGTTGGGTTGAAGGAAATCAACACATGGTAATTAAATACAGTGACTGTGAATACATCTACATTCTTCAGATCATAGAGAACTAAGACAATGCTTTATTATGTTTCTCATTTAAAACCTGATCAGGTCAGTATGGCTCCTCGGCAGATATATTTACACCAGGGGACATTAAAACAGAATTAGATGGTGAGTAAACTTTGGTGAAAGTGCATAAAACTTTGCATCATTCATAAATTACCTTAAGTTCTGGTATGATGGACATATAAAATGGGGTCCTTTATTTAGCAGATCTTCCGTGTTCAATCTTGCCTTTCAAGGAGGAACAAAGCTTCTACACCACTTCAGGTATGCTAATATTTTAGTCCCTTTAATTACAGACATTATTGGTGTATGCAATGTAGCCACTAGGCACTAACTGTCTATACAATGGTCTTTTAACAGAGCTTTTTGACATTAAAACCCCATTTCAGCCATCTGCCATGATGACCTCTCCAGCTCCCTCTAGTCCAGGTAAGAATCATAATCATAAAGCCTAAACACGGCCTTCCAAAGGTAAATCCAACCCAGTATATATTCTCCACAGGTGCTAATCACAGCATATTGTGGGCAAGTGAAAGCAGCAGAACTGTTGCCATCTTACTATTATGTCTGCAGTCATTATTTAAGGCAGCATTAAGGAGTAGGAGGAAGACCCATCCACAGCCGAAAGCAGTTAAATCAAACATTTGATGTATGGACTGTCATTTAATTATATGGACAACCTCAATTATGAGAAGTATGTTAAAGCCCTTCTGAGTCATTTAGTTTTCCTTAGTGACTATGCTCGCAGTACACATTGAAAAAAAAAGTTTCTATTAATAGTCAGATGTGCCAACTGGTTGTGTATGAATGGAAAAAAATGTTGCATCAATTACTGTATTTCAGTTCACTTCTTTTATCAAGAATTGTGTTGATGCAACACACTTATTCATGTCCAACTTTTTCATGTAAATTCAAAGGACCATTTTTTAGTTGGTATAGGAGATTTCTCTTAGTTTGATGTTCATAGTCAGAACCATTGCATTCTACTGACATTCTACTGGTGATTCCTCCAACCCAACTCAATCACTTGGGGATAAAATACAACTCTGGAACATCTGGGGGTATCCCAGGAGTAGTGTGAGAACCACTGCTGTCCACATACATAATAGCAGTTTACAGGTCTAAATCCTCCCTTAGATCAACAACAATGATAAAAACTGTCAACCTTTTCACAATCACTTCCTTCTTTAGCAGGGCACCACTGGGGGTTAAAAAGGGTCTAAAAAGGATCTCTCGTTGTTTGATATACCTCTTGTCGTCCAAAAAAACTTCTAGTTGTCATTCTACCACTTTTCTTGCAATGGGAAAGAGAAGAAGAAATGGCAGTTCTTAAGTTAAGGCACAGTTCTTGAAAGAGTTTGGCTTTTACCAGTGGACTTTGACACAGGCTATGGAATTTACATGGTGTTTCTTCCTATGAACCCACATCTTCGCATTTCGGTTGTTAGCCTTTTTTCTGTGCCTCCCAGCGGCAGGTGAAGATAGCTAGCTATCTTTGTCAGCCTTCGTCCAACTAACAAGCCTGACAGCTGATGGGTTACATGGGTGGGCTAATAGCAAGAAACACTCTATAAAACTCATAGTCAGTATCAAGAGTATCTGCAAAGGAAAGTTTGGCCTTTGCCAGTGGGTGCTAATGTAAGCAAGGTAACGTTAGAGCCCTGTGGCACCAAACTTGTTTTTGTTCATTTGTTTAAGAATTGTAAGTTACCTTATCAACTGCAGTCATTTCCTCCTCTCTTTCTTATCACAAGGAAAGAGTTAGAATGACAATTGAGTAATTTTATGGACACAGATCTATTTAAACATTAAGAGCCTCAGCCAGTGCAGTACAGGCTACGACTTAGATGTGAAGTTTGATACATCACAATTTAACATGCCAATAGCCAAAATGGACATAAGGCAAACATATTGTTGTTGCCCACGTAAAAAAAACATATCTCCATTTTTGTCAATTTTTATTCCTCAACACAGCAGCTGTCCTTTAGATTTTCTACCCAAAAAGTCATGATTAATCAATAAATAGAAATAACCCGGTAACAAAGTTCATACATAAAGTCATATAATAAGTTAAGACCATAGTTGCTTTTTCCTGTAAACTTAACGTTTTGGAGATTAACAGCAACATTATGCTCTATCATTTTTTATTTTCCTGTGACCAGTACTCTTTTTGTGAATCCTCAGACTCTAAAAGGCCCCACAGTCGCTCCCACCAAGTGAAAAAACACAGTGAGTTATTCCTCTAAACTCTTTTATATATTTAAGAGTTTATTTCCTTGATCCATTCCTGTAAAGTATCACCTTATCTTGAGTTTGCATCAGAAGACAATCATCATTCTGTGTGTAACGCTTGCACGCTGTAGGATCTGATCAGGTATCAGATTAACGCCAAGTCTCCTCATCATTCCGGTCTGGTGTGTTTTTCGTTCCAACAGACCCTCGTGGGACACATCTTTGGGAGTTCATACGAGACATCTTGCTGAACCCAGAGAGGAACCCAGGCTTGATCAAATGGGAGGACAGGTCTGAGGGGGTGTTCCGCTTTCTGAAGTCAGAGGCAGTAGCACAGCTGTGGGGCAAGAAGAAGAACAACAGCAGCATGACCTACGAGAAGCTCAGTCGAGCAATGAGGTTAATGCTTTTCTAATCCTTTTGTTTCTCTTTCTCATATATGTGTAACATTTACACAGTA
Organism: Semaprochilodus insignis; assembly: GCA_034552555.1. Taxonomy (NCBI): domain Eukaryota; kingdom Metazoa; phylum Chordata; class Actinopteri; order Characiformes; family Prochilodontidae; genus Semaprochilodus; species Semaprochilodus insignis. The sequence goes on along the minus strand of CM067474.1, from coordinate 52,408,973 downwards.
TTCAAAAGACTGTATCACGATCTAGCAGACTCATTATCATCATAAGCATTAACCCGTTGTTCTTGCATTTTAATGTAGGTATTACTACAAACGAGAGATTCTTGAGCGTGTGGATGGACGCAGGCTGGTCTACAAGTTTGGAAGGAATGCTCGCGGTTGGCGGGAAACAGAGAAGTGAAGGAGTGTAATTACTTTTTATGTGAAGACTCTTATTTATAGCATTATGTCCATAACAATGTTTGACTACAAAAAGGAGTTTGCTGTCTTCATGAGCTTTTTATGTATTGTTTTTCCTTTTTACTTTTTTTTTCATAGCTGCTCCTAAAAAAACAACCAAAAAAATGGTATGATGCACTGACCTCACTGAAGTTTGTATGATACTGTTTTACCTGAAAGCAGAGACTTTTTTCGCTTTGATTTCCTGGTGTGCTGTTTACAGGTCTGTGTACAGATGGGCATTTTTTTTCAAGCCACCTGAATTCTTTTCCTTGCATTGTTTTTATATTCATACACTTTTAAATAAGTGTAACTCTAACTCTACAAATGACATATTTCATTTTATGATCATATTCAGGACTCTTTTGTGATGTGCAATGTTCCAAAAGAACTAACATAAGAGTATATGAATGTACCCCACATGTCCAACGGTGAATGAAACATCTTCCTCCAGTTACTGGCATCCATCTGAAATGCTTGACCATGTGTCGCTTCTGAACGTGTCCTATTTCAAAAGTTCAGAAATGTTCAGAAAAGTTCTTTTCAACTTCTACTCAGACTAGTGACTCAGCACTAGATATTGTGTTATAAACAGGCAATAACCATAACAGATATGGTTTCCTAAAAGGTCAGATTACAAGTAGGAAATGATTAAATTGTTCTCCAAGCAAGGACTCAAGATAAACATTACTCTAAGTGTGGATTTTCCTTTTTTTTTAGTTTAACTTGGCACTTACTGTTGGTCAGCATATATTTTTATGAACCACAAAGGCCGTTCATGTGAAATTGTTGTATATATGCTCTATACATTGTTACACTGTTAAGGAGTCTTTAGAGAGGAAACAATGTATTTATATATCTGTTATGTATCGTACAATAAAATGTTTATTCATGCCATCTGCTTGTGATTTTATCTATAAGATTATTTATTTATTAGAGAAATTGAGTTCAACTGCTAAATTACAAGAAACTGATAAACTGCAATTGTGATAAAGTAAATGGATTGGTCATAAACATCCAGCAAGGGGGAGGTTTAAGGAAATTCAGGGGATGGAATGACATAAAAAAAAAATTAAATTCTGTTGAAAACTTCCAGGATTTCTGTCGAGAAATTTCAGCCTAGACCATGTGGTTCATTGTTGATCAACTTCAAAATACCGATAAACATTCTAACATTCTCTTTGGTCCTCTAAAGAACATTTCAATGTATTCATTTAAGAACACATTTTTGGTAACTGCGATTATGAGATAAGCCAGTGTGAAGGACAGCTTAAAGTTTAAAAAGCTTGTATAATGCAACCATTTAGGAAGCATTATTTCTTAGTAGCATTGTCTATTTCCTATCAGTGTATCAGTGAAAAAAAAGTTCAGGTTTTTAATGGCAAGTATAATATTGCTATTTTGGGAAAACTATTTATTTATTTATTATTTATTTATTGCTATTTATTTATTTATTTATTTATACATAATTTGAAAATGACAGCTACCCTTTACATCTTGTAAAAAAATAATGAATGGATCAATAGAAATGCTCCAAACTGACTTGGAACAAAAAGCTCAGGTAGCACTTTACTACCAAAAGGTTACGAGGTTACTACCAATAGGTGACATCTGTCAAAAGGCTGGTTTAGATAACTTTGATCATAACTGGCAAATGTAACCTTTATAGTGAATAATGTCTATTGGAATAAGCTTGTATAAACATTTATACAGAGTTGTGTTTTGTTACGACAAGTTGTTGTTGATGTCATGCAGCCTTATGTACATCCCAAGTTACGAATATTTATTTCTTTTCCTGTAAAGTTACCACTTTAGAGTTACAAGCTTTTATTGGGACAGCAACAATAACTAACCAACAACCAATTAATGAGCAAGATAAAGACTCTTATTCTTTCGCATGGAACCAAATGTTTTATTATCTATTAGTATTCAGGGCTAAGAACTGTCTGTGAGCTGCTAACAGCTTTGAAGCTGATAGCAGTCAGAACTGACTAATCTGCGATAAAGCCAAATGCCGACCAGTTAATTGTTCAATGAGGCATGTCAGGGCCACCATGCTGGCACCTCTCGGCGTTAGACAACCATTGCTCTCAGACGCTGACAAAGATAAGCTTCTCATCATGTAATGCCTCGGCCACCCTCTTTTTCTTCCTGTCCTATCACTCACCGGATTATTAATGTCTTATCATCTTTCTATAACTGTCATCTCTGCATACTGAAATGTCCAGAGGTGGGAAAAAACAAAGTACAATAACTGTAACTAAGTATAATTTCCAAATATCTATATCTCTTTACTTAAAGGAAAATTCTACTAATAAAAAACAAATCTGCATAATTAAATCAATAAACGCAAAGTTACAGGTATAGACATCTGAAGACTTTAGAAGGCTTTAGAAGTCCCCCCACATAAAGTTATGGCATGAAATGGTAACAAATATGCTTTCTGATGTCTGAGACATTGTTTTACTAAGCTTTTATGATGAAATTTTTGATCTAAATGTATAATTTTTTCAAATTCTTTCAGATTGGAGAGATAAATGCAGGACAAGGCATAATAAACCGGCAAAAGAAATTTCTTTTTGTCTACAATGACCCATTGCACATTAAAACTGACCAAGAAGGACTTTCTTTACATCTTGTCAATTTAAATCTGCAGATATTATAAAAAATGGTGGAATTTCCCTGTAGCAATTTTGTTCATTACATTTCAAAGGAAAAATCTTCTGTTACTATCATACAGTATAATCTACATGTATTTACAGATCATAAGATCATTTCTATCAGACAGCTTATAGAAGTTGATTGAGCCCTAAATAATCTAAACTATATCTCTAAGTGCACTGTACCTTAACAGTTAAGCAATTACATGACATGCATTAACTAGCTGTACTATATTAGTTATCTATTATCAAGTAGTGTTGCAGTGGACACTTGTAAGTAAAGTATGTTTCATAGTTTTGATCCTCGTCTGTCTCTGTCAGCAACAGTCTCTGCCTCAAGAATCATATCCGAGGTCAAAAGAGTGCACATTTTATGTCTTGCTGTTGTTTTTTAGCTGTTGTTTGGTTAAGTTGTAGACTAATGTTTTCTAAAGCCAGACATGCACTTTGCAAATTCAAAAATATTATTCTTTGGTGACTCACACTGTACATTTAAATAGATCGTTGTGTACAGACAAAGTTTATGATTTATATACTCACACTGTAAAAAAAAAAAAGCTCGGTCCAATTAGCATGACAGTTCTGTATATGGGTCATTTCCAATAAAGCTTCTTCATTCAAAATAACATGCTGCACACCAAAGTACTGAGTGCAAAAATGCAGAGCAGCTTTGCTAACATGTACCACACGGTGCTCTGAAACTAAAGCAGGCGATGATACATGTACATGGTAGGACCTTGCAGTTTCTCTAGAGCCTGTTTTACAAATATCATTTGAAGAAATACCATATTATATTAAAGTTTATCTCTTGCACTTCTATTTAGTCAAACACAAATTGGCATAGATGGACTATGGTACTAAAATCTTGCACTGTGTGCCTGGAGGGGATCTACGAACCCGGACTGTTTCAATGACCAGTGTCTTTATGTCTGACTGCCACGGCGTCAGAAACGCATCTTAGTGAGAGCAAACCCTCCTTCAGTGCCAGCTTGAGTGGCTTGTTCACATGGTATTAACTTGTTTTAGATGTTGATATCGGTGAAGTATAAGTAAATGATGGGTAACACTTTACTTGAAGTGTGTCTACATAACATATTCAAAACATCTTACATAAACACTTCACTACATGTTCATGAATATTTAAATCAACATTCATAAAGCATACCTGATATTTTACATGATAATAATATGGAGTACCATGTCATTTTTTTATGTCATAAAAGTCTTCATTTATTATTCGATAAACTACATCATTTTCAGTAAAAATATCTGGAAATTTCTGGGCAGGCAACATAAAGATGGCCTGGCTTTCCAAAGACTTTTTTTTGTCTAGGCTTGTATTATTCTCTTATTTTTTACTCTTTGTCGTCTTCGAAACTGTATTGTGCCAAAGGGTTCAGCCTATAAGCTGTTTAGGAAAACATTATCCATCCTAAGTTTAAGTCTCTGGGGGTTAAAAGCCAATCCTTAGAGGTTTGATGATATTGGAGAAAGAACGTATAATTGTGCTAACTTAATAAACCTAATAATATTTTCCTTAACAGTGTATAGAGTATTGAATAAACCATCTGACACAATATTTCTTACAGAAGTCATAAAGTAACAGAAAGAATAAAGAATCACAAAATACAAATGCTGAAGAAAAAAAAACTATTAAAAACAATACAAAAGAATAGAATTTCACTGAAAATAATATAAATAATATGTTTTATTTTTAATAATAAACTGCCATAGTACTCCATATTCACATAAAATGACATGGTACTCCATAGTAATGTAACAAAAACATGCACACTATATGAATGTAGATTTGAACATTTTCAAAAGTTTATGTAAGATGTTATGAATGTGTTATGTAGACACCCTTCAAGTAAAGTGTTACCTGCTGAACATGGTAAGGATGCTTGCACTGTTAAACCCATAACTGCTGTTTATACATACAAGAACAGTATCATACTCCAAAAAGGATAGATAGGATAAGCAACAGATTAAAGCAGCAAGAGACAGGATAAGGAAACTCCTCTGCAGTGATGATGGCATGGAAATGCTGCAAAATGAATGATGTACACCAGACAACGCTGTGGCAGTTTTTTGACTGAATTAAAGTTCAACACAGAACACACTGTTTGAAAATGTCATTAGTAACTTCAGGGAAATCAGGGTCTAGCAGAACAGCATAAAGTAGTTAAAACACCACTCTGGAAAAAGCAAATCTTCTGTCCATATACTCTGACCTTCTTCTACTTTGAATAATTATATATCTCTGCATGTATGTCACAATGAGCCAATTATTTTGTCAGATTACAACCGTTTCTTGTTAATCCTCTTTTCGGTTTGAATGGAAATATAAATAAATAGTATATGGAGAGGACTAACATTAGCAGTTAGGCAAATAACTAGACATGAGACAAGCTCCCTTTTGCACACAGGCATGCATCTGATTTTCCTAACTGGCCTTGGTCCCAAATATGCAAACGAAAGGCGTTGTGATAGCATTGCAAAGGTTAAAGCTATGATGGGGTTATGCATCTCTTCAGCAGAGATTTCTCGCCACTTACACACTTGACCACCAAACTCAGTCATGAGGAAAAAGAAACACAACCTAGCAATGCCTGCTAGGACATCTGGTACAGGGGCCAAAAAGAGATCTAGCAAATGTTGTAGCACATCTCTCACAATAGATACACAAAAAATATTAAACACCAGTATTCACTCCTCCTGCTTCAGGCTAACATGGACGGATTATTTGAGCCTTGCACCACATCCATATCCATTACTGTAGTCTGTAGCCTGTAGACACATTTACACAGCAAAAAGAATGATGTGCACTTGAAATATAAGTGTGTGTGTGTTTGTGTGTGTGTGTGTGTATATATATATATATAGTGAGTTGTTTGGTCACAGTACCAGAAGCCCTTGCGCTTGATGAGAAGAACCTCATCCATTTTACACAACCATACAAAACACATACACTGCATGAAAGGTTTAGACTTTTTCAGATGTAGATATCCCATAATCATTGCAACAATGTTGATACATACAGGTAAACAAGAATGCAATATCCTTACGTGGAACTGATGAAATGATGATTAGAACACCATTAGAGAGCTTGGAGAAACGTGTCTTACTTAACTGTCAAATATTTGGTCAGGTTTGGTCTTTGTCACTGGATGTGTGGCATCATCATGTCTAGATAAAAACAACTGTTGGGCCTTCAAAAAGAAAGATGTAGATGCCTGTGCATCTGGGAAGGGGTTTAAGAAGATATCTAAAATATATGAACTCAACCATTTCACTGTCCGGATGATCATCTACAAGTAAAAAAGACTTAAACCACTGCCAACTTGTCCAGACCAGGCTGCCCCGGGAAGTTTAACCTGAGAGCAAACCATAAGACATTGAAAGAAGTCTTAAAGAACCCCAACATTTTATCACAGGATCTGCAGGAAATACTTATCACTGTTGATGTAAAAGTACATGCATCAATCATTAGAAAACAACAGCACGTATTTGACCTACAAGGCAGGTGAACCAGAAGAAAACACTTGATGTCTAAAAATAACATCAGGGCAGGATTCAAGTTTAACAGTGAATATCTAGACAATGTGCTATGCACAGACAAGAAGACCAGAAGCCATATTTGGTGAAAACCAAAGACTGCGCTTGATGAAAAGAACCTCTTACCAACTGTAAAGCATGGGGGTGGAAATGCTATGGTTTGGAGCTACTTTGTCGCCTCAGGGAATCGACTACAAATTCTATAGCATATCAGAGCGTGCTTAAGGAGAATGTGAGCCCATCTGTAAAAACGTTTAAACTGACAAAGGGGACATTCCAGTCAGATAATAATCCCAAATGTACAAGTAAATCCACCGAGGAATGGTTCCAAAGAAAAAAACTAGGGATATGGAATGGCCTAGTCTAAGCCCAGATCCCAGTCCACTAGGAATATTGTGAGCCCCTAAAACGTTCCACAGTTGAAAGAATTCTGCGTGGAGGAATGGGCAAAAAATCCTTCTAGTAGATGTCAGAAACTGATAGACAGGAAACACTTAGCATAAAATTGTTCCTGACAAACGGGCCAATACCAGTTACTCCAGACAGGGTTACATTTACCTATCAACAGAAAAGGGAAAGGAATTCCTCTGTTTTTTTGTTCTATTGCGTAACATTTATCTGTATTCATTTCATGTAACATTTCATGGAGTGTACTGACATGTACACATGACTGTTTGTTCAGACACACACATTCACACACACAGACAGACAGAAGCGGGGCAGGGTAGAGAAAGAGTGTGGCGGGGGGCATGTCATCTTGGCAAATGAGTTAAGGCAAATCTGCCTAACTGATGTCTCCCATCAGGCACCTCAAAGGATTTTTTGACTGTGGGGTGCAGTGATAAGAGGCTATGATTCAGTATCTGCAGCAAGAACACAATGGTTCCTCTGAACTCGGAGCAGCTAACAGGCCTGCCGTCTGTGCTGTTGTCTTTACTGCTATCTCCCATCACTTCCCTGTTCTCACCACAGCATCTGATTGCATTGATGGCCTCCCTCTTCAAGTGATAATTTTCTGAGGACAATCCACATTGCACATTCAAATGGGAGTACAATGTGCCCCATGTTTTAAAATACAGAATGTGGGTTTGGCTGGGTCAGTGTATGGAAAAGGTTTTATAACCTTTAGGTTATAAATAAATCAATAAATAGTACATAATGCAAGACATGCACAGCATACTACAAAGGACTGCTTATATGGACACCCCATTCCAAAACCATGAACATTAGTATTGGCCCCCTCTCTGTAGCTATAACAGCCTCCACTTCGGTTTTGCGCAGTTATGAGAAGGCCTGGCTCGCAGTACATCCCAAATGTGTTCAGTGGGGTTGAGGTCAGGGCTCTATATACTGGAATTCCTCCAGCTCAAACTTGTAAAACCATGTCGTTATGGGTCACGGTGATGCTGGAACAGGAAAGGGGCCTTCCTCAAACTGTTGCCGCTAACTGGAAGCACATAAAGCAGCTTTCCATGCTGTAGAATTACCCTTCACCTGAACTAAATGTCCCAGCCCCAGACCATTATCACACATGTTTGGCATTGCACATAGTGATCTTAGGCTTGTGTATAGGAGCTCACCCATGGTACTCATTTAATGAAGCTCCTGATGTACAGTTCTTGTGCTGAAGTTGCTTCTGGAGGCAGTTTGGAACTCTGTTATTAGTGATGCAACAGAGGATAGGCAATTTGTACATGATACATGCTTTAGCACTTGGCAGCCCCACTCAGTGTCTACCGCTTCAAGACTGAGCTGTTGTTGCCACCTGATGCATCCATTTCACAATAATAGCACTTACAGTTGACAGGGGCAGCTCTAGCAGGGAAAACATTCCACTGACTATATGTGGCATCCTATGACTGTGCCACGAGCTCCTACGTATGACTCATTCTTCCTGAGTTGCCTAGGAATGTTTGCCTGTCTTTTGTACACCTGTTAACAATGGATGTGGCTTAAACACCCAAACTCAATACATGTGCACATACTATTTAATGTACTATTTAATGAGTTTATAAACAGGTCAGTAAGGTCAATAAGACACGTCACTATTATGTCAACAACAATAAGCTTATTACAGTCATTTGCATTTAACAGGCAATTATTTGAAATATAAGTAATTATGACTAAGAAGTGGCATTTGTTCATTGTATGCAAGTATTAAAGTAGAAGCCTAAAATGATCAAACTGGATGATTAGCAGTCTCAGTATATGGCAGCTTCAACTAAAACAGACACAACAGTTTTCAAATAAACACACATAGTCATGCTCTCAATGTGTTATAGCACCAAGTCAAAACCTAGAAATGTTTCTTTCATTTCTTTACTGCGATCGCAACCATAATTACTGGAACCAAAGGAGTCAAACATAGTTAAAAACGTAATTTGTTGCAATTTAGGATTATAAAAGTTAATGGTGGAAAATTACTACTATAGTCGGTTTAAAACATTGAGATCAGGTGATAACAGAGTAACTGGAACTGCTGGCAGCTCTAGATAGATAGATAAATAGATCTAAACACAAATAAGATTTAAATCGTTCCATAATTTTTCCATTATTTCCCATGCGTTTTGATGTTTCTACAATTCTGAATTTCATTGTGGAACAAGCGCCTTCCTGGTAACTGCCAGTTGCAGTTCGAGTAGGAGTTAAGAAAAGAGCCATCAATCCAAACTGTTTTACAGGCAACACAATCCAAACAGTTTTACAGGCAGTGAAACCACAAATGCTACTTTACACAATAGGCTATGTGCTGTACTCAGTACAGTTTGTGTGTAGGCTTGTCAGTTTAGCTTTTAATGAGGATTAAGCTCTATTGTCATCAAGCTGTATCTCAACTTGGAAAATTGAGTGGTGAGCGACTGCAGTGCCTACCTCTGAAAACTACACCTACCTTGTTCCTGCAGAGGCCTATTATATTATCATTGTGACGTGCTGGTGGCTCTAATGCAAGACAGGCAAAAACTCTTACCGGCAATGCACAGAGCCAGGTGGCAATCAGGCAGCACCACAATAAGTTGAACAAGCCTATTGCCATGATAGATATGTACAAGACAATGCAATTTTGAACATGTAAAGTTGTACATATATACTAGAGCTCTAAAATAAATTGAGAGTTTACCTGTGAGAGTGAGAGTTTACCTGACAATACAGAACCTTAATGTCAAGGTTTATCCCCAAAGGTTTACATTACCATTTGTAGCTAAACCAGCATTTCAATATAGCCTACATTTGTAGGACAGTGGATAAATCTATCTTGTTTAAGCCAGAATGTAACTGTTGTTGTGTTAAGAGTCACGTATCCTTCGGACAAGAATCCTTCTTTAGTCATTATGCTGCCAACTGCTGGAACAAACTCCAGGAGGAGGGCATTTTCTCCAAATGTAACCATCTTTAAGTCCAGTTTACAGAGGTTCTTGTTTAGCATTGCACTGTTGTCTTACTACAGTATACTACAGTATTCTTATTTTATCTATGCAATGCACTTTAATAAAAAAAACATTATGTAACCAATCTCTTTCTAATAACCATTATTTATTATTTAATATTAATTTAATGCATTTTTCTGTGCAGCTATTGGAAATGCTGATGTGTACAATACAAATAAACTTGCCTTTTCTTGCCTGAATGAAGTGAATCAGTGGCTCACAAAAAGGCACAAAACATGAGGAACTAACGTTAGGCGTAATTCCCAACATTCTCCACTGCATTCTGTGTTTTAGCCCCAAGCCACCTTTTCATTTCCTGTTATGATCACATGCCTTTGCGAGGGGTTTCCCCTTGTGGGCTAACCCCACCATGCAAATAAAAAAAAAACCAAAACTTGTTTATTTCCTGGAAGAAAATTTGTTGCTTGGTTCATAAAGTGTATTTTTAAAAGTTGTAGTTAGGATTGCTTTTAAACTGTGCCAAGCTAATGTTGCTTATAAGAACTGTACATTACAGTAAACGATATGTAACTTTCCAAAAAAGTTACATGTTGTTTTAGCAGATGTACTTGTGCGCGTGTATAGGAATTCAGATAAGGAACTTTGCAAAAATGCAAAAGGTGTTTCAAACAACAAAGTGTTACATTATAATCTGAAGAGAATATAAAGAAAACTGAACATTTCAAATCTCAATTCTACTTCAAAACAGTAAAACATGCTTCCCACAGTCATGATCAAGTTTAAGCAAAAGGAAACCGAAGATATCTATCCATTTTTATGGGTCAGCCAGCATGAAGAAGAAATGCTGTATGGTAAAAGCAAACGTATGCAAAACTTGTGGAACAGGTTATGATGTTAGAATAAATACTCATAACCCAAGTTTCTCTTACTCTTTTCTGAAACTTAACCCTTTAACGAATGATTTAAACAGCTGTAACTGCATCCTGCAGTGGCGGACAGTGGAGGTCCCCCTATTACTGGCCTATGCGTTTGAACAGAATAGGGGCTAAGGTTCAGTGCCAAGCGTCAGATAGATGGCATTGGGCTGTGAAGCAGTGGAACTTTGTTTTGTGCAGTGATGGATCTTCATCTAATACCTTTAGCATGAGCTGGAATAACCCAGAACTAATGGCCAAGCATCAGTAAATGACCTCACCAATGCGCCTATGGCTGTAAGCAATCAAATCCTCACAACAATGTTCCAACACTGAGTTTGACAACATTGAGAGTGAAGATGTCCCAGAAGAATAGCAGCTGTTACCAAAGGGTGACAACGCCCTGTTAATAGTCCTAAGTTTTGCAAAAATGCTGGATGTGCAGATGTATACAGAAGTCAACATGTAAAACAGATTAGACTGGTCATTTATATCATGCAAACGCAACTCTGAATCCTGACATCATGTGCATTCACAGTGCCAGATAAGTGAACATTTGTCTTATGTTTCCTGTTAGGATAATAAGGTGTGATTGTTTGATTTGCATTTCAGACTATCTATATCCACTTAAAACAACTGAAATATCTGCATCTTGCATCTTGACAGGCTTTGTCTGTTCTACATGAAGATCGTTCCAGGCATGCGAGCTGACCTCACTCTGTACTATATGATGATGGGCCACATGCTGATGTGCTATCTGAGACGGTATGTAGGTGCAGGACAAAAAAAAAACAGAATGAGGAAGCAATCAGTGCAGGAAATCAAGAGATTGAGAATGCACTGAGTTCTGGCATTTATGTTTTAACGTTAGCAACGTACAGATACATAGGAATGTAGTTTCTGATCTTCCTACAGAGCAAGCCAGTGAGGGTACTGCCACAACAGAGCAACTCGACTCAACAAATCCCCAAAAAGAAAGAAGTGTGAAAAAACACACTTAATTAAGCTTGAATTTTCACATAGTTAAATTGAAATTAATTAATTAAATAATTAAAATGTATAACTAGTTCTTGGGACATTTCTCCTGTTCAACAGGCTTGATGTTTGACTTACATTATCTGATTAACTGAGAAACTGTACTGTGTGAAATAATCTTCACAAGTGGCCATGCTGCTTAATTTAAGAAGTTTAACAACAACATAGGATTAATCATTTAGAAATGATACAGCCATTTTTACACCGTCCCAAGTCTGTTTGTCACAGGCTCAAAAGTAACTGGACAAAAGAAAAATAAATTAATAAGTAAAATGATTTGTTTAATACTTGGATTCAAATCATTTATCAATTATCAATGACTGCCTGAAGTCTAGAACCAATGGAACAAATTGGAGCTGCCAATGTTTTGTTAAAGTGAGATTTTGGCTTGCTGGGCTTGGCCCCGGATGGGGGTGGTGGGAGGTATGGGATTAAGGGGTTTAGGATGTTTTTCTATTCCTTAGTATTTAATTTTTTTGCATGTGTCCTAGTTGCATATTGGTCCTATATGAACAACAGTGTTACTCGTTATGCCCACTACTGTTCTAATTGCATTTCTTACCAGTTATTAATACCATCACATAGAAATGTTTAACACCAAAAAGTTTTAACATTGTTTTAAGCCATTTCATAGAAGCCATGTGGTTTTTGTAGGAATGCAGACATTTAATTTTTTTCTGCCACTGAAACTGATATTTCTAAAAAGCTGAATCAGTATCAGATTTTAACTCATGCTCAAATCTGACCTGTTTCTATATTAACACTATATACATTAATTTATACGCAAAAAATATAAAATATACAAACATAACTGTTATTTAACTTTTAATTTTATTTTAGCTCATTTAACTTTCATTTAAACTTATAAAATGTATCATTACTTGGCTTGATGAAGAGTGATAACATATAAAACTGAGAGCTCATAATTTGCATTCTTGCTCAGCATTGATCATTTGTTGCTATCTGTAAAAATAAATTAATGATGAGGCTGAATTGGTTTACTGTAGCTATGGCTACTGGCCCCCTCCCTACTGATCTAACGCATATACAGACCAGCAGTAACTGAGTAGCTAATGCGTGACGTTTTTCTCTTGTGAATTCTAGTACAATGCTGTTGCCGCTCTGGGTTCATTGGTAGGTCATTTTGAGGAGAGATCTAAAAATGCTGAGTATGAGATTAGACCTAAAAACATGACTCAAGGCCAATGCATGAGTTAGCAGCCCTGCAAAGGGCTGTAAGACGCTGTTTCTCCTGTAAGATGCTTTGACAGGCCTTTATAGCTCTATACAACTGCTTCAGTTGCTTCCTGTTTGTGGGTCTTTCTGCCTTCTTTCTTCATTGAGTGAAAAGCATGTTCACATGGATTGAGATCAGGTGACTCAGCCAGTTTCTTTGCCTTAAGAAGCTCCTGACACGCTTTCACAGCATACCATGGGTCTTTATCCATCTGTACTGCAAATCACACCGTCCTTCTGTTTTTTTTTTTTTTTTTTTGCAGCATTTGGCTGAATCTGAGCAGAAAGTATCGCCTTTATGTATGTCAGGATTCATCCTGCTACTTCTGTCAGCAATCATCATTCAACACCAGTGACCCGGTTCCATCGGCAGCCATACATGCCCCTCCATAAGACTGCCTCCACCATGTTTCACAGATGATGTGGTGTGCTTGAATCATGACCCCTTCCTTTCCTTCTCCATGCTTTTTTCTTCTCATCATTCTGGTATCATTTTGGTTTCATCTGTCCAAAGAATCTTGTTCCAGAACTCGGCAGGCTTTTTCAGAAGTTTTCTAGGAAAGAATAATCCGGTCTTTCTGTTCTCAAGTGTTACCAGTGGTTTGCATCTTGAGGTATGATGATTTTCAGTCAACTGCCCAAGCCTGTGAAAATGGGGAGACTATGTAATAAATAGATGTAATTCCTAACCGGTTGCAATTTCTTGGTTAAGCCCCTTTATATTAAAGAATGTCTACACATCAATTACGTCTTGACTGCTTGATTTCAAATCCATTTTGATATAAAAATTGTGTCACTGCCCAAATACTTGACCTGACTGAACTTAATGGAATCCTCTTCTTCTACTCGTGGACCTGACTGAAAGTCAGCAGCAGTTAAGAAAAGCTAGAGATGAATAAGAAGTAGGCTAATGCACGCAAAGGCATCTGAAGATGTGTCATCATTTTGTTGTCAGCAACAGCCCAAATAAACTCCAGATCTAAATCAGTTTTGCCTAAGGGAAAAAATGAATGACATTTTAGAAGACTGCCAAAACACAGCTCGGCTGTGCTAGCTAATTTCTGCGAATTTAACTGACGTCAGTTGACTATTGCTATAAGTGAGTTACAAATTTAACAACACTGGATATGCAAACTCTAAGCTACTACCACACAACACAACTTGCTGGTTTGCATTGGTGTCACATACTGGTCACCATTTCATGGAACATTACAGATATTTCAACTTGTTTTACACCACATGTTTCCACAAATCCACTAATTGTCCATTTTATCAGCTCTACGTACCATATAAGACCACGTTGTAGTTCTATAACTACAGACTGTAGTTCATCTGATTCCCTCCATACATTGTTAATCCCCTTTTTCCCTGTTCTTTAATGATCAGGACCCCCACAGGACCACCACAGAGCAGGTATTATGTGGTTGGTGGATCATTCTCAGCTCTGTAGTAACACTCACATGGTGGTGGTAGTGTGTGTCGTGCTGGTGTGAGTGTATCAGACACAGCAGTGCTGCTGGAGTGTTCAAACACCTCAGTGTCACTGCTGGACTGAGAATAAGTCCACCAACCAAAACTATCCAGCAAATAGCATCCTGTGGCCAGCATCCTGATGAAGGACTAGAGGATGACCAACACAAACGTGGCCTCAACAGATGAGCTATCTTTACCTCTACAAGGTGGACTGGCAAGGTAGAAGTGTTTAATAGAGTGGACACAGCAACACTGCTGTATCTGATCCACTCACACCAGCACAATACACACTAACACACCACCACCATGCCAGTGTTACTACAGTGCTGAGAATGATCCACCAACCACATAATATGGGGGTCCTAACCCTTTGAAAAACAGGGTGAAAGGGGGCTAACAAGGTATGCATAGAATCAGATAAACTACAGTCTTTAACTGTGGAACTACAAAATGCACCTCTTTGATAAGAAAAGCTGATATTACAGATAATGAGTTTTGATATAGGGAGATGTATCTAATGAAGTGGCCGGTGGGTGTATTTCAGTGAATCAAATAATAAAATATCTACACAGGTTTTAATGGAGTCTGAGGTTAGCGAAGTATATGAAAACAAACAAAGTTAATGTATTTGCACATGACTTCGTTTGAACTTGAAATGAAGTTCAGGAGCAGTGGTGTAATTTGCCTTTCACATGTGTGTTTTGGTGCTCCTACCAAACCTTGCAGTATATATATTAATTAATTAACTGAGATAAACACTACCTCAGAATTGACTTTTATTGCCTGTAGCCATCTGTACTAGCTGCTTGCATAACATTCATTACTACATCTCTTTCTCTTTCTCTTTCTCTCTCTCTCTCTCTCTCTCTCTCTCTCTCTCCATGTTGGTCTAAGTTGGTTTATGTTGTACTGGTGCCAATCTGGTGCTGGTTTTGCTGGTGCTCAGCCTAATAACTTCTAATGCTCCTGACCAGCATACCAGCATCCAAATGAGTAGCTTAATTCTGGCCCACGTGTACTACTGTCATCCGGCCCACATATTGCTGTCTATGACTTATGGATGGCCAGAATGTTAACTTGCTATTCAATATTCAATGCACACTCCACTGAAAATAAATAAACCATTATAACCATTAGGATTAAAACCTGATGGTTTTCCTTCCTAATTGGCTCAATGGAGACCTTAAGGCACTAGTTTCCTTAACTAGTTTCCTGTTGGACACCATTAGATCTTGTTAGGAATTGTAACAAAATGCATTGTTAAATGCATTTGGAAGGTGTCCCAGAACACTTGTCCAAGAATTAGAATGCTTTATGATATGATATATGATATCAATATCATCAACCAATCAGGAAAACACAACATACCATTACAGACTGCTGGATACCACCAAGAACCAACAGAAACTTTTAATGGTTTCTATGATTGTTATTTCAGAAGCGCACAAGTATTTTAGCCAGCCACAAATCAATTTGAAAATCAAATTTAACTGCAAACTAGGAATAGGCCATGTAGTAGTGTTCCTACACTGTAAAAAGTGCAACCTGAAATATACCTTCATGTTGTTACAAACAATTAAATAAGTTTTACTGAACGCCAGAAAGTACTTTTTTTTTAGATTGAATAAACCTAGTTAATTTGATTGTAACAACATAGAGTAACTGTTTAAGAGTGTAGTATTAAGACAGATTATGTTGGACTGAATACTGTTTTCGGGTATGTTGGATAGTATCTTTCACAGGTGTGGCACATGTCTACTTTAGGACATGTGGGCCATTTAAGCATGTTTCAGTCACTTTGACTCGAGTGACTTGAGCACATCACTAACTGGATGAGACAAAACATTCTGCCTTTGAATGAAGATAAAACAGACATTATTATACTTGGGAACAGCAATTAGAGACACAGACTAGCCCTAAAATCTAAAGACCTAGCACACAGCCTTGGTGTATGAATGGACTCTGATCTCAGTTTTAGACATCATGGCAAAGAAGTGACTAAATCAGTATTTCATCACATGAACAACAACAACAAGAGATTATCTGACTAAACCAGACCTGGAGAAACTTACTAGCAGGATTGATTACTGTAATGGTCTCTTTACTGGACTCCAAAAAGACAATCAAACAGCTTCAGTTGATTCAAAAGAGTTCTCACTAGGAGTAAAAGAAAGGAACACATTACTCCCTTTCTTAAATCCCTATACCAATATGTTACAGAATAGACTTTAAGGTTCTATTACAGGTCTCTATAAGCTGAATGGCGTAGAAGCAGCGCATTTATCTGATATGCTGCAGAGATATGATCATTATAGGAACAAGTCAGTTAGTGCTGCCTAAATGTGAATCAGCAGTGTTTAGCTAATACGCTGCTCTTAAATGAAACCAGAGAGCTTTAGAAAACTGCACCTTAAATTTGAGGTTAAAAGTGTTGCTGTTTCTGCAGGCTTTCAGCTCAGTTTAAAACACTGTTAGCTCTAATGCACTTCTCTTGTAACCACAATTATTTAATCGTAATTTTAGTACATTTTTCATTGTAATTTTTAAAAATTTAATCTCTTTTAAATATATTGTTTTAATTTCATCATGTTTTATATCGTAGTTTGGATTATCTTTCTAGTTTCTCATTTGTGAAGCATTTTGAATGACGCAGTGTGTAGAAGGTGCTATATAAATAAACATGCCTTGTTTTCATATCGCTCACTTGTTTTGTCTCACATGCGGTTTTGCCACCACAAACATCGGGCCAGCAGTGTCGTATGTTCGTCAGAAGTAGCCCACCTCCACATCCTACATGGGATGCCCGCTCTCTGTAGCTTCCTGTACCGGCCTGTTTGGCTTGGGTCCCTAGCCATTCAAACCAGGAAGAATAAACATTCATAATTCATTTAATTCTTTCTCCAGAAAATCTTTCTGGCAGCCATGGAACGTGGAAAGTATCTCAAATATTAGCGGCCAAATAACTTAAAGCTAACTCACTTTAGCAACTTTGTGGATGGGCGCAGTTGATGATCACATGGACTGGAAAACAGAAATAATTCTGTGAGGACGAAACTGAGAAGATTATAAGGGTCACACGGACACTGTCACTAGATGGCGCCAGATGTGTCGCACGAAGATCATGAAAAAAGAAATAAAGAATTGGATGTGGATTGTGCTTAATATAGCTGATAAAATATTTGCACCAAGTTCGGCTCCGGTTCTGGTCCTCTTTGTTGAATCAGGACATCCCAAGCTAAAACTGAATCCCAGGACAGGCGATATGNAAAGAAATAAAGAATTGGATGTGGATTGTGCTTAATATAGCTGATAAAATATTTGCACCAAGTTCGGCTCCGGTTCTGGTCCTCTTTGTTGAATCAGGACATCCCAAGCTAAAACTGAATCCCAGGACATGCGATATGTCACTCAGGCGCGTCTACAGCTAGAGTTCAATTACAGAGTTTAAAAAAAGGCTGTTTCAGTGACGGTACTCTTGGCTCAGCACAAGGCTTTTGCTCTTTTTGAACTGGTCTTATGTATCATTGCATTTACACTGATCAGACACCACATTAAACCACCTCCTTGTATCTACATCCATTGTCCATTTGATCAGCTCCACTTACCATATTGGCTGGAAAACAGAAATAATTCTGTGAGGACGAAACTGAGAAGATTTTAAGGGTCACTGGGACACTGTCACTAGATGGCGCCGTTCACATAGCATCATCTGAGGACGTTAGCATTTTTTCTTCAAGGACAACAAATATTTACATTTTCATATATCTATTATATTTATTTAATATTATTTAAAACCGGATGTAACGGATCAAACTTAATTTCCCCAAAGGCCGCGTTCAGTCAGAAAGAGGAATTAAACCACGTCCTGATTTTTAGTCAGGCAGATGTTTGAACACGCTTAGCTGCTGAAAGACACAAACATGGCGGCCTCCTTGTGGCTGGGGCGTCAATCCGTGTTAACCGGGTTGAGAATAATCAAAATAAAAAAATGTCACTGGAGTCCACATGAGTGTCGGGGTGCATTTAGGCAATTATTTCAGTCCCCATCTTTTTTTGGTAAGTGTTTCCTTCCGTTCTGCCCTTTTAGGCTAGTTTTGTGTGGTAGCCGGAGAGCTAAGCTAGCTAGCTGTCAAGGTAATGTTGGTCAGTTAGAACATCTGTGTAGATTTTGATCATTTCAGCGATGTGAATGTTTTTATCATGCTCTTTGTGTGTGCTATGTTTCCATGTACTGACATCAGAGGAGCTGTTAAAGTTGTGTCTTTTTCGGGAACAGGACTGTGAGCTCGTTTAAGAGGAGGTCATTTCTACTGATTGAGTCATTCAGCAGGTTGTGTAGATGCTGCTGCTGCTGTCTGTTAGAGTTAAGTACAGTTAGTTAGGTTTTGTACAACCTAACTAACTGTACCTTACACAGTATTTTGTGCCTCACACATTAGTTGTCGTTGTTTAAGGCGGTTAGTGGTGTCCATGTCCAGTCCCGCCCCCGCACTGCGCAGCTCAGCCCAGTATGAGCTCTGCAGCTTCATGACCGCTGAGCAGGCAGTACACTCTGCGATGGATTTGTCCATGTATGCTTTACTGGCCATTCCTATGTTTGTTGGTAGACAGTTCACAACAGTATATCTTAAGATGATATGGCAAAAATAGAATATCAGAATTCTGCGTTTATTAAGGTGTTTTTGAGATTGAAGTTGGGGCAGAGTATGAAGCACCAGCAGTGCCATACTTGAAAAATACAGCATTATTCAGCCTCTATTCAACACATTTCAGTGAATCTGGATAAACAAGCCTAAATGTGTGCTCTTTGCAATGTAACATAAAAACCTTTACTGTTCAAGTACCAACAGTATCAATCATATGCTTGGAAAGGTTTGTTGTTATTTAATTTATCATAATAAATAACATATTGTCATTTTGCAGTGTCCCTCCTCTCCACACACTGCCAATGAGCTCACTCACTTTGTTTAAAAAAGTGTTGGGCCGGCTGATCTCTCTGCTTTCCTGAGGCGGCTTATAGAAGCATGCTTTCATTCCTTTTAACTAGGACTGTGCAATAATATCAAAGTCATGATGGTATCAACAGATTAATCAAAATATGGACTGAGCTATTTCAAAGCAATATTTAGTTGACACTGGGTTCTGAAATATCTGCATGTTATTTATTTTACTGCGTTTGTACCCCTATAGAAATAAATCTCATAATTCTTTATACTGCTAATCTAGGTAGATTTAACAATTTCCACATTTCATAAATGTTCATGCATTGGCACGGCCATCTGCGGAAGAATGAAGTATATTGGATATCAGATTAGTTCACAATTCCCATATTGGTGCATCTATACTCTTACCATGTCCCCCAGTATTCTGTACCTCCCTCCTTGTATGTAAACATGATTTTTTCATACTGTGGGTCAGACCACACCTCGTTCCTTTTTGGGCCCGTTTTGTTTTTTAGTCCCTGATTTCTTGTAGCCCTCAGGCTATATTGCAACAGACAGTGCCGTTTTCCTGTGCAGGTTTTTTTTTCCAGTCAGAGTTTGAAACTCCCAGTTAATAATGCCAACTTTTTCCCAATTGCACATCTTATCTGAGAAAGGGTCTTAAACCACCTTAACCCACTCTCAGGCAAGCAGTTGCTGAGAGATTTTTGGTGAGTCTGAATGTGTGCGAGTTCAGCATTGTGTAGTGTATGGTTTGTAAGTCAGTATCACTCTGAAGCAAGATATGGCAAAAGGTTGTGATATGCAAATAATTGCTCTACTGGAATCACAGAAGCCTCCCATGTGAGTAACCAATCACACATTTTTACTGATGCATGATTTGCAGGTGTCCTATTTTGTTGAAATCATACTCTTCTAGGTTTGCTGATTTGTTTTCTTGTGACTTAAGCTCAATGTTGAAATGATGCAGGTTTAACATGTATCAGCACAATCACAAAATGATACTTCGCCAGTATCTTATGAAATGAAGAAACATGTTGTGACAGTATTTAGTATTTTCTGTTGATTGGCATGTTGGCTTAGAGTGCTTTGCAGCCCCTTGTGATGGTCTGCTGGGTACATTTGCATGTTTCATGGATGTCAGAAGAGGTATTGTATGAATTTTTTTTTCTCTATCGTGATGTGTTCGAGTCCTGTAGGTTTCCAGAACTGTAGTTCTGTAGTAGTGCTGGGTGATGTTGATGAAATTCTCCATTTCAGGATTTCCTGAACATATCATGATATCAGATTATATATAATTCAATAAAATAAATGATCAGTGTTTCCAATTATCCTGCACACCTGACATGCTTGCTGTGATTGCACTGTTCTGTTCTGCTACTACTAAGCGTACAATGGAGAGAATAGAATTAAAAAACTGAAAATAAAGTGCTTGGCAACAGGGGCACCACTATTTTATGGATACTTATTATGGACATAATACTCCTTATCTGCCAAATATGTCACAACCCCAACCCAGTCGATCCAAGTACTGTAGTATTACAAGTGGCTGATACCAATCACATCTGATCCTTGTGTCTTTGTAGATAATACAGACACCTAGATAATAGATGCTGGTTATGTGTGTATGTTGTTACTACTTAATTTTTAGAAAATGTATAATGTCATGTTCTGGACTGATGACATTTTTGCCCTGTCTTTTTTTTAAAATGATCATTTTGTAGTGTGTTTATAACTGGCTTATAATTCAGTTTGATTAACCTCGCTTTTTGGATATTTACATAATGGTCTATATTCTGTAAGTATGTTATTTATTTATTTCTGTTTACTTTAATTTTGGCTACAATATTTTTAATCATTGTGTTATTTCTACATTTCTGTCTTTCTCTTGGTTTTGTGGTTTTAAAACCTAAGCAGTATGTAATTAATAGCTGAAATGTCATGTGACAGGTTTTAGATATAAGGTGAGGTTGAGGCATTAACATTTTCGTTTTCCACTGAAAGCTAGTCAGGCTACAGATATTTAGACCACTTTGCAGCCTCAGTGCTGCACATTTTGTGTAATCCTCGTTTGAGCATGTGTCACACGTAGAGCATGAACAAAGAAATAAAGAATTGGATGTGGATTGTGCTTAATGCTTAATATAACCAATAAAATATTTGTACCTAGTTTGGCCCCAGTTTTGGTCCTCTTTGTTAAATCAGGACGTCGCAAGCTAAAACTACCAAGCTAAAACTTTTTGAACTGGTCTTCTGTATCATTGCATTTACACTGATCAGACACA
>CM067474.1:52370475-52386867 GCA_034552555.1 Semaprochilodus insignis | reverse complement strand
ATATATATGAAAGTAATAACAGTAATATAAAGTTGTGAAGCAAATGGTATGATACATACAGATGTGTACATTTACATGTATGTCATTTGATGCAGGGAGCAAGAGATGAAGGGTATACAGTGGATAGAATATTGTTGCACATATTCCAGATTATAAAAAATATGAATAGAAGATGCACAAGATGTCAGTCTGTATGTGCAGAAATACATCTGCTAGATTTGAAGTTTTAGTTAAGTGTAGAGTATTGGGATGTGGTGGGGATTGTTCATGGAGATCAGTATGATGATGATTCAGGTGAGAGGTGTAATGACACACCCATTGACTAATACACCAGCACTACTGGTTGTTCAGGAGCCTGATGACCTGGGTTAAGAAGCTGTCTCAGAACCGGCTGGTTCTGGACTTGATGCTTTTGTCACTTCTGCCACTTGGCAGCTGTGAGAACAGAAAGTGACTTGGGTTGGTGGACCCCTTTAGAATCCTTCTGGTCTTCCACAGGCAATGACTGGTGTATAAATCCAGGAGGTTTGGGACCCTGGTGTATGGGTATTAGTATACTGGTATACTGGGATGTGTATGGTAAGTGGAACTGATAAAATGGACAAAGAGTGCGGGTTGGGTTTATGAGGTAGTTTTAATGCAATGGCCGATTGGTGTATATGCTGATGTAAATTATCTAAGATTTGTTTTAGGTATACGTCCTATCTACCTCTAACTCTTAAAGGTGCAACAAGTGCAGTTCAAAGTAACTGATGCACTTCAGCTTGTGCGAATAGTTGGTTTGACTGAACATGGCTCAGGTATGGGAAGCCCAAATGTTGTACAGCTCAGCGCTGTCAAACCACTATGAGTCTTGTCTACTAGACAGTGTTGATTTCATGCAGTACTGTCGAACTGGTTTGTACACATGTGTGTTACTGCTGTATATACTCTTATTAGTTTAGTATGTTCAGTGGCATTATGAGCCATTGTGTAGTACAGCTCACTGTGTAATACATCGTCAGTGGCTGTATTTATTTGCACACTAGGGGGCAGCAGCACATCACTGTTAGATTACTCATTTGAAGTCATGGTACTGATCTTGTCTAATGTTTCTCTTTACTTGTTCTGTCACTTTTTAGTGTCGTTAATGTCCACTAAATTGCTAGCATTGTGTTGCCTGATCTGTTCTTCTGAAAGAGCCGTTCATCACAACCCACACCCTGGATCATCTTACTTACTTAACTAGGTCTTGCTTCATATTTGGCTTTTGATTGTTGTTTATTGCATGTGTTTCATTATTAAGACTGCATAAAGAGGACATCATGGCCTATAGTTCCTCAGTGGATATGGCCTAGTCAGAGCTGACTCTGTGACAGTCCTGAGGTCATGTGTGAGTCAGGCATGCGTGATGCTCTTTGGGGAGGAGTGGGGGAGAGAGAGAAAGATTTTGATGGTAAAGTGGTGAAGACGAGGGCATATGACACATTCGCTGCTAAGGGGCTTTGACTGTATGTGTGCTTGTTTTGTCAACTGAATAATGTGAGAAGAATAAGAAATATTCCAAAGAAAAGTTTTTTTTTTTTTTTGCCTGGCACCCTCAGGGTGCTGACACCCTGTATTAGGAGTAAAGATTGTAACTGCTCTGCTGTTGCGTTTTATTCACACTATGCTAACATTTTTGCATCATCTTTTTGTCTCAGGACCAGGTGTCTCACTTGATTCCAGGCTAATTGTGGAACAAAGCAGGTCTATAAGAGGAAATTATCCTATTGAACTCCTATTTTTGCCCCCTGTGTTTAATAAGCTTCTTTCACACATGCACCACTTTTACCCAGAAATTTTACAGTAGTAAATAAATGGACTAAACACAATTGACCAGAGTCATATTCAGGAAATACTTAGGGATGTGCCCGGATACTCAAGTACTCACTCAATTCCATGGTAATGGAATACTGAAATCACTATTCAGTAGGGGTGTATTGTGAAATTGAGATATTGTGATGCAAAACTGTGACAATGTGAATAGTAGGGGTGTGACAGCGCATCCTAGAGAATGGACATTCTATTAATTATTCCACTTAATGCTGTGCTGTTTAAATACCAATGCTCACCGACGATCAGCATCAATCAGCAACTCCTATAAGCACTCCTCCTGCCTCCCAGCTCTGGTGTCATTGCTAAGCTGTGCGACATTATGAGAGGCATTTATTTTCTTCATTCAGATATCATGATGTGCCAAACCGTGAGTCCAGTATTGTGAGAATGGAATGGAAATCATTGTTTCAACACACTCCCGTTATTAAGGAATTGGTTCCCTTTCATTATGAGACGACAAATAAAATATGCAGTTGAAGAAGTCAGTGAAATGCAGTTTTAACGGGACTGTAAGGTTTTGCTGACGTTTGCTAGTAAGTTATGTTACACTGAAACCTGAGTGCCTGAAAGTGTGCGCAGTGCCGAGGAGATGATTCAGAAGGCAGATGTAGCACTGCCGTTATTGTTAAAATAAGCTAGGCTGATGATAGGTCCAGGAATAGCACCGTAAGAGAAAAAAGGCAGACAGTGGGTTTCCATCAACGTCCACTGTTTTCGCAGTTAGCTGGAGTTCATTAAGGCAGCCGTTATGTTACTCATCCATCATAAAATCATACAAGTTTTCCTGAATAATGAAATGTGTTTTCAAATGTGTTCCAGTACAT
Source organism: Semaprochilodus insignis (assembly GCA_034552555.1). NCBI lineage: Eukaryota > Metazoa > Chordata > Actinopteri > Characiformes > Prochilodontidae > Semaprochilodus > Semaprochilodus insignis. Next base: position 52,384,186 of record CM067474.1, on the reverse strand, counting down.
GATGCAAAATGTTTACACAACACCAGTGCTGTCACACAGTTAAGCCAGAGCTCTACAGTAATTTCAGCCGTAATCCTTATTTTTCAGTTAGATTTAGGGTTGTGTTTTTTTTCCCTCCGCAGTTAACTGGATCTGTTCATGTACTTACGGATAGTTGAATATCAAAATTATTTGGAATGCACATCTGTACATCTCACATTACTGGGAAATACAAAAACCTTTAGACCAATGTTTCACAACCCAGGGCCACCAAAGCATGGCACGTTTTTCTGTCATCCCTTTGTGTTGTGAGAGAGACTGTTTATGGAGTGGCCTCGAAAACGCTGTTCTAGCCAGCTGACGTTTTTCAGTGTACAATTTTAAACTTTAAACCGTTTAATTTTTGGGGGTTTGTGCGAGAAGCATTTGTGGTTTTATGTTTGAAGTTTTGTTTTTTAATCATTGCAGGAGTGTATTTTTGTACCTGATTCAGAAATCTGGAAGCTATTGGCTTTTCATGCTGAGAAAGTCACCTCCTGGATTGCCAGGATTCTAATGGCATCAATGAACTGTGTGTTCTGGTAAAATACAGTTTAAGGGCTGAATGATTTTGAGGGTAAATGAGGTGTTAGTTATGTAAAGAAAGCATTTTGTTCAATATTATCTCTCTGGTTAAACTACAAGCTGTAGAGGTGAATGCGTTCTTTCAAGCCTTTGGAATAATTAGTTAACTCTGCCCATAAGGCTGTGACTATTTATTATATACTAATTATTATACACAGGCTAGAAAGCATAGCATTCTGAGTGTTTGGGTTGACCTCTTTTTGGCTGTGCACTGATGCATGCATGCCTAGTGCTCTGCATAACTTGCATCTAAACTAGTCTATACAGCTGTTCTTTCACTCTTAAACTCGTCAGTGTTGTTTCTGTTCTTGAAAATACCCAAATAGCCAAACATTTGCTTTCAAATTTAGGGAGATGGGTATTGTCACTATTTTACCATTTTGGGTTTTAAAGGGGTTAACCACACACACACACCCACCCATACACACACCCATACACACACGCATACATACATATACATAAATATTCTACCTCCCATGGTCAGTGTGTGTGTATGTGTGTGTGTGATAGCAGCTGTGTGCTGAAGCGTGAAGTCTGCGGCACTGTGCTGGTCCTGCTCCCCTGCTGGCGTGACACTGATGTACTCTGATTCCTTTATTGTCTGTGTGCATTTGCTGTGCACTTCACAATCACGTTTTCTCATAATAACATTTTCCTTGGATTGAAGCAGGGTGCTGTGGGGACATTCATAAGTGTAGTGTAATAGCAATATAATTTTTTTTTTACTCTCTCAGCAGATTAAGGAACATATTTGCCTGTTTCCACCTGGGAGAATCTCTCTTATCTCGTTCTGCCAAATTATCTTGTGCAGCCAAATGTAGACTATTAACCTAATTAAATTTCTTAATTGTCTGGTCTGCTCTCCTAATAGTGAAATTCTGTCTCTCTCCTGTAGGGGTCGCCCCTGTCAAAGTGCAGATGCCGGCACTGTCACCCACCATGGAGGAGGGCAACATTGTGAAATGGCTGAAGAAGGAAGGTGAGGGTAGCTGCCGGCTCTTCTTTGTCGCTGTAAAATCTCTGACCATAAATTCCATTGAGCTCTAGTTTGTGGAGTCTTCTTTATGAACACATGCAAAAACAATTCTCCTCTTCTTGTTTTTAACTTATTGCCAGGAATAATAACAATACTAATAAATATGCTTGTATTAAAGCGTTGTTTAAGCTGAATTCATTTAGTCAAACGAGGTTCTGTAAAATACTTTGAGGCCAACATGAAAGAGTGTCTATTTCTGACTTTCAGCCTTTTCCTCAATAACGTGGTGTTTTATTTGGTATATAAACACGTGATCTAGCAAAAATTATGAATTGTATGTTTGGTTATATCACAAACTACCATTTTGAGTAAGCAAATGCATGTGTAAAAACACAAACCACACATCAGTTTTTCTTTATCACTAGGCTGATTAAAAAATTCAATATTAAGTGGTGACTGATCCAAACTGTTGTGTTCACTCTGAAAGAATGAGAGTATACAATAAACTAAGCCTTGTGCATTTTTATTTAGTGATTGGTAACACAGTAGCACACAAAGTTCTGATGCTACATGCTGACACATTTAACTGTGGTCAACATGAACTGGTCTCTGAATGGATCGCCAGTGAGACACTCAGTTTGATTGGCTTAACTGGCCAATTTGTACAGAATAAAGTATCCAAGTAATTTCTACAGATTACCACATTTAGCCCGGACTGAAACATCATGGTCATGATGGACTGCATTATATGAGAGATAAAACACTGAATAACAAAAACAACACAGTGCAAAGCCTTGTCTATTAGCAGGTTTTGTTACTCCGTTGAAATGAGATCACACCGGACAGCCTTTCTGAGGAAGTGCTGAGATCAGCTCTTTACACAATTCACAGCAGGACTTGTGCGAAAACCACAGCCACTAAAATCACAAATTTCTTCAGTAGTCGCCTAATTCACTTCCCCATGAAAAATTTAATAGAGCTTGCGAAGAGTTCAGTGACTGTATCTCTGGCTCTGATATCTTACCCTGTTAGGATTTGAAACTCCATGTCTACAGCTGCAGAATGGTTTGTTGACCCATGTTGGTGATGAGTGAAATCATCTTCACTGTGAGAGCAAATGACTCCACTTCAGGTCACAGTAGCCGGAAAGCCTTTTGCAGCCCATTAGGCTTACAAGCAGGGGTAAGGGCTCCTTCAATTCATCACAGAGCTACAGCGCTGCCCAAGCCAGGGCAGTAAGCTCTGTGTCATCTCTCAGGCGTACCCTGGGCTGCTTACATCAAGGCTTAATTTGCCAGCATCTGTTTTTTGTTAATTTTTTTTTTAAAGACTCCAATAAACATTGAAGCGCACACACAGTGCAGCCAGTAAACCAGCGAGTTCATGTTTATTGCGCGCACACACACAAGCGAGCACGGTACTGAGATTCTTGCTTCAGTAAACAGTCAATACAAGAAAGGTGTCAGCAGGCTTGGAGTTAAATGCCCAACAAAAGGTGAGAAAATAGATTTTTACTCTCTAAATGGAGTACGAATGTCAGTAAAACGATCACATAAGACCTTTTCTCATTTTCAACACTGAATTTCTTGTGTCTTCCTCAATTACTCCCCCCGTTTGTGTCATCGCCAATTTCTACCATTTAGCTGAACTCTCGCCTGTTATACAGCACTGACTGATCTAGGGGGTGTTAAGCTAGCTTGTGCTTTGCTCCAGATAGGTCAAGTAGTGCTGAATGCCTAAGCAGGTATGTTGCAGTTTTATTTTATAGTCGTATAATTGCAACAAAATTTGTAAAAGTAAATCAGGATATTTTAAGCAAATTATTTTCTCTCTAACGTTAGAGATTCTTAATATCAAGAAATGTTTGAACTTTATACTCTACCCGAGGCCAGTAAAGAGCCTGCATCTTGTTGTTTTGGTCAGACGTGTTAATAATAATGTTTCTCCAGTAAAGAATAAATTGTAAGACTACTGAACCTATCTGAAGTTAGCGGCCAAGCGAGTCTTATATATATACACACACACACACACACACACACACACACACACATTACAGTTGCACCTACAACCAACAGGAATTAAACTTGGTGGGTAGGTTTGACATTGTGAGACATGCAAATGATTCAGGTTTCATGCTCGGCCCCTCATGTGTCATAATGATGGGCCTTATTGCTGTAGCTGGCCTGCTGTAGCAGACGTTCAGCGAGCAGTGATGCCCTCCATGAGTCATCCTATTAGTGCCAGCACCATTGGCAGATGAGGCACGATGCAGGACTACATGCACACCGACCGTTACAATGACTGCCTTTAACACCACATCAACATCGCCAAAGACTGCAATGGAGTAACTCAGAATAGCAGTGGGTCATCTTCAGTGACGAGTCCCGCTTTTGTCCTGGTGGAGCTGACTGATGAATCTGTGTGTGGAGGCCCTGTGGTCTCACCTTTTCGGGGATCAGTTAACATGTCAGCACTAAACATCCCTGTTAGAAATATCTTTTGCTCACCATTAAACCATAAATGGATAGTGGGTTTGAATCATAGTGTCTTAGGCACACGCTTACACACACAACTATATGGTGTGTGTCCTCCGACATAGATTGATAGGTTGACCTTTGAACTACTGCTCCTCTACTGAGCTCATCCTGCTCAGTAATGAGGAGCCTGCAGAAGCACTTACGCAGTGTTAAAGGCACACTGGATTACACTTCATCCCTGTTTCTCATTCCACTACCTCTCATCCCCAACCCCTTATTCCTTCTTTCTTTCTTTATTTCTTTCTTTCTTTTTTCTTTTTTTTCTTTTTCTGTCTTTCTGTTTTTCTGCCTTTTCTTACTTTCTTTCTATCTTGGTTTTTTCCCCTCTCTCTCATGTCCATCTGGGCTCTCCTGGTTGCTCTCTGTCTGTCAATACAGGATTAAATGGAGTAAGATTGAATTTCAGCTCCCCTAATGGAAAAAAACAGAACATCAATATGCACAATCCATTGTTTCAGGCTGCACCTCCAAACGTGTGCATGTGAGCTTTTGTGTGTGTGTGCATACCTGGTGGGAGAATTTCTTGGTTCCTGTGTAGTATGTAAAACGCAAATATGGCAAATATATCAAAACAATGATAATATTTGATAATAAATGATAATAGTTAATGACATTTTCACAGAATTCAAAATATTTAAATATTTTGAGCCCCAGTCACAATATACTAACACTGGCATAGTTTTTAAACATAGCTAGCACAGAATCCAGACACAGTGATGTCTGTTCATTATGCAGTTGGTCAGTGTTTTTAAGTACTGATTATGATATGCTCAGAGAAGTACATTATGTATCATGATGTGTGTTGCCTTTTTTGGCTGAGAAGTTGTCCATTTTATAAGAAAAAGTTCTTTTAACTGACATGCAGAATAACTGAAAACAATCCAGTGTTCCACCTTAGCGTATTGGTGGAGGTAGTTCTCAGAAAGAGGCTACCGTGGTGCTAGCTCTCTCTTACTGTCAACTGAATAAAAAAGAAATGAAAATGGAAAAAATAAAAAAAATAAAAAAAACTTTTGAACAGACTTTCAGGATCTGTTGCCAGTGACTGTAAGTTGCTCTGAAAGGCTCATTGTTGTCACAGGACACGGAGCAGGTAGATTCTTGCAAAGCATATATACACTAGACAAATAAAAGCTGGTGCATGGAAGTAGACAGCTGATCAGAAGGCAATGGGCAAAAGCTTAATAGCTGTGTGTTCTACAGCTTCAGTGGTCTGTGTGCTTCTGTGGGCAGGGTGTCTGAGGCTCTTGTTACTTTGCTCTTGTTACTTTGATTCATATTGCATTTTTCCTGAGGCGCTTTTCACTGTACCGCTTGATCTTTTGTCTGATGCAGACCGCCAATAAAATCACTTTTCTGATGGGTGAGTTTCTGGGTAAATGAATTTTTTTTTAAATTATAGAACAGGAGACTTTTATATGTCATGAGAGGTTAGACACTGAGAGCTGTAGTTTTCTCATCAGTGTCATTATCTACTTTGTTAAAAGGTCTTTAATCATGTTGCATATGTCAACAACCCCTGTGTGTGTGTGTGTGTGTGTGTGTGTGTGTGTGTGTGTGTGTGTGTGTGTGTGTCGTGGAGGAAGCCACTGTCTCCTAATTACAGTAGTTTTTCATTGGTAATCAAATGTAAATGTATTCATGAGCGCTCCCAGCTCTGGAATCTAAATGGAGATAGTGGTACATTACTGTGTGCTGCTGTGTTTGATGGCCTGCAGAGGGATCATAGAGATGGGGGCTTATGATGGTGTGGAATACATCACTTAAGTAGCCTTGGGGCTTTTTTTAGTTTTTGGTGCTTGGCTGTGCGTCTGGGTTAAGATTCCCAGAGAAATGCTGAAACACAATTGAGAAATTCTTCAAAAATGTTAAATGGTTTTTTTAAGTGTGTTTTTGTATGGTTTTGGTTTGGTCGAGGGCTAAAAAGCAATAGACAAACAAAGAAAGGATGTAGATTTCAAGTTATTGAACTGTCAAGGTATTTTAAGTTATTGAAACTATACAAGTTGTAAAAGGACAATATGATTGTTTTAAAAGTTATATATAGGTCATAAATGTGTTCTCTCATGAATTGAGGAGGTGGAGTTAAGATCAGCTCAAACAGCCTCATGGGCAAGCTTTGGCCTGCAGGCCACACTGTAGGCAGCCCTGAATTAGAGGATGGATTTAATGTCTTTCTTGAAGTTGTTTAGTTTGATCAACTGGTCTCACTCTCTAATGCATGTAAATGTAAAATGGTGGTCCTGGAATGACTGACCCACATTCCTGGTTTCAGTGCAGTTCATATCTTCTGCAATATGGTAACTTATTTTTCTTAGTGCCAAAAGCATTAGAACCAGTCACAACACCATAGTGCCACTGGTTGACGTTCTGCAGTGGAACTGTGCATGCAAGCTGAGCTAGCAGGTTAGCTGTGTGTTTCCAATAAGTGTTTCAATTATAACTGCACAATTAAACTACAGTGTATATCTGATATTTCCGTTAAATGGTTTCTGAGTAAATTATTCCCAGATCATCAGTACTTTGGTTTGGCTAAATGAGTGAAACTGAAAAATGAGTGAAATAGTTTTTTGTTTTTGGTGATGAACGTTGATGTCCTCTTAAACTCTGCTTAATCCAGAGTAGTGCATTTAGTTTGTTTTTGTTATTTAAGTGTGTGTGTGTGTGTGTGTGTGTGTGTGTGTGTGTGAACAGGTGAAGCAGTGGCAGCTGGGGATGCTCTCTGTGAAATTGAGACAGACAAGGCTGTGGTTACCATGGAATCCAACGATGATGGAGTTCTAGCTAAAATTCTGGTGAGTGTGTTTCTATATGTGTGTGTCTGCCTGTGTGTGTGTGTCTGCCTGTGTGTGTGTGTCTGCCTGTGTGTGTGTGTGTGTGTGTGTGTGTGTCTGCCTCTGTGTGTGTGTGTGTGTGTGCCTCTGTGTGTGTGTGTGTGTGTGTGTCTGCCTCTGTGTGTGTGTGTGTGTGTGTGTCTGCCTCTGTGTGTGTGTGTGTCTGCCTCTGTGTGTGTGTGTGTCTGCCTGTGTGTGTGTGTGTGTGTGTGTGTGTGTGTCTGCCTGTGTGTGTGTGTGTGTGTCTGCCTGTGTGTCTGTGTCTGCCTGTGTGTGTCTGCCTGTGTGTGTCTGTCTGCCTGTGTGTCTGCCTGTGTGTGTCTGTCTGTCTGTGTGTGTCTGCTTGCCTGCCTGCCTGATAGTCCTCCGAGGGAAAGCAAAAATGAAATGATTACTGAGTGATAAAGAGATGAGAGACTGATTTTGCTGTATTGACTTCAATCTCTAGAGTCCTCTTACTGTCAGCTTTGCATCCAAGCTCGTTTAGAGGCAGTTATAGAAAGCGTGTACAAGTATGCCTCTGTGTGTGTGTGCTTGCATGTGTGTGTCCTTATGCGTGTTTGTGCATGTGAGTGTTCTCTGTTCTAATTGGAGCTTCTCATTAAGTCTGGTGAAGACTGGAGGAGCGAAAATAAGCCCTGTCTAAAAAGGCATGCTTGCTCCTTTTTATGTTTCTTAAGCAATAGTGGGCCAGTGTCTCTCTCTCAATCGCTCTCTCTTTTCTTGTGTCGAGGAAAGCTCCTGAAAAAGCTGCATTCTTTGAAAAGAAAAGATGAAAGGGAATTGCTTCTTTGCTGAGAATTCCCTCCGTTTTGTCTTTCTCCAGTAGAAACCTCCCATCACCAGATAATAGAATTGTCAGTGATATCACCTCATTTCCATAATCCACTGATCTCTCCCAGGAGTCTAGGAGGCTTCCCATACTTAAAACATTTCTTAATGAGCTGTTTGTTTTGCACATAGTTCCCTCAGATTCCAGCTTAATTGTGGAGTGTCGTTGTAAGTGGCAGTAGGGAATGCCTCATCTGTGTCCGCGCGCCCGTCTGTGTGTTTGCTTAATAGATCTGTGTTAATGCCTGTGATAAACTGTAGTACTGTAGCACCCTATTCCACATGTGTTTTCTCTTCATTGGTCGTGGTGTTTTCAGTAGTGTCTGACTGAAGGCTCAGACTCTGTTTGTTAATATACACAATGGCTTTTTTAAACATCATCAGTTTCACACCTTCAGAAACATATGCACCTTGAGTGGTCTGTGATAAAGTCCCATTAAACATTACGGTAAAAACATTGACCTGTAGGCCATCGAGCATGTCCTGTCTCCTCCTCCTCCTCCTCCTCCTCCTCCTCCTCACACACATTTCAGCTTTCTCTGTGAGGGAGTTTCCATGGCAACAGGCCAGGGGAATGGAGATTGGGGAGGGGGGAGTTCAGGAGCAGAAGAAAAATGGCCTGAATTAGATAACCAGCGTGATTCTGCAGAGCACCTGCCCCTCCAACCCGCTCACACTCACTGCACATTTGTGCATGAGTCTGTGTGCATGAATATGTTGCGGTGGGAATCATAAATCTCTCTCTCTCTCTCTCTCTCTCTCTCTCTCTCTCTCTCTCTNAGCTAATTTTTCATGAAATCAAATCTCATTCCTTCACAGTTCATTATACAGGACTTTGGCATTGGTAACACCTGACTATGGCTTAAGTTATCTTTAAAAGCACATCTGTTCCACTACATGTTTCCGTCTCTGGCGCTTGCTGCTGCTCCACATGACTTGCAATTCATTAGCCCAGCAAGGTACGCCTCCCTTCCACGGTGTCCCAGTTCGGTGCTTCCTGCCCTGCCTACGTGTGCCAGCCGCTCTCCTGCACCCCATGCCATCCACCATCTGCGGCTCTATTTCAATGGGACTACACTCCCATACACACTGCTATTTTTATCACATTTTGCCGAAAGCTTACTCACCGGTTCATTGAGAAATAAACAATTGTAGTGAGTAAGCTTTCTTAATAGGAAAGTCACTTGGGGTCGTATTGTTGGGTATATGGAGATGAGTTTGTGGCACATGATATATTTTGTTATTATATAAACAAGGGATAAGAATATGGCTTTTTTTTATCTGTAGTTATTTTTTTCTCTATTCTTCCCAACAGATGGTCAGTAGAGGGCCTCTTGGTGAATTGTATAAAGAAAATAGGCAACTTGATTCTTTTCTTCATTAAAAGCAGCCCTGAAGTGGTCGGGAGCCCCTCATACATTGTTTGTCAGATGAATTATTCACAGGAATCAGAGACATGCATTGATGGTTCTTGTAAATCTCCCAGAAGTCCCCCTTGGACGCTGTTCTGCCTAGTAACAAGCACAAGGGTGTTTGGTTCGATCGTGGCAACCTTCACCACTCCTTTGACCAGATCAATGTAGCTGGTGTGTTTTTTTTATAGGCTTGGAGTGAGGAAGCCAAACCCCTAAGTCTAGTGTGAGCTATGAGAGAAGGATGGAGCTGAAAGGGGGGAGGGGCGGGTATTTATGGCTTAAGAAAACACTGGCTGCATTTAATTTAGCAGCACATTTCCCATTTCGTTTGTACCTTCAGTGAATAGTTTTGCTTGCTCTATAATCAGAAAGACTTGGTGGTGAATGTCAGTCAGGTAAGCTCTCTAGATGAAATGAAAGAAAAATGGAAACAAAAAAAAAAACATGTCTTCTCTCCAGTTACCTTGTCCATCCAAGTGATGGCAGTGTTGAGCTCTTCAATTCACCATGCATCCAATTAAGCCTGTCTGGCCATCTGTGAGACAAGGAATAAATAGCAGGGAATGGTGAAGTGCACCGGCGATGAATGAGTGAACGAGTGTTATGTTGCCAGTAGATGTGGAGTCAGGGTTACCGCTCATGAAAAGAATTGTTAAGCCTCTATAAATTCCTCAGCATCTAGCCTAATTGTTGTTTATTGATGGTGATTTGTGTTTGTGTGTTACCAGCCTCCCAGTCTGGATTTCGGTTTTATTGTGCAGCACTTTATGCCTCCTACTGTTTGTTTGTTATTCTCTTCTTCTTGCGCAATTCACAGCTTGCTTGTTGCATGCTCTTCCATGATTCCCTTATCACAGGGCAAAACGTGGGCCAAAGAAAACTGTGGTCATGAGAGCTATATCAAGCATTTCATTGAAGGCTTCTAGCTTTTATTTGTGGTCCTAGTTAATAATTAAAAACATTTGCAAAGTCAGAGATACTCAGTACTGTTCAGTTCTTTGTGAAAGGTGGCCCCTGTTCCTTCTTCAGAACATGTTCAGGCTCTGCATGCATGTGTAGTTCAGGCTCTGCATGCATGTGTAGTTCAGGCTCTGCATGCATGTGTAATACAGGCTCTGCATGCATGTGTAGTACAGGCTCTGCATGCATGTGTAATACAGGCTCTGCATGCATGTGTAATACAGGCTCTGCATGCATTTTTGCAGCATGTTATTTCTTTTCCTGTAGTCCACTGGGGACAGTTCTACTTCATTTTAACCTCTCTTTATCCATTAGAATCAAGCAAACTGCTTCTGTTACTGTGCCTTTGAGACTGGTATATGTATTCATATATATATTCATATTTGCTTGCAGTTTAGCCCCACCCATTCTTGTTCAGCTTATAGGCAGTGTCTTGGGCACAATATAGGACAGTCAATTAGATGCATTGGGGGTGCATGACACTACAAATACACTGTGAACTAGTTTCCGTATAAACACTGTTACATGGACATATATGGAATGATACATTTTAAAACTTGAAAAGTGTGTGTGTGTGTGTATATATATATATATGCTTTTATTACAGAAAAGTGAGGGAAATCACTTTTCCCTAATATGAGTTATGACCTACAATAGCATAGTAATAGTATAACACATGCCTTTCTGTGTTGCCGCAGGTCTCAATCATAGACTAAACAGATGTGAACAGCAGCATCTCTAATGATGATTTGTTTATAGTGATGCCCTTTTGCTACATTGAAAGAGTTTACAGGTTTTGCTGATCTGTCTGTTATTTGTTAATATCTTTAGCCTCTTTTTGTGGTGTTTGTGTAATAGAAATGTGTCAGATCCACAGCATTGGCAAAAGTGTTCCAGTAGCTGTCGAAATTATTCCTTGACGTTTGTCCATTTTGTGTTAGTACTGTAAACAAGGCAAAACAAATGCTATGGCAACTATGTCTATGCGTGTTCCCCCTGTTGACTGAAGCTGACTTCACTCACTAAATCCTCAAAACTGCTCACAGTTTCCTAAAAATATACTGGAAGCAAACACATCTGGTAGACATTGTTAGGCCTACAGAACTTCAAGACAATAAACTTCCAAAATACCACAGAGAACGACGCCTCTGCAATGATCTGGAATATGACGTTCCAAAGAAAGATCTGATTAAGCAGAAATGCTCAGTTAGCTAGGAGACCATTCCTGGTAACATGATTCACTGGAAAATGTCCCAGTATAGAAGGGAAATCGTTTTGATTTTTGGTTCATGATGCCTTTATGGACCGATTTAACCATTGATTGGCTAGAAAGATGGCATGTTTTACTGACTGAACAAAGCTTGATGTGCGTTCTTTTGAACAAAGCTTGATGTGAAATCCTGATGTATTCCTGCCATCATCAGTGCTGGAGATGTGCTTTGACATGTCTTGAAACTTGGTACTGGATCATCTTCCATTTAGCACCAAAACAAACACTCCGAGCCCTCAGTCATGTATCGCTCCACCTTGAGACGGAATGGTGACTCAAAATCTATTCATCCTTTCTAAAATTGAATTGGAATGAATCTGTGTTGACTGTGAAAGAGCATGTATCGTGTTTGATAGAAGGGTTTGCCTTTTGACAGTAATGGGTCAAGGCAGGTGGTAGTCATGTCATCATGTCCTCCTGTCCAGCGGGAAACAATAGTTGAATCTATTAGCAGAAACTAATGGGAGAAAATTGAATTGAGGGTATGTGAGGTCTGCTCATGGTCAGTTAGGTGACACAAATAAATTGAATGTGTGAGTCTCCCTTTCATGCTTTCCTTCTCTCCCCTGTTGCTCTCTTTCACTGTCCTGCTCACTCACTAGATATTGAGCAGTCAGACAAATATATTACAGGCTGAACAATATCTTGACTCAAAGATATTAAGCCTGATCCTTATTTATATGTGTTGGTATTGACAATCACTCCAACGGTAGTGCACTGATGTTAAAGTAAATGTTTTCCTTTGCTTATTTTATTTATCAGTACGGAAGAGTGCTTTTTCACATTGGTAGAGCCTTTGATTTTGGTTTCAGCAGTGCCATCAGTGGTCTGTCATCTCTCCTCAAGATTCATCTTCTCCACATTCCTTGACTCATTGTAAACAAACAGGGCTCAAGGACAATTCTTTTTAAGCTGTTTTCTATAATACGCAAAACCTTCTTTTTCCAAACTAATCCTTGGGCACTTGTTTGTTAACACAGCCATACAGTTGGATGAACAAATATTTGGGTGTGGACAAAGTTATTGTTATTTTAGCAAACTCGAAGCACATATAAACCACTGATCTCTGTTGCGTCGTTGACTAGAGAGTTCCAAATCTCTAAAAGCAACAGCAGCTCCAGAACTATGCATCAGGAGCTTCATTAAAATGGCTTTCCTTGGCTGGGCAGCAGCCCACAAGTCAGAGATCACAATGTGCAATGCAAAACATTGGCTGGAATGGTGTAAAGCATGTTGTCGCTGGATTCTGGGGAAGTGGAAATGTCTTCTCTAGAGTGATGAATCACGCCTTGCTATATGGAAGCCAAGATGAAGAATCTGGGCTAGGTTGCCATGAGGATGATGCACAGTACCTCCAGTAAAGTTTGTTGGAGAAGGGATAATGGTTTAGGGCCTGGGGGGGTTCAGGGTTTGGTCTCTGACAGTTCCAATGAAGGGCGATGCTAATGCTACAGCATACAAAGGCACTTCATACAATTAGTTGCTTTCAACTTTGTGGTTAAAGTTTGGGGTTGAGCCTTTCCTGTTGCAGCATGACATGCCCCTGTGAACAAAGCAGAGTCTTTAAAGGCATGGTTTGACAAGGAACTCGAGTAGCCTGCACAGAGACCTGACCTCAGCCCTACTGAAAACCTTTGGGGTGTCGTGGAACATTGATTTGGAGCTGGGCTTTTTATTCAACTGGCCTGGCCTCACAAATGCTGTTTTGACAAAATGGCCACAGATTCCCACAAACTCACTCCAGAATCAGAATCAGTGATTGTTACACATACAGGCAATTTGTCTCAGGGAGTCACGCATGTATGACATGTAACATATTGAACAGACCAGACAAGCACATAATGACTAGTAACAAATATTTGGCTAAGAAAAATAAAGCACCATATTATTTCTCCTTGTTTTGGTTTGGGATGTCCAACAAGTCCATGTAGATGTGATGGTCAGGTGTACATATACTTTTGGCCATATGGCTTACATTTTATATATTTAACAATGATAGCAAAGCTGTTCTTCTAATCCCCCAGAAATGTCTCTGTGAATAAGTGATAGCAAAAGCTCATTAGAACTTCATGCTGTCAACTGATATATTTTCTCTCTCTCTCTCTCTCTCTCTCTCTCTCTCTCTCTCTCTCTCTGTCTCTCTGTCTCTCTCTCTCTTTCTCTCTCTCTCTCTTTCAGCGTTAGCTGGCGTAGCCTGCGGAAGAGCTTTGATATTAATACATGTAGTTTCTGTTACACAAGCCTGTTTCTCTGTTCGCAAAGCATGTCTGCCTGCTTTAACACAC
>CM067474.1:52315734-52360687 GCA_034552555.1 Semaprochilodus insignis | reverse complement strand
GGTGAACCGCCAGCGCACGTTGTCACGTGGATTGAATTTTTTAGCAAGCATGCGTCATAGCCCAGTTAAAACTTAAATATACATTTATTATTCCCCTTTTGATAATTATTAAAATGCCTTTTTAAATTCTTAAAGTTCTTATACATTTTGTAAGCTTTTGTCTGTTTTATGAAAAAAAAAATTAAATAAATAAATAAACCTCGTCACTCTTGTCAGTCGACTTGAAGGTTCTCAGTCGACTCAAAGGGTCTCCGACTGGCGATTCGACTCGTCGACTTCTAGAGGGCAGCCCTACATATATGTAACACAATGTAGATTACACAGAAACTGCCACAACAAAAATAACAACATTTTCATTATTAAGTCTTTGTCCTTTACTGTTATTACAGTTTTCGTTTCTGTTGTTTTTAGATCACCAGCAGCTTCTGTGTATGATTTGCATGTTTTTTGTCTGTTTCCTGCTCTTGACAGCTGCTACTTCCTTTGAGACCTAAGACTTCATAATCTTCTACTAAATTAAAGTTTAAGTAATGCATCCTGGTGGTTTACCAGGTTTAGATGGTCTGCCTCGCATTTGTAAATGCAGCAAATTGTCGGCTGTGATTTTTTTTTCTAGTTTAAGTCATATTTAAGTCATATTGTGCTTTGTTGGTATGCTTGCAGTGATGTTGAAATGTTCAGTATTCAGTAAATATGTTTAAACTGCAGTTTAGTAATTGGTTATTCTTTGAAAATCAAAACAAAAATACATCCCAGGCAGCAAAATTGTTCTGGCCTAAATCTGGCCCACGTTCCCCATTTTCATCTGGACCAACTGCCAGATGGGTTGACAGCACTTGGGTCGAACTCTCCTGGTAGCAAGAAGTGGGCCACATACACACCAGATTAGGGCCACGCCTCAGCCAGAAGTAGACACAACTCTGTTGTATTTGTGCCAGAAGTGGACCAGATCTGTTTTGGGATAGGTGGGCCAAATCCATGTTGTAAATATGTGGGCCACCTTTGGCTCTCTATCATATTAGCAGTAAACCATGCATAAATATGTATATCTTAAAATCGCCTCAAAGGCTCCAGCATTTGTATGTAGTGAATAGTGATTTACAAAGGTTTTACTTGGAACCATTTCAGAAAGCTGATTTTGACTCTTTAAGCTTAAAGAGGACATCGTTCTACTGGGTTTTTAGAGGAAAAAGGAGTTGCCCAAGACCCTAGCCCATACTAGAACACTGACTTGCATATAGGTGTCTTCCTCAATAACAGTAGGCTTATCAAAGGAGTTTCTCATCAGCACAGCGTGAATGATTGACCGTTCACAGGGTAATTGAGTGGCCCTAATTATTACTAGATTTATGTTGGGGAACAGTGAATAACTTTTTTAGTGCTCAAAAGGCATCTGTGACGCGTTTTCCATGTTTCAGCATGACCTATCCATGCGTATAACCATTGTGGTGGATATGTCATTATGGAGGATACACCGTTCAGACCTTCAGAAACATTTTAAATGTCCCAAAGGTTTGTCATTCAGTATGTGCATTGTCCATGGCCAGTCTGCTCTTTGTAGCCCAGTCTGATTGAGACAACTGAGCCACAGAACTAGCACCTTCTCATATGTTTTTAGGTCATAATGTTAATGTGTGATAATTGATCATGCTAGAACACGTTTTTGTGTGGGCTTATTGAAGGGTTATGTTTTAGGTGTGGTGCACAGGAACTAAACATACTCTTTGTACATGACTTGCTGCCATTCCTTTTAGTTTGTGCAGTCACTGAGTCTAAGTTACAGGTGTGCTGTGTGATGCAGCTTTTTATCTGGGCACTTTTAATCCTTATAATCACCATTTGAGCATTTACAGACATAAAGCCGAATAGCCAGCAATTATGTTTCAAGCAAATTATTTATTGCAGTGGATTTAAATGCAATATTTTAGTCTTTTTGAAAATGAATGATCCCATGAGGAATCAAATCTATGCAATTTCCGAATAACCCCAGATGTAGTCTGTTAGCCGAGACACGGTTTGGTGTCAAATTTTGCTTCTTTTTATTTTGATTAGGAGGACAACAATGCTAAGAGCCACTGGTAGTGNTGCCTGTAGATGAGCTAGACCAGTCAGAGACAGCCAAACATATTCTGTGACATCACAACCACAGCTAACTGTGTTTCTTCACTTCCCAGAAAATGATTGCCATTTAAATTGCAGTCGCAACACTGATTAGCAAAATCACAACTGGATATTCCTCCCAAATCGTTTAGCCCTACTTCACTGTGTAGCTGAATGCTACGGGCAGTCGCTTTAGACAGTAGTTGTTGTGCCATATCCCAACTCCTCCTCATGTGCATGCTGTGTCATGATTACAAGTGAGATTTATTAGTTTTTTTCTATTGATAAACATCAATCAATCTTGAATTTTCAAATGAAGACATATAATCCTACATATGAACAACAGAAATGCATAGGCACTCAGAGGGAATCTGCTGTTGTCTAACATGGCTCCACCACTGTGTTCAGCTACACAGTGATGTTTTGGGTCAGTTTTAGGTTATTCAGTGTCCAAATGAAGACATGGACATGGTTTAATGCCCCGATCAACTGTATCTAGGCTAAGTGGAACATTGTTCACATTAGATTTTTCCCCAAATCATTTCCTTTAAGGGCATCCCGATTCCAGAGAGACAAAGACCAGGCTTTCTCACCCGCTCCTGGCTCAGTGCTGCTCTCTGATCATGCAAATAAAGAGCCGACAGTGGATCCCAGTGCTGACATGGATCAAGACTTAATCAGCCATGCATGTTGAATCCCTCCTCACAATGAGAGCCCTTTCGCTGTGATATAGCTGGCCACATAGGTGAGTGTGTGTGTTTCTAGTAGTCTGAACATTACAGTAGGAGAGTTATGGCTGACTGGCTGTGGGTTTTAATATTCCAGTCAGGTCTGTGCTTCAGTCGTGTGTGTGTATTTGTGTCAGCAGGAGTGTGTACCAGACTGGTGTGAACTGAATTACAGGAACAGCAGCAGGTTGTTGCTAGGTGTTTTAACTCTCCATAAAAACACCTTCTTCATTCATCAAGGCCTGTCACAATTATTACATAGTCATCTGATCTCAATTATTTAAAATTATTGCAGTTAGTTGAGATTACCGCAATCATTTATGCTGACTGCAATCATTTTCTGCCGCTGTTAGCTTTCACACTCCAACAAACATAATGTGAACTGAGTGAATTGAATCACCATGGGGCAAAAAAGTTCTCACTCCTGACTGCTCAAACATGTTTAGAGGGCACTGTTTTTAGTTATGTTGCAAATTCTAAAGGGGACCGGTAATGCTGTTCCCTTTTCGTTAGTGCGTTAATGTAGTTTTTGTGCATATAAATGTTCTGCAAGCCCAAATTACATGCCAGATTGACAAACCATCTCCTACAGAAACTACTTTTCACAGCCACCCAAAATGCCTTGTTGGAACTCCAGCCCTTTTCAGTGTTACAAGGTGACATAGTTATGTAACACAGTTGCTCGGCTCCTGGCAAGCTTGGCATGCCCTTACACAACATACTAGAGGCCAAATATGGGCAGAATCACACAATTGGTTTGACCAAACAGAACAGAGTGGACAAACTGAACAATCTGACTAGGCTTATTGGGAGGCGGGGCTTAAAGACACAGGAGTTCTCACTGAGAGTTTTAGACAGAGAGTGAATACAGATGTACAGAAGTGAGAGAGAAATATTCAAGTATTCAAATATTGAAAATGAACATAAGTCCCCTAAAAAGTGTGTGTGTGCTGGTGGGCTGGTTGCTTATTTCTCACTCTTGTCAAGGACGTGTAGCTCTGCTTAATTTTACACAAGATTCTTTGTGACTATAAACAGTGGCATTTGTGTGAGAGGGCGCACAATTTTTGATTCGAGTGTACAACCAGGTTTAGCTTCTAGGTAAACGTAGCTAATAAGTAATGTAACTAATCAGCCAATTTAGTCACTTACGTTTAGCCCTGCATTTTAATAATTGCAAACAGCGAAGAAAATAAAGACACTTAAATCATTAATCCCAATTTTTTATATGACAATAAATCTGCAGCAAAAATCTAAAAAGGTGTGTGTACGTGCATGCATGTGTACATGTCTAGGTGCATGTATGCATTTGTGTGTGTGCGTGTGTGTGTGTGTTGGCGGGGTATGTGTGCTTTTGCACACGCTCGTGTGTGTGTGTACTTAGTGTGTATTCTCTGATTGCTCCCTGTAGGTCGGGGAATTCCAACATCTCTAACAATGACAGACAATAATATCAACAAACAAGAGGGAAAGAGGGGAGTGGGTAAATGGAGAGTCTGGGCAGGTGGCTGTCACTAAAAGGCTTGATGGAGTGGGGGGAGGGAAAGAGAGAGAGAAAGAGAACGAAAGAGGTCTCAGGGCACTGGGCTGTAACCAGAGAGCTGAGAGGTAGCAGTGTACCTGATATCTGACCAACACGTCTTCTCACTGAACCATAAACCAGCCCACTGCCCCCCCCTCCTCTTTCCCTTCAGTTTTTGAAGTGACTTGCATGCCTTTGAGGATGTAAAGGGCAGGTTATTGCAAAGCATTATTGCCATAATGCACTTCAGTTCCACAAAATCCCATAATCACCTGTAATTTTTGTGAGTGCAGAGACATGATTCATTGTTCTGCACAGCACTATAAAGCCCAGGCTGGTGCGACTCTTTTTTTGATGTACTATTTTAATGCTTTTAAAGAAATGTTGTTTGGATTCTCCTGTAGGCAAAAAGAGGACCGGTTTAATTAACTTACACATTTTAGGACAGCTGAAGAAGAGGGTATGAGTTAGGGATCAGGGTTTTAACGGTTGCTAGATTTCTCTTTTTGTGTCCTCTCCATTTCTTTCTCTTGTTTTAATAGGCTTTTGGGTATTGATTAAAAAAATATGTGAATTCATAATGCATTATTACAATCCCCAACCACAATACAATGTGTGAGAACTGTGTGAGAATATTCAAGCTCCCAGGTGATGGATTATGCAGAGATGTCTGGCATGCTGTGTTAGCAAACCTGCCGGCTTGACGCCATACTGAGAGACACTACTTCTGTATGTGTAGCTCAATAAATATTATCCATATCAGTCTAAATTTGTCATCATTTATTGTTCCTGGTAACCTTTATCTTCCTTAATAATCTGACACTTTCTTCTGGGTGCAGTTATTCTTTTGATGATTAGTGTAATTAGACTACAAAAAGAAACAAAAATTATCTACTCTACATTTTTCAAAAGTACATGTATGGTGCCCACCCTTTGACCCAGGGAACTAGACAGTGTAGACAATGTGGTGCAAATGTATAGGCACACCCCTCTTACCTGATTGAAACAGCAGGTGTTAGAAATAACACACTAGGCTGATTTATTGTTATAGCTTAGCCTAGAGTAGCAGTTAGCGCTTCAGTTTCTGCTAGTTAGGTAAGATATTAAAAAAGCAGCCTAGTGTACTCCCTTGTTGTTTTCTTTTGTCCTGGGCCATCTCTGTTCTCTCACAGGTTGGTTCGGTACACCAACACACTAGTATTTCTTGTCTATAAGAGTTTGTTAATGTTTAGTCTTGTTTTGTGTCTTTGTAAATACTTATGGTTTTTGTGGCTGCGTTCATAAATAAACACGTGAAGTTGCTGGTTTCTTTGCTGGTCAGCCACTTCCATCCACTCACACCACATGTTAGTGTGCATTCACATTCACCCGTAGTCCACAGCCTTTTGTGGGAATGTAACATATACTTTGCTGTGCGTAAGTCAGGGACCTTGAATTTATTTCCTTGTAGTCATAATGGACAAATGACAAAATGACTACAAGGTCTTAATTTTCACAGTCATATGGAGACGTTTGGGCGCCCCTTGTCAAATGTTTTGTTGATTTTTGTTTTGTTGAAGTAGAAACACGCTTTGCACATTTCAGTGATCAATAAATCACCAAATCAGGCCTGGGTAAAAGTTATGCAGCATGTTATATTTTATGTTTTAGTTGAAATTTGAGTAAAATGGAAAAACGGATAGAAAATATATAGATAAATAAAAATAAATAGAAAATTGACATGTAAGTTTGCTCCCTGTAATTCTGCTTATCGTGTTACTGTTATTGTAATAACTTATTTTCACATCAACAAAACATGTGGATTGGGGTGTTCATATATATGCGTTCAACTGCAAATTTAACATTTTAGGAAAGCTTTTAACAGTATAATTTCTACTCTGTTATTAGGTAATCTGCCTGCTCACTCTACTTTAAGCACCCTACTTTTGCCCACTTTAACTCTTGCACCCTGCCAGTCTTTGACTTTTGCATAGTAATTTAGGAATTGTGTGAATTTATGGCAAATAAAATAGCAACCAGTCGTGTGAAAGACTAATTTCCCGCCTAATAGCTGGTATTATATATAATGATTTCTGTGGCACATAGCTGTGATGTGTTCAGTCATTGAGGGTGTTCCTTTGTTTGTCCTTTGCGATGATACGAGAAAGACATGTGTTAAGGTGTGAGTTTTTTAATATCTACCTGTGTTAGCCAGCCAGGTGTGAGAGATGTTAACCAGGTGTTTTGTCACTTGCTTTTAGTCACACATGAACGAGAACTGCTGAAGTGTACAAATTTCTAATAAAGAGCTGTGTTTGTTTATCCATCCTCTGAGTAATATGGAATCTTTTTTTTTTTTTTTTTGCTTTGGATCGGTGAAACCAGTAGGCCAGTGTGCGGTTATTATGTCGTTCATGTTACTCACGCGTTGTTCTCTGAATACGTGTCCTTCATGTGATCTTGTGTGTCTGTATGTGTTCTGGGAAAGTCAGCTCTGGAATGGAGTTACTAAAAGCTGCTTCATTGAGCAGGTATGGAGATGCATGTCTGCATGCCGTAGTCCTGCTACTCGAAGGTCTTTTACCCGAACGTAACCCCAGACCAGCTGAAGAACAAACTGCAATGTTTTTGATGCGCTTAAAGTTAACAATGAGATCACTAAAAGACATGCTAAGTCAGTCTAGACTGGGCTCTCGTCCGGAAAAAAAAGACAGCTAGACTAAAACTCTACAATTTATCATCATTGAGTGTCATGAATGCTGTCTTATTTTCTTTGTCCAGTATTTACAGCAGACCATTTTAAAATATAACAGACCGCAAGAATCTGAAAGCAG
This sequence comes from Semaprochilodus insignis, assembly GCA_034552555.1. NCBI lineage: Eukaryota > Metazoa > Chordata > Actinopteri > Characiformes > Prochilodontidae > Semaprochilodus > Semaprochilodus insignis. The sequence goes on along the minus strand of CM067474.1, from coordinate 52,353,524 downwards.
CCGTTGGCCTCTTGGTGTAAATGTTTATGTTACCGAATGGTAGTTTAATTTGTGTGAGAGGTTAAAAGGGGTGTTTCTGTGTGGGGGTAGTATTTACATTCTGCACATTTTGGGGCCGGTGCTCCGAGATGTTTGCTCTAGCATGAATGTGTGCTCAGGTCAGAGTGTGTGAGAAGAGGAAACGGTTGAAAATGTACTCTTTTTTTTTTTTTCATTTTTACCAACAGATTCACTGACCCTGCAGAGACACACGTTTACATCAGGGTTAAAAAGCACGTATATGCTTCCCTAAGGCTTACAACAACACCAGCAACTCAAGGCTTTATTTAAGCCACTCATGTTTCCTTCCTCTTGAAACATGCTGCTTTATGAGCTTCTGTTCAGCAGTTCATGTTTTCCCTATATGTGTAATACTGACCAGCTGGGAACCAGAAAGCGTGTATGAATTCCCATTTCCACCATTGGTTTTGTTTTGGTAATTAGAGGCCCTTGCCTAGTAGTGCAGGTATGACCACTACTTAAACTAACACTATGGCCTTATTAGGCAGTTTAAATTAAGAGTTTTCCCCAGTCGAGATGTGTGATTTTTCAGTTGGTATTGAGTGACTTGGTTGTTTCCACTAGGGTGTGTGCAGGTGTGTCAGAGTGGAAGGAAGTAGAAAATTATCTCTAGCAGTCTTTCAGTAACAAGTCACTGAAACTTCAGTGTTTCGCTCTCAGAGAAATATGAAACAGAAAGATGTCTTGTTCTCTGTATAACTTCTTATTTCTCTTCCTGCCTCGCAACTGTTCCCACACAAGCCTCAGTTTATTGTGCAGAGAGATACGTTTGTGGAGAAGACTCTGTTGCACATAGGGCTCGCCCAAATAATTTGAATACTTCAAAATGTGTTGGTTGTGATGGTTTTCTTTTCTTCATCTAGTGTTTTCCTTGTCTTTTGCAAACCCTTCAGACCACACCAGAACGCTTGTGCATAGAAGCTTATTTATCACTGTTTTTTCATAAAACCAGGAAATAGGCAATTACGTGAAATATATGGCAAGTAAGAAAATATTGATACACCTAAGTATAACAGTATTATGTTTTCTGATTCTGTATCAAGTCAAGTCAAGTCAAGTCAACATTTATTTATATAGCGCTTTTTACAACAGAGGTTGTCACAAAGCAGCTTTACAAAGAATCTGGTGTCCGAGCCCCCAGTGAGTAAGCCCAGGGCGACAGAGGCAAGGAAAAACTCCCTCAGAAAAAGGAAGAAACCTCGAGAGGAACCAAGACTCAAAAGGGGAACCCATCCTCCTCGGGTCAACACCAGATAACAGGACAAGCAAAGGAAAGGAGTGAAGTTAGAGAAATAAAAGTCTGCGTCTGATTAGTCTGTAGTTAAGTAGCTGGTTCATCAGATCAGCAATTCTCAAAAACACCATATTGTTATGTTTAATTAATAGTTCGCATGCAGAGATATGTGGCAGGCAGTGGGTTATTTTGTGCTGTGTTTAAACCCCTGACCGCTAGATAGCAATATTGTAATCTTTAGCCATTAAATAAGGGGGCAATGTTAACGTTAGCATTAGCAAACATATCCATATGGTGATGTTTTTGTACATTTTTCTTTTTATGGCAGTTTTATTAAAATTTGAAAGATTGCAAAGTATCACATTGCTTTCAGTATCACCATGTACTGCAATATATTACATCATAACCACTGTATCTTGATGGGTATCATAATGCCAGGATCTTGCCAAAACACAACCCTAATAAACATATTGGCGAACAATTTTTAAACGAAGAGAAATAGTCAATATTATAAAAAATAGTTTTTTTAACTGTTGATCGACACACTTGCATAGAAGCGTAGCGTGTACTCAATCACTCGTTTAAAGATGGACACAAACAGAGACCTGCCGAATCCCCATTCTTGAACAGGATTTATGCCTGTTGAAGTTATTTATCGCTTGAATTAAACTGGAACCATTACGTTGACAACTACTCTATTCCTTCAGTAAGCCAGTTACACCTGAGAATGATCTCACAGCGTCTTTGGGACGCAGATTGTAAAATTGGATGTGTAAGTGTCTAACTCTTTGTTACAGATCTAAAACTGGATTTTTAAAAATCAAAAATAACAAACTTACTTAAAACTAAAACAAAATAGGTGACACATTCATTTGGATGACACAGAGTATTCGGTGCCTGTAAAATGTAGGGCTGGAAGGCTTTTCCAAGGCAGAGACTCAATTGCACATCTTAATGTTCCAAGTTTGCCCGCACCAGCACAGAGCTTGTTATTTTCTGCAGTTAATATCTACACCTAGATGGCCTGTCTAAAAAATACATCCTTTCAGATCTCACACTTCGATAGTCCAGCTATATTTTGCTTTTAGAAACAGTGGAAAATGAAAATAGTTGTACTGAAAAAGGAACTCCAAACTATTCTGGCTTTCTGTGACATTCTGTGTCTACTATTAAAGATTTGTACTATCGAAGACAGCATAAGTTCCTTTCATTTGTTGTTTGTTTAAGGGAGGAGTGCACATAGGCGTACTATGTGGTAACAGATCTCATTGTCGTGTAAAGTTTAGTAACCCTGTCACCAGTAATATCTTTATGCCCTTCTCATGTCTCTCCTTTCTAATCTGCAGGGATGCTCTGAACCTTCTGAAGAAGGGAGATGCAGGCCATCGTGTGGTTCCAGTATCTGCTTCTCCTCCTGCTGCCCCTGCTCCTACAGTATCAGCTCCGACCCCCAGGGCCCCCGCTCCCTCGGCCACTCCAGCCTCAGGCCGGCCTCTTTACCCACCCATATCGGTGCCTGGCAAGCCAGGAGCGCCAGTGAGTAGCCTCACACCCATATGTTCAACACTGCTTCTGCTAGGGTGACCAAACATAGGCAAGTGTTCCTCTGAAAAGTCCCTGTAGAGTCTCTCAAAAAAAAAAAATCAACTTTTAGATTTCCTCCTCCCAGCTGAATGCTTTGACAGTGTCAGTGCTGTCAGTGTAGGTATGTGTAGTAATCTCTAGCGTGGGAACTGCTGTTTCACTGTGGGGCAACATGATTTCTCTCATAGCCCTCGCTGGTGCATGAAGAGATTGAACCAGACAAGCTCACCCTGTAGGTTCTGACTCACTTTTTACCAGGAGCAAATGCCAGTGCCCTCTCCACCTTCTTTCTTTCTCTTCCTCTCTCTTTTCATTCTGTGCCATATGCTGCCACTATAGCCCATCCTGCTTTGTGGTTTCCCTCTGGGCAGTTGCAACAACAAAGCTCTCCCCGAGCCTTGTATTAAGGCACGTCAGGAGGAAATGCTCAATTTGATGAAACTAGCTTAAACCACAGCCCGTAAGAGGAAGGTAGGAGGCAGAAAATACCCAAGTCAACCTAGTTGTGCAATGTTTTTTCATTTCTTGTATGTTTCCGTTCCCTGCAGCATTGTAGAGTCCGATTTGGTGAAAACATAATTCTCAAAGTTCTAAAATCCTAAGACTATCAAACAAGTTTTGTTTGGATTTTAGGGTTAGCAGTTAGCAAGTTGCAACCTCTTGACTTCTTTTTAAGGAGGGCCCCACCCTGAAAACAGCCTGTAGGGAGGGGAGGCTTTTAAAGATGTTTTGCGGTTTGGTTTTGTCTTTTTTGAGACAGGTGCTTAGTTTCAGTTTACAGAAATCATGCTCTTGGCTTCTTGCTATGGACAAGCAGAAATGCCTTAACATGCTAAATGGTGAGAGGGATGGAGGAAGGAGGTGTTGCAGTCTGCTGAGGATCAAAAGATCTATTGAGATTGCTTTTATACTGCCATTAATGTGCGTAGTTTGGTCTTTTACTGTGGAACCCTGAATGCTATTTTTATTTTCACTTGTTCTCACTCTTTTACCTTAATCAATAAAACACTAAATGACGATGGCCAACAATGGTGTAATCAATGCATTTTAAAGCCTTGGAGACTGAAAGGCATCCACATGTCTAAAGACATTGTCACAAAGAAATTCCAGTCCCACTTAAGTCAACCAGACAGTCAATTTTTTGTTGTACAGTATCAATGTATTGAGGCTCTCCTTGAAACCCAATATGCTTTTAGTGGAGTGTATTGACATAAATCACTGATTTTCAGGGCACCTTCACCGAGATCCCCGCCTCCAACGTGCGGAGAGTCATTGCACAGAGACTAACCCAGTCCAAAACCACCATACCTCACGCGTATGCTTCGGTTGACTGTGACCTTGGGGCAGTCATGCAGCTTCGTAAAGAGCTAGCACAAGGTAAGAGTGTATAAGTGGAAACACAAAACATGCTCAGTGATCACAAGATGTGGGTAACCAGAGAGGATGAGGGCTAACACATCCTTCCTGTGCCACATGTGTTTTTTGAACTGTTGAGTTTCTCAATACACTTGTCTTTTTGACAGTCAACCCTTTTTACTTGTGACCACAGCCCGGATAGCAGCATAGCATAGCCCTGAATTGAAAGAAAGACGCCTTAAGCTGTCCATACCATGTACTGGACGCGCATGTGTCTTCTCTTCGATTTCTGGCCTTAGATGTACATCGCATTGCTGAGAATCAAACTCTTATCATCTTAACCAGTCATGCATTTCCTTTAAAGCCAAAAGTATCTCTAGTATTAGCCACATCTCCTTCAGCTTCTGCACAGATCAGCTGCTTTCTCATAAGACCGAGATCCTTTCCATATTTTGGGTTTTGTACATGTACATTAAATGTTGTTTCTTATAGACACTTTTCAGCTAAGTAAAAATGTTTTGATGAATGTCTTTTGAGTGTAAACTTCTCAATACCAATTTTAATACCTGAACTCAGTCTATCTCCCTGTATCAAGTGCAGTACTACAGTACTCAATTTGATACTAGTGCTGTTTTTTTCTTCTTCAGTTTAAAATCTGTATACCTCACTGTGTGGAACTGCTTGAGGTTCTTTTAGGTGTAAGCTAACATAAGGCTGTAACTACACACTTCATCTTAATATGAAAATCAAACAGCAAATAGTTATACAAGAAATAAAATGTATGGCAAATTAGGCTATTTGGCAAATTAGAACTGTTATAGGATTATAATGTCTGTGACTAGAACACATCGGATGTGTATTGGTCATGCATGGTGTAGGGCTCTGTAATATGAAAATATTTTATCATTATCATGATAAATCACACAGTTTTCTAAGCATATCAGTGAGATTGTCAATAACCATTTCAGTATCACTGTAGTGGTAATAGCACAATTTGGGATTTTATACATTTTATGCATTAATTTATGGATCAGATGGTCTGGCTATACTGTGGTGCCGTATACTCTTAGCTTAAAATTTCAGTATCTGATTTCCCCTGATGTCCTTTATTTACAGCAGTTGAGATTGTCTTATTTGCAACATAAGTGCCATACAGGCAAACACTAGCAAATCGGGCTGAGGCTCAGTTGTGTCTCTAAGGTGAAGCAGGCTAGCAAACCTAGAGGAGTGGGCATTCATTAATTTAGAGATCTGTGAGTCAGGTGGAAAAAACCTCCTCCATTGTAGCCTACATTTCTCCATGTCAGTAATTCATGCAGTTGTTCTGACAGTTTGTGACCGTTTATTTTTCCCATGAGAGCTGGCTCATCACAGTAGCCCAAAGCATGTGGGAACAGTGCTCACATTTAGTTTGGGTATGCTATTAGGGGCAAAAAAAAAAAAACAGGAAAAGAGGGGCAACAGTTAGGACTTTAAGGAACAGTGACCAACTGCATAATTATTGGATTTAATGCAGTGCATTGTATCAAACATCAGATAAAAATCATTGTATTTATAGTTTTTATTGTAATTTTTTCAAAGCAACATTACTGGTTCTGTTTTGTCTGTTCCAACTTATCAAACTAAAGCAAATATCATGATGCATTTTGTTTATCAGGAAAGTGTCTTCAAGTACTGTGATGTTATATTTTTGCTGTATTGTCCACCAATAGTGTGGTAATCTGGACCAGTATTGGATCGGTGCGCCACTAGTTTCTTCTTCATCTCTTTCTCTTCCCTCTTTTCAGAGGAGATCAAGGTGTCTGTCAATGACTTCATTATCAAAGCTGCCGCTGTCACACTCAAAGTAAGTTATTAGCCTCCTTTTTGTTTTCACAGCTTTGACATTAAATCATTTCACTGTTTAATTACAGTCATAATATAGAATGATTGTGTTATTATTTTGCATGAAATTAAAAAGAGAGCAAAAAGAGATTGACATTGACATTAATATGTTTATTTAGCATTATGGCATGTGGTGGGGGAAGCACCTAATTTACCGGTTGTTAAATGTATAGTGATGGCTGTCACCTTTCTAGTAGAGGCTGTAACTATAAAAGAGCAATCACCAGCAATACAAACACAAAAATCACATCTGTCGTCTTTTCACGTAGTAGTCTGTCACCATCATTCTGATCTTACGCTCACGTAGCTTCAGGCTTTCCCTCTTTTCTCCGTTGTCTTGCCCTGATTCTCTCCCTGTAGATTTATGGAGTCCCTGCTTTATCACATGTAGTCTGTGCTGATGGCATGCCTTTAAATAGAAACTATTTCAAGTAAGCCCCCTTCCCCTTTCTGTCCATCTGTTACTGAGAGTAAAGGGGAAATTAGCAGGATGCATGTCTCTGAAATGACTGGCTTTTGAAAGAAAGAGGGGAAGGAGGGAGAAAAAGTACTAGTAATGTCTGATTGTCACACTATTGTCTGCAGCTCCCTCCCATCCTGCCTGTGACGGCACACTCGTTGATATGTGTCACAACACAAAGCGCATAGCTGGGAGATGCCATTCACAGGAGCCATATTTTCCTCCATACAATAGACTCGTAGCTTGTCAGCTGCTTCCTCTGAAATTACAGACTTACAGCAGCCAGTTTGTTCTTTGCTCGGGGTCAGTGGAAGAGAAAGAGTCAAAAAGTCTATTATTCCTTAGGCTCAGATCAGTTGAGTTCAGACACCAGACACCAGCCATGTCTGCAGGGCATGTGCTTTGTCTGAGCCTTGTCTTGGCATAAAATCCAATTTATACATTTTCCCCTCACCTCAGATCTGGTCAATTAGCCAAGACACATGAACAAAGTTTGCCTCTTTAGTTTTGCACCGGAGCTACGGAGCTACCGGGCTGAATGATTTGGGGAAAATATCTAATTGCAGTTTTCTGACTAATATTGCGACTGCGATTAAGAATGTGTTCATTTTCTAAAATTAAAAGTTCAGGCATGTCCTGTCTCCCGCACTCCACCCAAAGAAGACCAGAATATCCACTTCTAGCTTGAGCCCTGAATGAATGTAGTGAATGTAGACAGCCAGTTAAGCTGTTTGTTGTGATTTCATAACACATGGAGCTTCGGTCACCTTGGTTTGATTTTCCTAATTTCCCTATAGGCAATTAACAAGCTCTGTGTTATTAGGTTGAGTTTTCGATATGTAGGCTGTAGTTTTAACAAACTGCAGCTCTTATGATTTGAAAATTGCACTCTCTTAAATTGTGGTTTAGATATTAAAGCGATCTATCTTTGAGCCCCAAATACAAGCTAAGCAGTTCTATTTAGTTTGTGTGCAAATGTTTGAGCGCCTGGTCAAATTGTTTTATTATTTTCTAAGCGAAAACGAGTACACATCCTCTACAGATATCTCAGTTCTGCACATTTTAATGTACAGTTATGGATTATTAGCTAAATTTTACAAATTGGGATAAAAGTAAAACAAAGGTACAAAGATTATGACACATTTTATTTTATTTCTTTTATTTTTTTCCCATTACATTACATTCATAAATAAATAGAATATGTGCATGAAAACTTACATAACATTGATATATTTAAGTATTTACTGTAGAACATATTTCACTTAGAAAATCAACATATGACTGCATAACCTTCCATTCACACATTGAGTGATTAAGTAATCTTAATAGTCAAATAGACCTGATTGGGTGTCAGCTAATCTACCGTAGTGTCAGAAACCCGGTGTGTTTGATAAATTAGTGTGGTGTGAGGCAGGTTTTAGCTGATTTAGACTTCAGAGATATAAACCTTTATTCTTTGATATCTACATTAGGCTCAGTGTTACAGTGCAAAACTAAAGAAGGTCATTTCCAACACCAAACATAACTCAAATGATGAGCCGCATATGGCATGAAGCAAAAGTTGTGTAAATCTTTTTATACCACAGAACTGCTGCTTAAAGACTCAGCATACAGCTTTGGACTATCAGTCTTCTCACTAAGCCTGTGCACATGCAGTGCTGATCTCTCTTGGTGGTACTGCTCTCCTTTGTCTGTCATATATATGAACCTTCACTGAGAAAGGCACCGAAAATTTGATAGGTCGGAAACTGAGTTGCGTTCTAATCGGTATGCTTTTGAACACGCCCTCTCTCTGTGTCCCCCGCCCCCTTTACTTTTGCCTACTTCCGCAGGAGATGCCAGAGGTCAACGTGACCTGGTCAGGAGACGGACCCCAGGCCCTCGACTCCATCCACATCTCCATCGCCGTGGCGACTGACCGTGGCCTCATCACCCCCATTATCAAAGACGCGGCGGACAAAGGTGTGCAGGAGATTGCCGCCAACGCCAAGGTAACTGTTGCCATAGCAACCGCACCATTTTGAACATTAATGAGGCAAAACAAAAGGTCAGATCTGACTGCATGCTGACGTTCGAAACACCTGTGTTCGCCTTCGGGCTGCTGTGTCAAATGACTCGCAAAACACTGCTGCGTTCTCTGGTGACTAATGTGATTCAATTAGCTGTAATGCTTTAGCCAAAGTTTCTTTGTCTCTTGCTTTGCATGATGGTGCAGTATGACAGCTGTGATTGTGTGTTGTAGGGGTTAATTTGAGTGGTTTTTGTCGTGCTTGATGTATTGTCGTTAGCAGTACTCCGTAGTGGTTTTTTGGATTGGATCAGAAAGAGATAAACCAGTGAGACAGTGGTTCAGATGGCTTAATAGGGGCCACAGATTTGTACACAGCCGCAGCTTCCTTCTTCCTGTTCAGTGAAATTAGATTGATTGGCAAGTCGTCATTAGTTTATACCCAAATTTGCTGCCATGGTAACAAGAGGTTATGAAATTGTCACGCTCCACATTGAGGCTCGATCAGCGTGTTAGATTGACCTCTTGGATTATTTAGAAGCACTTCACTTCACACTTCCAAGTGTGGCATTTTCATTTTCATTATGGGTAATGCACTTCTGCTGGGCGCTAATATTCCTGTATTACTAATATAATATAGTAATTGAGTGTTGCAGGGATTTTCAGTCGTTAGAAGATCTTTTCATTTGCCTGTGTTTATGGCCACCACCTGATTTCGCTGATGAAAAGCAAATTGCTGAATGTTATGAGCTGAAAGCAGATCCCACAGTGCTGTTGAGTTGGACTGGATAAATGCTTTGATCTGCAGTCAGGGAGAATTCCAATTTCTGCTTACTTCAGGTTAGCTGTTAATTGATTTATTGAAATAAATAAATAAATAAATATTCAGATGTCTACAGTAGTTGTTATAGGAACCATAGGTCATGATGTCTGCAGCGTGAATTTAGTCATTCTGTATACTGTTATCAAATGAATCTATATAAATATCTGTGAACCTACACATGGCTTTTGAGTTGTTCTATGTGATGTGGATAATGGTTAAATAAAGGTAAATAAAAAATAAAAAGTGTGTATTATAAAACGGTGTTCCAGGCAGCATTCATGTGATAACTTTCTGTGTAGTAGCTTGCAGAGTCATTAAAATCTTTAATTGTTTCTATCACCACCACTATGAACAATATCATTGCAGCAGAATTCCCATTGGAATTCTCCCTTAAGTCGATGTTGATCACTGTCGGGTGTTTGTTAGGTTATAAGTACAAGGCTCATATGTGTGTAATATTGTTCCTCGTTCTCTTTGTCCTCTTGCCTTACTCTTATTTTCCTTTCCAGGTGTTGGCTCAGAAAGCAAGGGCAGGGAAACTGCTACCAGAAGAATACCAGGGGGGATCCTTCAGGTAAACACCTCATTAACATCTTTAAATTTCATGTTTTCCCCTCCCGTCTTAATCCTTGACACCCTCAAAACCCAAATGGACAGCTTTAGATTTGTCAGGAATGTGGTGTTGGGGGCTGTAACTCGTTTACCTCTTGAACCTCTATGTCATAAACCCTCCTCTTTTTATTTCTTGTGTGTCTCCCCTGATATTATGTTGTTAAATGCATGTTTAAGCTGGTGGAACACAGGGCACTGCACAGTTTAAGATGTCTAACGTGCATAAACTCCTGAATATTTTATTAATCTCTCTCAGGACTGTGAATGGAGGAAGAGAAAGAGAGATTTCTGAGAATCATAAATTATGGTCATCAGTTTAATCACTTCCACCCAAGGCACAGGCACTCATTTTTTTTGTCTTTAGAGACTTAATGGGGTCACTTAGAAATAAATGGGCTCTCTGCAGTAAAGATAGTCCAGAAATCCCAATAGTAAGCCATCATTCATTGTCTTATTTCTGGGGGTTTGTATCACCTGCTTTGTTCTGGTTGTCCTACTGAGCCACATTAGTAAAGACAGTGTGCTAAGCACTATAAAGAGTTTTTTCTGCCAAGGAAGCATCCATGTATCCTCAAGCATGGAGAAAACGGTGCACTGTCTGTGGGCAGCAGAGAAGTGAAAGCAAAATGTTTCATCATTGCCCTGCCAGGAAAACTGTGAGCTAGTCAGAATCTAGCCTTGAAATAACTCTTACTTCTGAAAAACCCACCTTGACATTTCAAAAGACTAAAAAGGACAGAATTCAACAATGACAGCTTAAGCAAGCACTTTTTTGTGGTAGTGCTGTGCCCATGAAAGATAAGTCAGTGGTGAAAAATACGTATTATGTAGCAATTTGTATTTAGCTCCTAGCGAATAGTCTGTAATCTGTAAATATTAGAGATAATTTTGCCGTCCTCTTTGCTTCTACAGCGTCTCCAACCTGGGCATGTTCGGCATCAGTGGCTTCACCGCTGTGATCAACCCTCCCCAGTCCTGTATTCTGGCAGTGGGCCGCTCGAGGGATGAGCTGATGCTGACCCCAGAGGGCCAGGACGGCTCGACCCCCAGCCTCCGTACCAGACAACTAATGACAGTCACCCTGTCCAGCGATGGACGACTAGTGGATGATGAACTCGCCTCACGCTTCTTGGACAAATTCCGTGCCAACTTGGAAAAGCCCCAGCGCATGGCTCTGGCGTAGCTTACAGAGTAAGAGAGTAAAAAGAGAGAGAAAGGGTGTCAGAGAGAGAGAGAGAGGATAGTATATTGGACTGAGTGACTGTTACCGGTGAAGTAGCAAAGCAGGGTTTTCAGAGTTCAGTTGAGAAATTCATGCCTGGAGTTATTGCTGTTGAAAGCTGTGAAAGCATACATTAAAGCATTCTCTATTTAGTACATTCATGGCTAATCTGTACTGCAGAGTCAAAAAGACAAGTGGTTTCAGTTTTGTACATTTGGATATATTTGAGTATTTATTGTGGCCAATAATATTATAGTTCACTAACGACTCTGTGTAAGTACATGACAGGTTAGGTTCTTTATTGATAAATTTGCTCTTGGCCCATTTATTTCCTGTTTACTGTACTGTTTTTCATTTGACTAACTAAAAATAATCCCCGCATCTTCTGTATTGTCATAAACCACAGAGTCAAGCAAATAAAAAACATGTCTATGATACTAAACCGGTATTTGATTTTTTAATAATAAATGAATAAATGAATAAGCTTAAATAAGTTGTAGTGCAAACATGGACTTTCAAGATATTGGAGCACACATGAAATAATTGCTGTAGCTGTTGATATACAGTCATTTTATGGACACATAGACCAGCAATGCCAGTCCCACCCAGCATCCTGGCATAGCAGCAGGCAGGGGATCTCCTGTGCTGCTTTTGTAACCTTTGGTTTGGTTTCAGAATGATGTGTGTTTTCTGTGTTGAGGGGTGCATTGAATAGGCGTGTGAGAATTTGAGAAAGGTGTAGGAGGTGGGTGTTTTAGGGCTTTTTTGTTGATGTTTTTTGCTCTTCACAGCTGCCTGCTACAGGGTACCCACCATTTTGCCATGCACCCCTTCACTGTCTCCTAGTAACCACTGGGATGGTAGGTGCACTGAAGGAAAAAAGAAAATGGGGAGTAGCAAGGGGAGCACAGACCTCTTTCCTTACAATAGGACTTGAGCTATAACCACACTTCTGCAATGGCCAGAAGAGTTTGTCACTGGCGTTGTCGCATGATGTCAGTCATTTTCTCTCTCCAGTATTCTTGTTTCCTCTTTGAAGCTGCACCACACCCTGACAAACCACAAAAACACATGAGCAGCTTCGGCTGTCATGCCTGCCGGTCCTTAAAACAATTAGAAAGACCTGTCATGTTACCTGAAACAATTCAGGATGCTAAGATGTCTCTGCCCAAAGTTCCCTTTGCTCAGTAATTGCTGCTGCAATGATTTTTTTTTTATGTGAGGTACATCCACAGGCCTTGTTCTTCGTGCCTATTCCAGGGTTGATTGGTATGCAGATGAGCAGTCAGCATGCCTGAATACAGAGGGAGACGTCCTTAATCAAGATCTACCATAACAAACTGGCCACCAAACAGAGAGGAGCAGATGTTTTTGTATCCATTGTCTGTGGAGTATGCTTATAATGTGAAGATTAGGGCATGGTGCGGAGGAGTGAGAGACAGGCTTATCTTATTGTCTAATGCTGAAGTGTACACATCCTTTCAAGGCCCCTTTCTTCATGTCTAGTACTGCTGCTTCAAGACATGAACCTGACAGTACAGAAATGCACTGAACCAGCCTGATATACAGGCCTTCGTTGTTTTTCTTGATAATGAATGAAACAGCACCGCCATGAATTATGGATTTTGCCTTTGGTTATAAAGAGGCAGACCGAATGACCTTGTTAATTACTTATGAAGAAACGGTAATCGAATTAGGGTGTAATGTTAAAGAGCTCTGTCAAGTCAGTAATTACCTCGTTAGCCTCCCTGTCGCAAAGCCACTAATACCAGCCTAGCTTAGCTTTAAAGGCCTACTAGACATTCAAGCCAATGCTACATCCATTTAAATGAAATTGGGGAAGATCTTACTGAAGGTCTCCAAGAATAAAAGCCACATTAACACAGCAAAGCAGAATCTGACATTTTGCCTGCCCCTAGCCTCAATTTGACATTCTATGGCTTGGGGAAGGAGGCATAGTGGATCAGGGAGATCTCATTAAAAAAAGCAGTTGGAGGTGAGACTGGCGGAAAATCTAATTTGCCACTGGGATTCTCTTTTGCTGTCTTGTAAGTCTGATAAAATTTGTCATGGTCTGGTCATACGTTGTCATTTCAGTGCTTTTTTCCGGTGCATACAAAAAGCAGTGCAATATTAAACACAAATACATACCTTACAGTGCAGAAATCTGAGCCCATTCCTCAGTTATTTAACCTGTAGAACCCTGAGCATGCACTTGGCATGGCTTTATCCCATGCTTTAAATCAGGAAAGGGTTAACTTAGAAGTATTATACACCTATGAATCATGTTAACCCCTTCTTCCTACTTAAGAAGCCTAAAAAAGCCATACAAACTGCCCACAAAGCACAGGCTTAGGGATCTGGGAGTTAATATATTCAGACAAAATGGCCATTAAGTACAAGATATTTGCTTTTCAGTGTTCAGTCTTTGAAGTTGGTGACATTTTCTGTTTCTCACAATCCCATCAACATTCCTCACATGTTCAGTGATGTTGAGGTCTGGACTCTGGGCTGATCAGGTCACATTTTGTTTGTCTATTGTAACAGCTTCTTAGTAGTTACACATCCTTTCAGACCCGTAGTCTTTAGGGCTGTGACGGTATGATTTTTTTTTCTCATTGTGGTGATTAAGCAACGTATACTTGCGTTTTGGCAGTTTGCCATGAGTTCTGCCTGATGGTAGGCATCACAAGACCACCGTATTGCGGTAATGCGGTTATCATCATGGCCCTAATAGTCTTGAGTTTTCTTCTCGCAGTGGAAGGATGAACAGATAAACCTATGGATTTCTTCAGATCTTACACTTAATGGCTGTTCTGACTGGAAATGAAATAAATGAGGCACCTTTTTTACTAGTTTTGCAGTATGCAATCTTTAAGACAATCATCTTCCATTTCAGCAATATCATGTAGTTAAAAGGTACGGTCATAGTGTCACTGTGTTCTGGTCCTTTCCCGTGCTCCCGGGAAGCATGCAGGGGTCAAATTTTGCTTTTGTATTCATTATTCAGGATTCAAGAAGAGTAACCTTAAAATGGAACACTGTCCTCCTTGAATCCATAGCAGTGTCATGGGAGTAAGACTAACAGATCATGCTGAGAATAAAAGGAAAGTAAACTTCCCCTGTTCATACAGGGCCTTAGTTTACAGTGTCCCTGAGCTCACTTCAAGAGAGGTTAGAGAGAGGAACTGAGGCTCAGGTTTCATCAGAACAAGGCTCTAGAGAGGAGTCCTAGCTTGTCCGCTGCTTCAAAGAACATTTATGCTAGGCATTGTTGGAAAACCACTCCCAGTGAGTGAATCCTTTTTCTCCTCAATCAGTACAAATCGATTGTTTTCTATAAAGCCTGTGTGGTTTCATATGAGCATATTAAAAACAAACCTTCATCCCCTTTGGGCATATGCAAGCAAGAGAGCCTCCTAAGCTGTTGAAAGCAATCTGAACTAGGCGTGGGTAGTAGAAAAGGCCATCTTGGTCTTGACTCCCTTGTCTGGATATGCCTTTATCATTTTCTCTTCCGACATATTGAGACTTGACTAAGAAAACCATGAAAAAAACAACAGCAAGTCTTGTTTTAAAAAATGGCACACTGTAAAAGCATTTATTTAGTCATTATGTAGGTAGGTTGGGTGCCAGTGCTTTCTTCACAGTGAAAAAGAGAAATCTGACCTCACAAAAGTTGATGAATATACAGGTACAAGGTGCTTCCAAGTATGCGTTACCACTCTGGTCCAAAAAGTGAAACCTATGGCATGGTTTGAAACCTCTGTTCTAACAGACTTGCGTCTATAGTCACATGCTTGCATCTCGTACTTACTGTGTTAACAGGATTTCCTCTCCTTTGCTATTCTTTCACAGTCTGTGTGTGCTCTTTCCTGCTGCATTATTGTACATGCCAGGATACATGTATGCATTGTGTATTTTCACAACCTATTCATAGTCGTCAATCTGAATGCCGTGATTTCACTTACAGAAACTTTTTTAGATCTTCCGTACATTTTCAGTCAGGCGCATGACACACAGTGGTCCAGCTGACTGTACAGACAGTGACGACTGGGAGCTCAATCCAAACAGGGCTCCTCTTCCCTGCCACTGCACCCAAACACAGGCTAGGCTCTCTGTGTGTTTGTACAGCACAAAGCCATGGTCCTTTCACCCGGCCTAGTCATGCTCTCCTGATGGGGCTAACTTATTCTGCCTTATCATCACCTCACTCGCCTCACTCGGCTATGTTAATCAGCCCTGGAATGAAGAGTAGGCAGGATCCCTCTATTCACAGCACTACTGCAACCCAGTCATGAATCATCAATGATACAACTACAGTTTCTAGAGCTTTACTTTTGGCTTGTAGAGACAGATAAACACATAGCTAGATGGACAGAAAGACAGACAGACATATAGACAGATGGACAGATACATACATAGACAGAGAGACAGATACATAGACTTGCATAGAATGAACACAAGAAAAAGAAAGAAACAAAGCAATGCATAGAAAGCAAGAAAGAAAGATGCATAGAAAGAAAATAAAAGATTGATAGGCATGATAAAAGCAAAGACTGATAAAAAAGATTATAAGTAAAAAGCTATGGAAAGAAGAACTATGACTATAGATAAAGAAAGAGAAAGGAGAAAAGGTGAAGATGTGAAAAATGAAAAAGATGGATATAAAAAGGAAAGAAAGATAGATACAAAGAGAATGCATGAAAGTGGACCAAAAGCAAGAGATATTTTAGGAATGTAAAACAAAAGGTAGAAAGTAAAACTAATAAATAGGGAAAAAAGAAAGCTGAAACAGAATGAAAGAGATGTGTATATAGAAATAAAGGATGAATGAGACGGAAAGAAAGTTCGATAGATAGAAAGATGATAGAAAAAGAACAGAAAGAAACTGAGAAAGGCAGAAAGAACGATAATGGCTGGTTGCGTAGACAGAACAAAGTTCAAAGGGATGGATGGATGCATCAACAGATTTGTTTTAATCTGTATAAAAACTGAACAGAAATGTCAGCAATACAGCACACTGTGCAAACCATGTACACATTAACAAGAGCTATAAATATGTATAGCATTTAAAAGACGAGGGCAACAAATGTAAACAGCACTGAGTTTTCTAATGTGATAAACTGAGAGAGAGTCCTCTCTCACTCCGTATGAAAAGCACAGTCAGGACCAGTCTTGTCTTCTTAGCATGTAATTACTAGCTTTGGTTTGCGCAATGTGAACCTGATCCAGTCATCAAAATGTGCAAAGGCCATCTCTGTTCTCCCCAACATCATCAAGATAATAGAGCTAAGCCTCCTCAGCCTGCCCTCTGGCTTTTAGATGTTTTGAACATGCTGTTTATTTACATCAGTCATGTGCACGTAAAGCCTAATGACATGACCTAATGACTTTATGGTGAGCTTTTGGGGTCATGCATTTGCGTTCCGTGAAGACTAAAAAAAAATGAGTTTCCTGTTTATTGGAGAAAAGGGTGCTGTTAGTGTGGTCATAGTGGTGTGACTGGTTTTGAAACCAGAAGTTGAGAGAGCAAGCACATGGTGTTTCTCATACCGCCCGTGTTCGCCTGACGATATTTCATACCACAGAAAACCTCTAATGTTTACCACCAAAACATTCAGTCACCACATTTACAGTTGCATACAGCTGCTGCTTAGTTGCCGTTTGAATCATTTCTGAATAGTTTCTGAGGAAAATTGCATGTTTCCTTATTTTATCGCGTCATGCTGATATTAAAAGGGAAATATCCTGTTTTTTCCCCTGAGGTCCACCAAGGCCATCATTTCATTTCAAATAGTTTTATACTTGTTTTTGGCCTGTATCATTAACAGGCTGTGTTTGAGACTGATAGATATAAATGAGCTCTGTTCTACTTGGCTGCCCTGTTATGTGCCTTGTTTGAAAACCATTCCACTCCTTCTAACAGTCATTGTGCCTGCGCAGGGCTAATGTGCTGTGGGCTAAAGGGGTGGATATATGTAAACGTGTAGTTTTTAGCAACATCACAAAAACAGAGGATTTAAGCTGGTTTTGCAGATTAGTGTCCATATATGGACTACGGAGCGAATGAAGTTTGGGCTAAAAGGGAAAAAGTGCATCACTTTGGAAGAATGCAAAGGAAGTTCCATTAGTCTGCAAGACGGTTACCACAGGACGCAGCAACCACCAGACGATATTAAGGCTCATATCCCTTGAGTCATGCCAGAGACCACGCTGCTGGAAAGCTCTACTGGATGACTTACTGCTGAGT
The DNA here is from genome assembly GCA_034552555.1 of Semaprochilodus insignis. Classification (NCBI taxonomy): domain Eukaryota; kingdom Metazoa; phylum Chordata; class Actinopteri; order Characiformes; family Prochilodontidae; genus Semaprochilodus; species Semaprochilodus insignis. The sequence continues at coordinate 52,336,028 of CM067474.1, read as the reverse complement.
GAACAGACTAATATGTAATTTTTGGATAAAACGCTTGGCAACCCTGATAAACTTCCTGCTATTAGAACTGGTATAGCGCGAACCTCAGTAGAATAGCTCTGATCCTGCATTCATTCACCAATCATTTTCCATTATTTAAAGCTGTATATTACATTACTGATTTAAACCAGGGGTGGTCTTTGGTAGTGGTATTATAAATCTTGACATGGTCTTTTCCAGCAGTTCATAGAGCCACTCTATCTGTGCTGCTGATAGAATCAATGTTCTTATATGGCTATATCAGTGTATCTATAAGCACAACCTCGGTTTGACCTTTTTTTTGACATTTGACATGAGTAAAAATCTTAGGATGTATCACAAAGCACCCCTCCCACCTCTCTTGGTGTTGACACTCCTGTATAATAATTTATTTCTGTTAAGTGCCTAACATCCCACTGGAAGAAATTCCACCAACTCCTACATCTTCAAAGTAGGAGTGATTCTGTGTTAGTCTTCAGTGACACTGATTAAAACAGTTTGCCCTTGGCTGTAGTCAGCAATGAACTGATTGGAAGTTAAAGCATTTGTGCCATTTCTGAAAAGCGATTCCTCCTCCAGTCAGTTGATTCATCTAAATGCTCTAAAGGCAAAAACATGAGTCACCCTTTCAATGTTCCCGAGGTGCACACAAGCAGGTTAAAAGTATAATCAGAGTGAAGAGGAACACTTGACACATTCTTCTCTACATATTTTATTCCTCCTGTGTTAGTACTTGAGTCATTCCATGAACAGAGTGCCATTTGAGTCTATTCGATGCAATGTATAAGGGACATCTCCTAGTAAGTGTGTTTTTTCAGGCTTAATTTAGGAATCATCATTACCTTGCTATATTAAAAAAGGATTGCAAGTGAAATTGTTTGTTATTATGTTGAATTTCATTAAGAATATAACCATTTGTACACATGAGTATAGACCAGTAGTCACCAACTATGGTCCCAGGGTTCAACTAGTCTGCCAAACTTGTTCCAGCTATAGTTCTTGATCAGATACATTAATGTTGGATAAGGACACTCAGGAATGTAACATGCTGGAAATTAGATCCCCAGTAGATCTGCACCTTCCTACCAAATTATTTTTTTGAGCTCCCAAGTTTGAAAATGATATTTATCCATATGTTACAATCTATTTTAATCCAAGGTGTAAATTAAGATCATAATAAGCTAAATATACACAAAATCATCATTTATAGGGTGCATTCTATCAGGAGGTGGCCACCCCAAACCATTGTACCACCTCCACTTCCCTTATAGGTGCACTTTGTAGCTCCACTATTACAGAATGTAGTCCATCTGATTCTCTGCATACTTTGTTAACCCCCTTTCCCCCACTGCTGTCTCTGATCCACTTGTAACAGCACAACACACACTAACAGACCACCACCAAGTCAGTGTCACTGCAGTGCTGAGAATGATCCACCATCCGAATAGTACCATCTGTGGTGGTCCTGTGGGAGTCCTGAGCATTGCAGAACAGAGTGAAAGGTGGTTAACAAAGTATGCATAGAAACATAGAAATGGAGAGAGTCTAGAACCAAGAAGGCATACTTAATGAAGTGGTCAGTCAGTGTGTGGCCAGTCAAAAATATTACTTTGTCACATGAAATGGTATGATGATCACATCACATCACATTCATATCCATCACAATTTCAGTATGTTTGAGTTAGACTAGTGTTATTTGGTACAAGCAAACAAATTCTGAGATGGGGAAATCAGGCTTTTGATAGCAGTATGTAATAGAAGTTATGTAGGACAAAAATATGATTTCTTGACATGGAAAAAAAATTAATTAGCGTGTTCATATTTCTCTATTAGCTACACTGACCCAACATGGGTCTTTTATCTCTACAAGAGGGTCCAGTAGACTTACTAAGTTTGTTATTTCCTTCAAGAGGGCGTTATGTAAATTCGTGAATCATTATCTGTAAATCATTTATTTTTGAGGTTATGAATTGATAGTGAAAGTGAACACTGCTGGTGTTTAATCAGCAACGTCTCGTCTTCAGCTTTTTTTGTGGGGAAACAGCAATAAAATCCTGGGTATGTTGTGTAACCCTATGTACTCTAAAGTTGCAGTCATTTAGGAAAGTTTCTTTCTTCATTATGACATTGTGCAAACAGAACGTTAAAACACCATGGGGAAGAAGACAAAGGTAAAGATTTGACAAATCTCAGCCAGCTGAGGAACAGATTGGCAGTGTTGTAGGAACGAATGTTGTTCCCCTGAGAGAGAAACTGGGACACCCATTGTTCTCTGAGGTGTTCTGGAAATGGGCTGCATGCTGCTTTACCATTTCCCAGACAGCCGCACAAAGATGGATATCTGTACCGTATACACACCTGAGAGAGGAAAAGACAGGAGCACCACTGTCCCAGACCATAATGCAATAATTGATATATGACCTTTACACATATACGCAAAAGATTGAACATCCATTGTCAAGTGATATGTTTTGTTGATTTTTAATGTGATAATACGTCAACACATCCATTGCAGAGATCACTCTTGCGTAGAACACACTTGGCATTTTCTGCTAATTTTAAGGCACCATTTCTATTTACTTCCTTTAGTTTAACATATGGGAAAATAAAAATAACATTTTTTGCACAAGCCACATTTTATTATTTATTTTTTTATTTTTCAATATGGTGCAGCTAGGGATAAGTGTTGACTTCTGAGCATGCAAAACAAATACAGCCCTCCCTTCAGTGCTCCTTCAGAAACTCTGCCCCGCAAATTCATTGACATGCATTGCCAAGGTGAATAACACTGGCTAGCAAACATTATCTGTTGTAAGAACAAATACCATAATATAAGTTCATTTTAACGAGGGTTAGCTGGTTGTGGCTTAGCAAACTGTCACTACAATTGCTGCTGTGATCCTAATCAATTTTCTCGTTACACCTTCAATCGTGCAGCAATTACATTCCACCGCCTCAGCTTCTTGTTTGAATTTTCATGTTCCACCTTCAATGGTGCAGCAGTTCCATGCTGGAGCCTCGGTCTACCTTTCCAGGAGCCAGGATGTAAATGCAGCACCATTTGAGGTGGAACAGGGAAATTCAAACCAGAAGCTGGCGAATAGGAAGTCACCTTCAGTCTCATCAGTTTCAATGGTGGAGGTCTCTCCACCATTGAAACGCCTCACTGATGATCTTCACCAATGCCTAATCTATTCTATTATCTAGAACTTCTACTTATTTGGCTGTTTGTTGGCCCTCTCTCCTTCTTGACAGTGCATAGAGTTCAGCACATAGCCCCTCTTTCCCCCCGTCCTGTGCACAAGCACGAACGGCCATTGTTAATGATTGACTAGAAGAGTATTGTGTTGCTGTACCTGTGCCTGTACTTTGTTTATTTCCCATTTACAGAGCCAGGGCTGTGTACCAACACTGGATTTTCATTCCAGCGTGCACTTAGAATGAACAGCTAGCGGACCGTGAGGAACTATAAATAAGAGAGAGAGAGAGAAAGAGAGAGAGAACAGTTTGTTCACAGTGCAAAATCTGACTTTGCTTTTTGTGTTCAGTTTTTGTGTTCAATGTGTCCATTGTGTTTGTCGTGTGCTTTGTTGCGTTCAAAGTTAGGCCTGGGAACATGGGAATCTTGTTGTAAATGTGTTGCCGTCAGTTTCTTATCACAAGTATCTACATGTTTATGACCTTAGTCGTCATAACCAGAAGGAAAACAAATAGCCATCACTATGGCAATGCAAGAAACAGGAAGTTAGCAGAGGGTGAGGTGTTAGATCTGATGCTGTAGGTGATGCAGTCACATTACTCATTACCCTTTATCCTACGTTCACTTTGTCCCACACCCAGCAAAGAAGGCTTATATCAGAAAGCATCAAAAGAACCAATTGTGGCGTTTCTTTGCTCTGTCAACCGTTGCTTTCTTCCATAACTGCTGTTGTGAGGTTGGACAAGCTTTAGAGAATGTTAGCAAACATCCCATCCATTCAGCCTAATGAACAATTATTGCAGTGCCCATCTGTCTAAATTTGTGAGTGTGTTCTGTAAAGCTTATCTAACCTTGCAGCAGTGGCTACAAAGGGCGCATTTGTGGGTGATTATGTCAAGTTGTCTGTGAAGTCTGGTCACGGCTCACGGCCAAAAGACAAAAAAGACATATGCAGGTCCAAACTGACCATTGCAAGTGACTCAATTGTTTGTTTCATTTGGTCATTTGCACTGATCACTGTGCCCATTCCGCAGCCTCTCTGTAAACTCAGCTAGCCCTTCTTGCATGCTCCAGGCAGCACGTTTAGTGGTTAAGTTACCGGGCATATTGTCTCCAGGGTCTTGATCAATGGCTAGATCTCCAGCAGTTAATCCATCACGTTGCTACAGCACTGCCAATCTGTTTTTCGCTTTATATCTAGAGTATTTCCCTAATTGACCCAAATGCCGAGTCCATGCAGGATGTAGCTGCTATCAATCCTCACGAGCTATTTAGGCTCACACTGCACTGAGTCGATCCACTGAGTCAATGTGCCAGTGCCTAAAGTAAACAGAGGAAGGAGCAGACAATAAATTATGCTGCTATTCTCGTGACTCTTTTCAAAGACTCCGTTTACCCGTTAATGCCCGTTGGTGTGTCACAGATGTACCTTATTGGAATATTGATAGATCTTGCACACTGTACTGCATGATCTGTCAACAACTTCAGTGGATTTTCTCCAACATCACAAAGAATGATTCTGTCATGCTCTGCCCTCTATCCTCACATCAACTCTCTGTGAGGGAGGGGCAAAGAGAGAGAGAGAACGGGAGAGAAAGAGAGAGATAACGTGTTTGTTCTTGAACTTTACTGGTAAATGAGTTGTCTGGTAGGAACACAAAGCCTTCAGTGTGATACTTTCTGCCATTTTTATTGGTGCCATTTGTCTTTATGACAGAGATAAACATCAGGGAGGTGACACTGTACATTGACCATTCAGGAACAGTTAATAAAACCTGCATTACTGAATCTAGAAGTAAACTTTTCAAATCATACATTTCTTGTAATGCAGTGAAACAGGAGGTAGTTCTCTTTCTCTTCCATTGTGTCCAAGCCAGTTCAAGCTCTAATGTATTACTCACCCAGAGACACTGTCTATGGTGAGACATTAGGCTCATTAGAAGCAGGCAGAGGGTGGGGGATGCTTGCTTCTATCCCCCAAACACTGATTATAATTATTTTCCCTCATGCCAGCGAGTGGGTAATAACATTTGGCACAATTAAAATATTTTCCATCATTGTGCAAGTGCCCACTTCTTTCTGTTTTTTCTTCTTTTATTCAGTCGTTGCTGCATTGCCTCCAAAACAGTTTGACAGTGTGGTCTGTTGGAGATGATAAAAGACCTCTGTCCTTCTGTTCCTTTGAGTTACTTGACATGGCTAAATTATATTATCCATTAATATCCAGTTTAAGTAATGCTATGAGTTTAATGTTCTATATACCACATATACCAGTGATCAGAGGTGATAAGTAATAAGTAGTAATGTTTACGGCAGGCACCGTTGACATATACTTTGATAAAATTTGATTCATTTGTACTTTGTTGTCAGATACTTACTATATTTAATCACCGCCTTGTATCTCCAAAGTGAGACGTTCACAGGCAAAGACAAATTTAACTAGTGATTGAAAGCTAATGAAAAATTGTTCCATTAGGATTTGCAGTCATTTCTGTTAGTCCATTCATCATTTTAACATATTTTAAAGGGCAGCTTCAAATTCTGTAAAAACATAAGAAAACGTACAGCAATAATTTGTTTGTAATCTATTAATTCTCTATTTTGTGTTTGATGTCATTGAGTTTGCTTACACCTTGCATTCAGGAACACCTCCTTATATCAACACTCATTGGGCCACATTCATCAATATACCAATAATCACCAAGCATTTGTCTTAATTTTGTCCTAAGACCTGGCAGGTTCTTAAACCATAGAACTGATCGCACCTTTGTATTCTTGAGTGTTCAAATCCCAAATAAGAAACATTGCTGAATGTCATAGTCTTTGTGAACACTGTGAAAGGGTTTTTAAGAAGATGGTTGGTGAATGAGACCTCCTGTCCATTTTATCAGCTCCATTTACCATATAGGACCACTTTGTAGTTCTACAATTACATACTCAGACTGTAGTCCATCTGACTCTCTGCTTACTTTTTTAGCCTCTTTCACCCTGTTCTTTTTTCACACTAATAGTCAGGACCTCCAGGACCACCACAGAGCAGGTATTATGTGGATGGTGGACCATTCTCAGCACTGCAGTGACACTGATGTGGTGGTGGTGTGTTAGTGTGTGTTGTGTGCTGGTGTGAGTGGATCAGACACAGCAGTGCCGCTGGAGTGTTTAAACACCTCAGTGTCACTTCTGGACTGAGAATAGTCCACCAACCAAAACCATCCAGCCAACAGCGTCCTGTGGGCAGCGTCATGTGTCCACTGATGAAGGACTAGAGGATGACCAACACCAACCGCAGCAGAGCTATCATCTCAGACTTTACATCTACAAGGAGGACCAGCAAGGTAGGAGTGGACGCCAGCAAAGTATACAGAGAATCAGATGGACTACAGTCTGTAATTGTAGAACCCCAAACTGCACCTATATGGTAAGCGGAGCTGATAAAATGGACAATGAGTGTAGATTCAAGGAGATGTACCTAATAAAATGTTTGATAACTATACTGTCCAAAGAAAGCATGCATATTACGAGAGTAGGGAGAAGATACCTTTGAATGTAAATGAAGGTAGAGAGATTTTATTCCAAGAATTTGCATTGGTTCCTTTATCATGAAATTTCAGACCAGTGAAAAAGGCCTCAACAGTGTTCAAGTGATGAGGAAAAAAATGACTAAGCTTCTTTCTAAAATCAATAAACATGAAGGTTTTCAGGTGTCAGGTATCCATATTTGCAGGTTGCACAAACTGTTGAGTTGATTGAGTCCCTTTTTTTTGGAGGTGAGCTATCGTTACCCAGGTTTGTGTCCTAAGGCATAACCTAAGGCAGGATTCTGCAGCAGGACATGGCTGTTCTAGAGGTTTAAAGAGCATGAGGGAAATGACAGCAGTTCTCTTCTCTTGTATAATGAGTGCTGGGTCAAAATAAAGCTGTATTATGGGCATGAACTTTAAGCTTCTTCTGAGGACCACCACATGCTGCAATGTGTTCCATGTCTGGATTGTATATTTGACCAGATTCCATTTACACTTTTTGCTGTAATGCGTGCTGAAGAAATCTGCTTTCACTTTTGCATGTAAAAAGCACAACATCTACATTATAATGCAAACGTTATCCCTGCAAACGTTATCATAGCCTGTTGCTACAAGTGTATTTCATGCTATGAAACATCAGAAGAAACCATTTCAAACAACAAAGCATCTTTATTAGCAGAGATCACAGAACACTGTGATTTCTGCAGCGTTCAGATCCTCTACTTTCTAGAGGTCTATTTGCACATAAGAGACAATGACTTAGGTAACCTTATGCAGAACATAGAAAATGCAATCCATTTACACGTTTCAGATCCATCTACGGTTCTTTCAGTGATCAGATCATATTCAGATTTCAAGATGAAGAATTCATTCTGAAACCAAACGCCTTTTTGCACTCTGGGACGATAAGGCTTGCGTTCAAGGCCAGCTAGTTAATATGTATGACAACAGGGGGAACAAGAAAATGGACATAAAACGGAAACAACATATGTGTTAATGTGCTTTTTATGCAGAAGCGTGAAAAATCACATCTATTTTAGTGAAAAGTGTAAATGCAGTAAGGTCAAAGTGTGTCCAGAAATTATCTGGACACGAAACACGTTAATGCAGGGTATAAACAGCCTCTGAGTGATTCCATGTGGTTGGAGTTATCTAATCATATTCTGACCACAATGCATCCTGAGTGTGCTTACAGCTGCCTTTTCTTGTGATCAAGTGAAATGTGAACATGATTTCCACCATCACCATCATAAAGCTGCAAGGTGTAACCCAATCAAATGGGGATGGAATTTTTTATTAAGGTGAAATTTTTAAAAAAATTAATTTCATTGTGTTTTGGCTAATGTCTTTTCCCTCTTCATCAGCCTCTATTCCCCACTGCTATCCATCACTGCCTCAAGCCTTCGGTTTGTTATAAGCACTTCTGTTTATATCCTGTCTATAACTACCATGAGGATTGCTGGGTTCTTGGTAGTTTTCGAAGGACTTTTATGAGATTCAATGTGGAAAAGCAATGAGACTACTCAATTAATGACTGGTTCTCAGTTGACCTCAGAGAAGCTGTCGCTTGGTCTTAGACTTAACAGCCAACTTTGTTCAACTCTGTAATGCGATGCTACACTCCCAGAGTGACTTCTGTTCGGCATACATAGTACAGGTGAAATCACAAGACAGCTATGATATACCCATGAGAGTTTATGAGAGTAAATTAATAAATTATTCTTGTAATTTGCAAATTCATGTTTTATTTGGACCGCTAGCTGAAGGAGTGTGTTATGGACTAGTTCCAGTAGCTGCTCAATTTAAACTACAAGCATTGTATTTGCTTGTATTTGGTGAGAAATTGATTATAGTTCAAAGTTGTTGTATTTTGTTCCTACTCACAGCCTACTCCAACCAGGAATGTTCACTGACAACTAGCATATTGATGGTGTAGTATCATGTAGCACAGTTAAGGATTCGACAGATATAACTGATTGGCTGTTTTACAGCTGGTTAACTGTGTAAATTGCCTACCTTGTGGTCAAGATTCCTTTCTGACCACCTTGAGGTCGAAGTGATCTGATCACTGCAAGCACTTGTTGATGCAACAAATAATCAGCTTCGTTCTGTTCTGTTGGTTCAGCATCTCATTGATTGGTCATAGTTTTCATTATTGAGTTTCAACATTTCATTTTAACATAGGAGGATCCCAAAATATGAAGAGCAGGTAACAAGCCTTACTTCTTGTCTGGTTTTCATAGTACTGGATATATTAAGAAGTTTCAATGTAGTTCTATAGGCAATTCTGTACTTGTGAATTGTTGCTGATCTGCTTCTTTTGTACATCAGCTCAATTTGTTCATTGCTATGCTTATTTTACTTCCACATTTCAATAATAACAACACCTTTATATGACTGTGGACCACCCACTTGGCCAATATTGCTCATCTAATACATTTATCTGAAACAGGGAACAGCTACAGCATGCAAACATGTTATGAGGGGCAGTACTGGGCAATTCAAGTGAAAATTTGAATCCACCCTTAGACTCAAAGACGAGAGGAGGAGGGGGGAGAGGTGTCTGGCTGAAAGAGAAGGTACTGAATTGAGAGGAGATTCGGGAGGAGGCAATTACAAAGGAGCAGATGTGCACTCAGTTGATGCTGAGTACCTCGACTTGCTGAAGAGAGAAATCAAGACAAAGAGAGGAGAATCTGAAGAGGGAGAGAGGCATTGACACATGAGCGAGAGACCTTAACCGTTCAATAAAAGTACAGAGAGACACAGACAGAGCATGAGGAGGTGAGACAGAGATATAGATACACCTTAAGCAATAAAACCAGCGACATGGGGTTATTCACAGACAAGAGTAAGAGAGCTTAACATAGAGAGAGAGAGAGAGAGAGAGAGAGAGAGAGAGAGAGAGATTAACTGAGGCAGCAAAACCAGAGGTAGAGAGAGAGCATGAGAAGAGGATGGGGGGGTGAGAGAGGGAGGGGCAGAAGGGTGTGTTCATCTAGGCACCACCCTCTTCCTCACTGCTGATGATAGTGACACCATCTCTCTCTCACTCGATCTCTCTCTCTTTCATACCCACACATACACACACTCACTCAGTACTGAAAAGTTAGAGCAAAGTCTCTCAGCTCCAACAGGCGACCAGCTGCCGGCCACCAACTCCAACTCCTCCACCGCACGCCCCTCCCAGGGCACTGGACTTAGCATACCTCTCTCTCTCCCACTCTCTCACTCAGCCACTCATTCAATCCAAATCTGAGCAACCTCAGCTGTCAGAGAAGAGCCAGAGGAATAGAGGAGAGCCCCTCCAGCAGCACGTTGCCATCTTCCTCTCTCTGCCACTGTCTCAGCCAGCATGTGGATTGTGTTCTGCCTTGGACTCACCTTTGGATTACTGGCCTCCTCTTGGGCAAGCTCATCTCAAGGTGAGTGGAAACCTATGATAGAGAGAGAGAGAGAGAGAGAGAGAGAGAGAGAGAGAGGGAAGCAATACATGCATATTTCTGCTTTTCGTTTGTTTTTGACTGTGTTATGTTTGTTTGTTTGTTTGCTTTGTTTAGTAGAGCAATGGGTCATGGTGTGTGTTGTGGAGGTTTGGGATTGTATATGTCTGAATGACTGTGTGTCTGAGTGGCTGTGAGTGTGGAATATATGGATGCCGGCAAGGCAGCATGCGTTTAGTCTGGCAGACAAAACAGACAAAGGAGGCGGCTGCCGGCTCACTGAGAGACAGAGAGAGGGAGAGGGAGAGAGACAGAGAGACAGAGAAACATAGAGAGGGAGAGAGAAGACCAGAAAAAATAAACAGAGGGAAAGAAAGACTGGGAGATGGTAAAGAGAGAGGAACAGATAAAGAAAGAAACAGACAGAGGTAGAGAGAGAAAGACAGAGAGAGACGTAGATAGAATAGAGAGAAATATTGAGAGGGAGGAAAAGAAAGAAAGGGAAGGAAACATACAGAGAATAGGTTTGAAAGAGGGAAAGAGAGGGGGAAAGACAGATATAGAGAAAGAGAGAAAGGGCTAGACAGACAGAGTGAGAGAATGAGAGAGCATGATAGGGAAAGAGAGAGAGAGAAAATGACATGGACAGAGAGGGAGAGAGAGAGAGATGCTATCTGGATGAGGGTACGTGCCTCAGAGCTGTAGGTTAATCATTTAGTGTCCTTATTTGCACCACTTATCATTTTATTCCGCCTCCACATTATCCTGAGAAAAGCCCTGCTGTCTCCAGCGCTGCTACACTGGCTCAGAACGCCACTTCCTTTAAGCATCTGGGCATTGTTGAAGGCTTTGGCAGCATGCAAGCAGGAAACAAAGAAAATTGATAAACTGCGCTGTTATTCTGTTTCTGCTCTTTCAGTCTCTATTTCCCTCTGGCTCGTTCCTCTACCAGTTCTGAGTTGGGGTTTTTGAAGCGTGTCACTGTTGAACATCAGCTGATGGTGAATCTAACAGGTCCTCTAGTGAGTGTGCATGTTTGAATGGGAAAGTAGATAGTGATATACATATATCAGATGTACATGCAAAAATAAAGGGCTGTTCGGTTAAATGAATTGCTACTGGTTTCATTGTTGAGGTAATACACCATCCACTACTGAACGCACTATTTGACTGAATGGAACAGTCTTTTCCTCTGAGTGTAGCATGTGTGTGTGAAGGGGTGGAGATGGGGGTCTGGCTGTCTGCCAGTGAGCCGCCACTGGGCAGCTGTAAATGTCCGCACTGTAAAGGCAAGCGGGAGCCTTGGTTTTAGAATGTTTGTGGGATTAGGGTTCTGGGTGCATCTGTGTGAAGCCAAAAACGAGAAAGAGAGTGGGATCATGAAAGCAAGAGAAACAGATTACTAGTGAGGGATAAAGAGACTAAAAACCAGACAGATTTTAACCTCCGAGGTGAGTTGTGAAAATGAGTTTTGTTTTGAGATTTCCCCTGAGTAAAGCCTGCCCCACTGCGCTCTCTCCTCGCTCTCTCTATCGCACCCTGAGGCAGCCTGGGTGGCATGGAGCTAATATAAGACCAAAACTGCTTTCGGTGCTCCAGCCAGCCTGCCTCAATGCACCTATGTAGCTCCAACTCACATACTAATTGGCTGTCTGGCAGAGGAAGTCATGTTGTGGTTAGTGCCTGCTGTGGCCCCGGCCAGTCTCTATAAAGCCACAGTATATACTGCACTTTCTCTCATTAAGAGCCAGGCCAGAGGCCACTGGAGGCACATGGGCAGGCTTTCCCTCATGCCTGCAGGCACATACCTGATACAGTCTGTCTGTGATGCTGAATGTAACCTTGACTTTGCATGGAAAATGCCATTCTGGTGAAACTGTAAAAATAATCCAGAATAAATATAGTAAAAAAAAAACTCTAGTGGAAAAACTTCTTCTCCAAATGCTGGTATAGTGGAAATCCTTATATGTACAGGCTTAGAAGCTGGTTGCATTTTCCACTTCTCACAATCCAAGTAATCCCAAACACATTCAGTGATGCTGAGGTCTGGACTCTGGGGTGGACAGTACAGAACACCAGCAGCTTCTTTGTTTGATCAGTTTTTCCTTTTTGCCTGTTTGCTTTTCTTAGTGAGGGCTTCTTGACAGCTATACATCCTTTCATACCAACAGCATTGAGTTATCTTCTCACAGTGGAAGGATGGACAAAAAAGCAAAAAGCAACAGTGGAGCTTGATCTTCTCCTCTCTGTCAAACATGAAAGCTTTAAAGGAGCAATGTGTAAAATGATGTAACCTGTTGTATTCATATTGCACATAATAGGGAGCAACATATCAGCAGAAAATGCACAGTCCCTCCTCCTCCTTCTTCAGTTCTTACCAGTCTAGAAATAACGCTGTGAGTTCAGCATCAAACTTCATCCTTGTGCTCTCCAAGAGCATCTTAATTGTTAGAAAGCAATGCCAAATTTAACAAATTTAACTACTTCTTCATTTGGACCAAATCGACTCTATGCTAAAGTGACTCATTGTCACCTCTTGAAGTACAGAGTGATATTACGGGACAGGACAGGTCAGGGCTAGCTGGTTAGCAGCTAGTATATAGTATATATCAGTAGATATCTCTGCAGCACAATACATAGACATAGTTAACATACTGTTATTGCTTCACACGCTATTAATGGTATTTGTTGATTTAGGAACTAATATGGTTATGTAACTAACAATAAACACCTTTTTTATTGTTTTTAATTATTATTTGCTGTTGTTTTAGAAATGAAACAGTCATTGTTCTATAATGTTTCCTGTAGTTTAAATAGAAAAAACTAGAATATTAAGGACATTACAGAAACTTTACTGTAAGTACATATTTTTGGACCTCAAAAAAAAAAAAATCCATTAAATGAATTATCAGCTATTGAGTATGCTTCAAAATGATCCATTATCCGTAATCATTAGGCTCAACTTGAGACTGAGAATGACACCTGTGGTGTCACTAAACTGGTTTTCCAATCTGTTCACTGTTAACTTTCCATTTTCCTCTTGCGGTAGTCACTCAATCTGCTGACAGTGTAATTAGCAGCATGAGATCTGAAGAGGCGTTCTGATAAAAACCTCACTGCAGTCTCTTCACCAATTATAGATACAGTGGTGCTTGAAACTTTGTGAACCCTTTAGAATTTTCGATATTTCTGTATGAATATGAACTAAAATATCACCAGATTTTCACACACATCCTAAAAGTAGGTAAAAGGAACCCAATCAAACAAATCAGACAAAAAATATTATACTTGACTGTTTATTTATTGAGGGAAATTATCCAGTGCTATATATCTATGGGTGACATGAGTATATCTCTAGAATTAGCAGTTAGCATGCTAGCAGTTAGCGTGAAATTAGTTTCAATCTATGGGACGAGCATTAGGTGTGAGCCTTGTTGTATTTAAAGAACAGGGATCTATCAGGTCAGATCCTCATAACATATGCTTACAGAAGTATGTCAGGCACATACAAAGGAGAGTTTTGAGCACCTCGTAAGGAGAGTTGTTCATGCTCATCAAGCTGGAAAGCATTACAAAACCATCTCTAAATAGTTTGGACTCCAGAAATACACAGTCAGACAGATTGTGTACAATCGGAGAATATTCAGAACCACTGTTCCCCTCCCCAGGAGCTGTCGACCAACAAAGATCACTCCAAAAAACAAGATTTGTAATAGTCAACAAGGTCACGAAGGAGCCCTGGGTCACTTCCAAGCAACTAAATGCCTTCCTCTAAATGCCTTTATGTCTGGAGAAAGGAAAACACTGCATCTCAGCATAAACACCTTATTCCATCTGAGAAGCATGGTGGTGGTAGCTGTGACAGTATGCATTTTTTTTTCTGATCAAGGAGAAAAAGCAACTTATCACCATTAATCAACATTAACCCTCCCCTCCAGTGATGTGATGGAGCTCTCATTCAGCTCTCCTATACCTGTAGAGGATAACCTCATTTTGGCGTGCGCATCCTTGTGCCATTTACAGTAAGTACTTGGCCTTAAGGCCACCACACCCTTTTCCAGCAACATCCTAACATTCGAAAACCACTGTTTTTTTAATGAAGGTATGCGCGCCAGAGTCAGTCAATTCTGACTCCCTGGTAGAATCAGACTCCTCTTCACATGTACGTATGTCACTAGGTATATGGACAATAGATTGCACTGGGGGAATTGACTTCCTTTCAGTCATAACGAGAAAACTTGAAGGAGTTTTAATTCTCAAGTTTGGAGCAATAACATACCGGCACTCTGTGACTCTGAGGACTCTGTGGGCGTGACTAAGCTACAGGAAGCCACAGTAAATGACATTGCAGCAAGCGTTACAGTGACAGTAACAGTGAGATTGATGATGGTGAATCAACTTTCACTGGCAAAACATTTGTGGTGATGGCGGTAATGAGCTCAACCCAGCGGTAGGCATCACATGGCCAGGGTATTACAGTAATGTGGTAACTGTCACAGCCCTTGTCATGGTATTGTCATGGTTGGGGCCTTGTTTTGCTGCATGTGGAACAGGATGGCTTGCCATCATTGATGGAACAATGAATTCTGAATTATACCAGTGAATTCTCAAGGACAATTTTTCTGAATATTCGTCTGTGAACTGAATCTCAAAAGGGAATGTTAGTCATACAGCAAGACCACGGCAATCCTACAGAAATGTTGTAGAAGGACCATGAAGCGAGAAAACCCACCATTATCCCAGAGTTCTGTTCTGTTCAGTACAGAGAAATGGGTTAAAATTCCTTCAAGCCGATGTGCAGGACTGCTCAACAGTTGACCGGTGAAAATGTTTATTTGCAATTATAGCTGAACAAGTTATTGCAGATGCCAGATACTAAAAACAAAGGTTCACATATTCACCGATATGAAATACTCAATCAACAGAGTATAATATTTTTGTCTCATTTGTTTATTGAGTTCTCCTTTTTTACCTATGTTAATATCTAATTATGTTTTAGGCCACATATATGCAGATTCTACACAGATTCACACATTTTTGGGTACCACAGTAAGTGAGAAAGGACTTTTACGTTACTCATACATGCAGCTGTGTGGATTGTGTGTGTGTGTGTGTGTGTGCATGTTTGTGTAAGGTGAGCTGGACTGGGGCCAGCCTTGCTAAACTCCTGCAGGCGCTTGGCCATTGCTGTCACCCCAAACAAGGAGCATTTGATCAGAGTACTCTAAGGTATGTGTAGCGCAGGAAAGGCCCCCTTCACACATGCAGGTTTTATTATAGAACATCAGTACTTGGGATCATACCTTTTGTCCTGTCTATATGTAATAAGAGTTTTCCAGGCCTAACTCCAACCTTAATCTTAGTATAGCTAAAAGACTGCAATAGTGCTGTACAAGCACATTACTATTTTGCTGCTCCTGCAACATGAGGACCTTTTTGTCCTGAAAATATACAAAAGCAAACACAATAAAACACAGCCCAAGTCTCTGTGTGCTCTAGCAGTGTGGCAGACCCTCACTCTACCTGCAGTGTCACGTTTCAAGGTGAGGAAGGCCATGTGGTGTGGCTGGGGCCTCACAAAGAGGGCTTTAATGCGGCCAGGCGGAGCGGTCCATCACCTGCTGGCCCAGCCTCTTCACGTGCTGCTTGTAGCGCATATCTCCTTTTAACTTTGATCCCGGACCAGCTGCCACTACTGAAAAGCACACATTGACTGTGTTGGCTACCAGAGCATTAAAAATAAAGGTGCCAATAAATGTTCATTAGAACCATGAAATAGAAGAACCAGTTTTGGTTCTCCAAAGCAGTGGTTCTAGGCTAAGGTAAAGCCTCCAGATGATGGGATTGGTTTAATAGCATGTTACAACTAAACCCAAAACTAAACAATGAGAGAATTCCATTTCGCTGCTATCAGAAGGAAAAAAAACATACTTTGCTTTTAATGTAAGTCTTTGTAACCAGGCTTTTGTTCAAGTCATTTTTGCAACATTCTTTTGATCCACCATGATTTTACAAATTATGTAAAAAACTGAAGAACAACAAAAATGGAGGAACATGGTTTTGTTATGACAGCAGTTGATATCCTCCTTTTTTGACAGGTAAATATGACTTTTCACTGGTCATATTTATTATGATGCATGTAATTGTTATGCATTTAGGTAGGAATACGTGTATGGTTCAAACAACTCACATTTTTGGATTATTGAGTGTTTTGGATTAATTTACCAGAACTTTTTAGTGTGTGTTGGTTACAGCATTTGCCCACCTGCTGCTTTTGGCTGTATTGTCCATTAAAGTGTCTTTATATAAAGGTTATATTTTCTTTTGTAGCTTTTGTAGCAGAGATGTATGGGTTAATTGAATCCAAATAAAAGAAATGAACCCCAAAACAGGGATTCAGTAATTAAATATTAATGTATGACTATTAAATGTAATTAAATGTATAATATATGACTATTCATCATGGATATATTTGAGTAGAAGTAAAAGCACACTCATCATCAAAAAAATAGTTGCATCCAGAAGGAAGTGTCAGAATGCAATGCTATTTGGAAGGAAGATAACCATAAAATGTAGACTGATATGGGTAATATTTATTGAGCTACACATAGAGAAGTAGTGTCACCTCAGTATGGTGTCGGGCTGCCATGTTTGCTAACGCACCACACCAGACGTCTCAGCATAGAGTTGTATACTCAAGTAAATCCATGACATGTGACAACAAACCATTCATCTTGGCGCTTGCGTCCACACACAGATTCATTGGTCGTCTCCAACAAGTCAAAAACAGGATTCATCACTGAAGATGGCCCACTGCCATTCTGAGTCACCCCATGACAGTCTGGCACAACACCATGACAGTCTTTGGTGATGTTGATGTCCAGTTGTCAGGACAGTCTGTGTGCATGTAGTGCTGCGTCTTGCAGTCGTCTGCCAATGGTGCTGGCACTAACAGGATGACTCATGGAGGGCATCACTGCTTGCTGAATGTACATGCATGATTTTATTTCCCGACGTAGAGGGAACTGAGTAAATGTATCTAACTAGTTATTGCCCAGCTCTGCTGCAATATAATGTAATGGTTCTGTACTGTTTAAAAGTGCTTAAATCAGTTCTGTCCAACCCAGAGAACGCAGGAAACTTTGTGGTAAAGAGTGCAGTTCTCCATGTGTTTGCTCCTGTCTCTTATGCTCCCAAAGGAGCGAGATCCTAAAGGTTCAAACCTTTCAACATGGTTTTATAGCTCTTCGCCATATATTCTCTCTCTCTCTCTCCGCCCCCCTCTCTTCACTAATCTATGTTTAAACTGATCTTAAATGGATGAAAGGACACTCATATTTCAGCTGAGCTGTATCTCCCAGAGTGCTGTTAAACCTATTAATTACGGTTTTAAAGCCTTTCGGTAGGGCTCTGGCTCCCTGCTCACCTCCCCTCCTCTCCACCTCTCACTTCTTATAATATACACTTAGCTCTTTGTAGGCTGCAGAGCTGCGATCCAAAACAAGCTCTGTACACACGCTTAATGTGAGTGCCATGCATCGCTATTGCCACGTCCAAACCAAGCTAAAGCTTTTAAAAGCAGCTTCCACATGTGTTTAAATCATTTCAAATATAGAGAAGTAGAAAATAGGGAAGAGAAGAAAAGGAAACGCTGCTCAATCAAACACATTCTACTTATTCTGTACAAATTCGAAATATTGAGAGGTTGCTTTACTAAAAGCACCTCTTGATGTCCTTCAGAAACAAAGGCAGAAGCAGAGACTTGGAGAGGAAAGAGTCCTTCAGATGACTTTGCATGACTGCATTCAATCTGAGAGAGTTCTCTAGTTTCAGCAGTGCTGCCTGCCTTTAAACTCATGACCGGCAGTGGTGTAGACCAGCTATAACAGCTGTAGCGACTATCAAGTATGTGGCTCAAGCCGCTCTACTGTACCATTGTGCACAACAATGGCTTTGCTCAAGATTAATTTCATTGGCCAATAAGTTAATTGGAGTAGTTATCTTATAAAATGTGCTGCAACTGTGACTGTAATTATCTGTAATTATGTTATTTAATCTATCAGCCCAGATTCCCTACAGACTGGAGCACACCAGCCCAACAAACCCAGCAAACCCAAACATTTGGTTGGTGTGCCATGACTGTGTGTGAGAGCTCAGAGCCTATAGAATGTTCTCCACTCTTCTTTCTCATTCATACTGTTCTAGAATGTTTTGAATAAGGTTCTCATTGTTCCTGGATGTTCTCCTTCATGGACAAGATTATCACATATTTGCATGCTGTGTTTTAAAATGTTCTCCCATACTCGTACAGTTCTTGAATGTTCTCCTTTATTAACACTGTTCTAAAGTGTACTTATTCAAACTGCTTTAGAGAGTTATCATTCCTTTACACCATTCTAGAATGTTCACTCACCTTCACGCCGTTGTAGAAAGTTACCCTGTTCATACTGTTCTCTCAATTCACATGTTCCTAGAACGTTCTCCTTGTTTTAAATGTTCTAGAATATGCTCCTTTATTCACACCCCCCCCCCGACATGCACACTGTTCTAGAATGTTCTCCCCATTAGATTGTTCTACAATGTTCTTCCGCATTTACACTGTTCCCATATGCTCCACTGTTAACGAAGTTTTAGGAAGTTCTCCTCCATTCATACTGTTTTAGAAAGGTCTCCTCATTTCCTTATGTTCTTCCCATTTACCATGCCCTCCATCCAATGTTTTTCTTACTCACACTTATTTAGAGTGTTGTCCTTCTTTCACACGGTTATCCCTCCATTCCCACTTATTTAGAAAGTTCTTCCTTCCATTTACACTGCTCTACAAAGTACTCCGCCATTCATTCTCTTCTTGCCTGTTCTTTTCATTCCCATTCCCTATTCCAGAACGTTCTCTATTCATACTGTTCTGGAATGTTCTTTGCACTGTTCTAGAATGCTCTCCCCATTTATCATACTCTTCCATCATTCACAAAATTCTTGAATCTTCTTCCCATTCATACTGCTCTAGAATGTTCTTCTCAGTTCACATTGTCCTTGAATGTGCTTGTCCATAAACATTTGTTCAGTTGGCTTAACAGCTTTTATTTGGAACGGTATAAAACCAGCTGCCAGTTTTCTAATGCAGGTGTTTTTTGGGGAATGTTGGGTCAGTGTGATCTGACTAGTATGGTGGCCGAGAAGTGCAAAACAAATTAACATTTCAGAAAACAAAATTTACAAATGAAAAAAAATACATTCAAGAAAATAAAATTACAAAAGTAAAAACAAATTTGCAAGACGTGAAACACTTTTACCAGTACCAAAACAATTTTACAAACTGCGAATTCTGATGGAAAGGGTAGGGCTAACACACAGGAAATGCTTGTTGTGGACCCTTGCCAATCAAACTGTTTTGCGGTGGTAGAGTGAGTGGAGTTTGGGATGGTCACGACGCTAAAGCATGCTTTGTCCGTTTGTGGCACGCATTTTAGCCAGCTGGCACGCTTTTGTTTACCCTGCTTTTGTATAACCTTTGCAAAAGCTCTCAGCCATTTAAGCTAGCTAGCTGGTTATCCATTATAGCTAGCGTTACAGACCACTTACTTTCATTTACATTCCAACTCCAAGTGGTTTAGACATGGCCTGTTCGTCTCTTTCTTCCACTCACTCTACCACCGCGAACAAGCACCTACACTTAGACCCTTTCCATCAGAATTCACAGTTTGTAAAAGTGTTTCGGTACTGGTATTAATATTTCTCGGCCACTGTTGACTAGGGTACTGTAGAGCCTTCAAAGAGACGATTGGGGACAACTTCTACCTCAACTCAGGACACATCAACTTAGGAGAGCAACGTCAAAGATCAGTTCACTTCATGAAGGCTAGCTAATTTGGAATGTTCTTCCATGTAAAGAGGTTTCCTTTTGCTAGCAGTAGACACTAAATTATCTCTGAGCTGAGGAGTAGCACAGCTGAGCTGAGAGTTGAGGAAGGTCCGTAATGTTGTTACTGCTGTTGCTGTTGGTGCTGTTATTCTGTCTTTTTATTGGAAGCCCCAGAGGGCAGAGTGAAAATACTGACACTGCCTAGAGCAGCTGGAGGTACTGGCAACCTCTCTATAGACTCTGTACTCCCC
>CM067474.1:52275342-52315719 GCA_034552555.1 Semaprochilodus insignis | reverse complement strand
CCCCACCTCTCTCTCTCTCTCTCTCTCTCTCTCTCTTCCTTTCTTTCTTTTCACATCACTTGTTTACCACCCCAAGCCCTTAACTTCATTAGGTGACAATGCCTGCTTTGGAAATCGGCGCTTTTGGACTTGCTGGACTCAGCACTTTGTGCTGACCAGCTTGACTACCCTTTTTGCATGTAAATGCAGACACCTTGGATGGGGGGTACAAAGTCATTCTCACCCGGCGCTGTCTTTAATCTCTGAATTGGCTCTGCAGGGCCAGAGGCTGTGCTTTTCCTTCAGGACACTGTGATCTGTAGGTCTGTTTGTACCGCTGCTGGCGAGTACTCTGACACAGAGCCAGAATGAACATACTATCGTTCTGCCCAACCGCCATTAACTGCCACATGAGCATGCCTTCCTCTTTCAGTTCCTGGTTTTGTGCTCTGACAGTGCACCAGCCACTGAGGGCAAACTGCAAAGTGTGTACTGTATTTCCTTTCTTGGCCACAACCGTTTCCAGCGGTTGTCTTGGCTGCTGTTGCTGGCATATATGTCACCTAACTGACTTCCTTGTAAGCTGTGATATTTTGAATGTTGGCACAACCTTGGGAGACCACATTTCTAAAATAATACAGTTAGAATGAATGGACTCCAGTGTCATATGTGGCTCAGGCTGTCATGAAATGATGTGCAGTGTATATTACCAGCTGTGCTTCTGTTGCTATATAAACAATGAACCTAGGAACAGAGCTGAAAAACAGCCCTACTTAAAGTCTATTATTATGGGTTTAATCGGCCACATGTCTAATTAAACTAAATGGTGTGCAACTGAAAAGTACTGAGTGCTGAAACTAAGCCAAGTAGACTAGCAAATCTAAAACATACTTAACAGGCAGAGTTTCCTAAAGCAAAAACGAAATAAAATGAAAATCTAGTACAACCCCAATTCAATTCTGTTTGAGTTCTGTTTGTTTTAAACTAAAAGAAGTTTTTGGTGCAAATATGCATTCGGTTCAAATTCGGTGCCTGCAACATGTTCCAAAACAGTTGGGACAGTTTACTACTATGTTCCCTCAGTTTTCCTTAGCTACACTTTTTCGCGCTTTGGAGACACAAATTGAGTAAATGTTTGTTTCATCATACAATTTTTCAGCTGTGCAACTGCACCAGGCCTTTGTTGTTGTATTTAAAGCAAAACAAGACAGGTTTTCATTGAGAGACAGTTCTGGACTGCAAGCAGGCCTTGTCTTTTTGAATCAAGCATGGATGTCCCTGAAGATGCTGGTAACAATTTGGATGCTCATTTACTTCTTAGGACTTGAGAACACAACGACCATTGTTTGCATAAAAGAAATCTCACTGGTTGAGTCATCAGACCACAATGCACATTTCCACTGGGCATCAGTCCATTTTGGATAACTTGAGCCCAGAGACAGTGTTTCTGGATGTTGTTGACATGTGACATCCAATGTGCATAATACACTCCAATACAACTTGCATTGGTGGATGCAGTGATGGACGATGTTGTTGTCAATATATTGATTTGTATTTCTGTGTATTTCTGAGCCCATGTAATATCCATTACAGAAACAGTCGATGATCATAGGCTTCATTGTGATTTTTGGCTTTTCCTTTATACACAAATATTTCTCCATATTTCCTGACTCGTTAAATGATATTCTTCACTGTGAAATACCTGAAAACACTGTTACTGGCAGAGTGGCCAGACTTGACCCACGCTTGCTCATAAAGGATGAGTCTTTTCCTGGATGCTCCAGACATGATTATATAACCTGTTTAACATTTCACAATTTCCTTAGTCTTAAATTGCCCCGTGACATCTTTTTTTTTTTTTTGGAACATTCAGCAAAGAAGAGCTGCTGCTCACGCTACTCGAGCGGCAGGGATAGCAGTCGATATACTTCTAGAACTTAAACAATGAAAATAAAATTATCTCCTACTGTGAGCACAGCACTTGCTTTCACATGGCCATGATGCATGGCCAAACTTAAATGATAGCATGGCCTGTGGCAAGACAAAATATATTTGCAACATAACATCAGCATATTGTAATATATCGAAATTTCCATACTGATTATATAGTCGGCCACAACTGACTTCATGTTAAAGTTGGTCTAACATGAATTGCAAATCAGGGTGGATTTATGAAAGCAGTTATACAGTATACAAACAATATACACTGACCACCACCACCACTACGTCAGTGTCACTGCAGTGCTATGAATGACCCAACACCCAAATAATGTAGGGCTCCTGACAATTGAAAAGCAGTGCAAACAGGGGGCTAACAAAGTATGAGAGTTTGTACTCTGTTGTAGGATAATGAAATCTTCTGTCATTTACTTGTTCAAAATGATCTACAGATCCTGA
This sequence comes from Semaprochilodus insignis, assembly GCA_034552555.1. Taxonomy (NCBI): domain Eukaryota; kingdom Metazoa; phylum Chordata; class Actinopteri; order Characiformes; family Prochilodontidae; genus Semaprochilodus; species Semaprochilodus insignis. The sequence goes on along the minus strand of CM067474.1, from coordinate 52,313,343 downwards.
AATAATATACATAACCGTATCATTCCGATGAGCGCCAATTGGTAAGTAGCGACTTGCTTTACACTGCAGCGAGTCATTATTATTTCTAGTCTAGTGCACACAAAAACAGAGTGGAAACATTGGAAGCTATGTAATATAATGTTTCATCAGATACTGAAGAAAAGTGTCCGGTCAAGCAGCCTTTTTTGTCGACAGCCGTATGACGCAACAACTGAACAAACTTGAGTCAGGCAGAAATGAACAGAAAACAGTTTGGCAAACAAGATGGACTGTGAAATATTTCACAGACTGACTGGAGCAAAGCTACATTCAGGTTAATCTAGCAAATATTAAAATAAGTGAACCTAGTAGTTAATGTTAATGGTTCTCTCAAAAAAGGGAACTACTTTTTTTTGGCAGAAGGAATTGATAATGTTAAAGGAACAATTTGTAAGATGGTGCAACCTGTCAAATTCATACCCCAAGCAATAAAGGGCAAAAAGATGTTGCTAGTTCAGCAATAAACTTCATCCCTGTACTCGCCAAGAATGTCTCCAGCAGTGAAGAGAAGCACCAATGTTATTGCTTGTTTGGCTTCTATTTATATCACTCATTTTGTTTACTGTCGAATGTGATGTCTTGCCAAGAGTGGGCGGTGGTGGTGATGATGGTCACTTGCCAAGAGCTTAAGCCATGGTTGTGTTTACTGCTCCTTTCATTGGCTACCTGTCCATAAATGATCTAACCGGGAGCAGATCCTTCAACATGATTGACGAGTGGTTTCTTCGCTTTTGCAGAGCTGTTGTATGAAAAAATAGAGCACTTTGTGAGTGTTATCACGAATAACATCATGGCTCTCATGATTGGCATTACTCGACTTTGGCTTGTGTCTGCTGTGTCTATGGAGCATAGGGTACATGTGTGGTTGTGTGTGTGTGTGTGCGCCTATGGTCCTAGATTCATACATATTTACGATACATGTGCTGTGTTATAAATTCGTCTGAATGCCCTGGTCTCAGCGTGGGAATCTGCTTTATGACTGGTTATCAGCAGGTAGATAAGAATGTTGCTGACACAGTGCAGAAATGATCACGTTCCATTATAACGCTTTTAGACACTGAGAAAACGGTCACACTTTTGGTCTGTTTTGGCCTTTGTAAGCATGTAAATGAAATTGTGGTCAGGTTTGCTTCCCTAAATATAGAGATGTCAATGTTTGTGCATGTCGTCATGGTAACCTACTGTCAACAGTTTGCTCATGAACAGATGAGGAAGGATTTGCTGAGGGTTTTTAGCATCAACACTGATGAGATACACAAAGCAAGAGACATAACAGGATGTGCTGAATACTGTTTCTTGTAAACCACACAACACTGACACTCGTTCACATGACAGAAGATCGATATTTGTGCATCTCCTGTTGCCATGGTGATGGGAAGCCTTGGTAGATTTTTTTTGACATTATTTGACATCACCAGTTTCAGAGCGGTGGACTGTGAGGAGCTCAGTGACAATATCATTTATCATGGCTCTGTGTAGATTTTTGATGGGCTAGAGATGTTATTTTGAGCAAGGTTGCATGAGGAAATGCCGATATATATTAAAGCTATATATAATTATATAAATATATAGATATACCCAATTAAATGGATATTTTTGGTTATCTTAAAGACTCGACAGGCTTACTCTTAACAGTTCCAACAATATCCTTATATACCACATGTACTCTTGATATATCAGAATATTATATTTTGAATGATTTTTTAGCCATATCTAGCTCTAATGTATATATTGTTTGCATTTTGTTTTGTTATTATTCTCAAAATTTAAAAGTTCTAGGTACCCTTTTCAGTATTTTGAATATACATGATGGACAGACCAATAAAATTCCTCCTAAATTGCTTTAAAAAATATCTTATTATTATAAGATTATGTTGTATCAACCTCCATTGCAGGTTAAGTACGTTGTTTCATCCTCCTGTAAAGTTCCATTTTGAAAAACTAAAAATATGGTGATATTAATGGCAGGTTTCATATTGTGGTAACAAATACATACGTCGCAAAAACCTTCTTTACTTTCGATGTAAGTTTATGTAAAGAGATTTTATTCCCAGTAGTTTTGGAGCATTCCAAAGGCCAAAAGGCCAGCTATTCTACAGTGATGTGGAAAATAAAAATACCAGGCCCCTGATAACACACATCATTTCTCAGCACCTTCTTCACTGAATCAGAACTGATAGGTCTCCACTGCCAGGAAGCAGCCAGGGAACGTGTGTCCATGGCGACCGATCCATGCAGAACCCCTAAGAGAAAATCTCCAATCTTTTTGGCTACGCCTATATTCATGTTACGCGACTCCCTGTGGCCACCATCCCATAGTCCCTGACATGAGGGGAATACTGCGAGAAAATGGAACCAGAGAAGATTTAAATACCCATTTCCTGTCTCTTCCTGTTGCTTTTTTGGTCCAAAGAAACTTCATCATGTGCTTCATGTCTCATGGGGTCTGTATGTCTGTCTCTCGTTCTGTGTTAATCATCTCCACGCAGTTGGTCTTTGCACACCATTTATTTAATCTGATTTTGAATCAGATAAGCACTTCACTGGAATATTTCAGCTCAACAATAAGTCTGCAGTAAGTCAGAGATATTATTGTGTTTATTGTTGGAACTATGGAGCTAGGGAAATCACTGGCCATGTAAGCAGTATATCAGGTCTGGACAGACATGTAAAGGCACAAAGAACATGATCAGGTTTCATTATAATATCAACAAAAGGTTTTCCCTCCCCACCCCTAGCAGAATGAAGAACGGCTATCTGGTTGTCTGCATTTCCTAAAGTCATTACCTTGTTCAAAAAGCAAAAGGATAAATTAGTCCTCTGGAATATGCCATCTAATTAATTTGTTTGTTTGTTTGTTTGTTTTCCAGTTAATAATAATTCAATTCTCAATCACAGGAAAGTCTGTATATATGCAGCTGGTAGAGTCAACTGGAAATCAAAAAGACCTTTTTTTCACCTTGTTAGTTCCTCATATTAAGCCTGACTCATCCTACCAGAGCATTTCAGAGGAAAGTCAAAATTCTTCTTTACCTCTAGTCTTCCATCAAATAGCATTTACTCTCTTGTTATCTGAAGTTTGACTACATCATCATACACGAGTGGGTGGTGGAAAATATTATTAGCCAATAATATAAGAGCACGAGTCCCCTTTTCCTCTACCAGCCATCCTCCAAAATGACTGGGCTATCTCATGACCACGTCAGCTGACCAAGCATGCAGAAACATGGTCAAAACACTGTCCAGAATTTAATAGAAAACAAAAATCAAACTGAAGCTGGAAAAATAGAAAACTGACTGACTTTCCTGCCTAAGATGAGCTTCAATCATAAAGAAATAAATGTCTTTAACTAAAGATTACAGCTGGTTATGTGATATTCGTGTTAAATGACACAAAATATGTATGTGTGAATGTAATGATGATGTCTGTAAGTGATTACAATATAAGGGTGAAAGGATAAGCTTATTGGGGAAAAGTGTACAAGTGGGCTCTAGTTGGGTTGCCTCTAGGAGACTTGTCTTGTAGCCTGGCTACAAGATGGAATACGGTTGGCAATGGGGGCATGCAGGTTGCAGCTGGGTTTGTAGATCTTGCATATTCATAGGATGCCAAAGCTGACATCCCACATGGTCCTATAAATGCTCGAATTGTGATAAATCTGGCAACCGGGCAGGCCATGGAAGTTAGTCAATCTGGCAGAGACATTCTGGGAAACCCCTTGTGTGGTTGGACAAGTATTGTCTTGCTGAAAAAAATGCCAGTTGGAAGCCCTGTTATCAGAGGTGACACATTTGGCTGGAGGATGTCCTGCACATATCGCAGAGCTGTTAGTGTCCCTTGTATGCAGAAACATGAGGAGTGACCAACTGCCTTATGCTATGGCTCCCAAGATTATCACACCAACAGTCGGGGGAAATTTGTTGCTCCACAGCAAAGGCAGGATTGAAGCGTTCACTACAAAGCCTCCATACTCAAACCCGACCATTGTCGGATTTCAAACAGAACCTGGATTTCTTGCTAAAGATGGTACCAATCCGTAGCAGTCCAGGTTTCTTGTTCATGACACTGCAATTGAAGGCAAAGGTGGCTGGCTGTCAATGGCCGTGACCAAATATCCTTCTGTTAAGCTCCTGGAAATGGTCCGGGCAGACACAGGATTATGTGATGAAGGTGCTACCTGTATTTAGATAGAAAGATAGATAGATAGATACATAGATAGATAGATAGATAGATAGATAGATAGATAGATAGATTCTTTATTGATCCCGAAAGAAATTTAGCAGCCAGTAGCAGTTACACAGTACAGCACAGTAATTCAATACAATAATAAGGGTTGTACATTATGAACAGAAGTAAGTACCGGCTCAGCAAAAATTATTAACTATAAATAATACTGTCAGCTATAGATAAATATCTCACTTACTACAATGAGGCTATATACAAAACAAATCTATCAACAAATATACAAATATCAGATGACAAGAAAAGTAGAAAATATGTAAAAATATATATTAAGATACTGGAGTTACTGGAGATACTGGTATTTAAGTAAAGTGTCTAGAGTGTCCAGGTGTGCAGATGTACAGGGTATACAGTAAAGTGTCAATAGTGCGGATAAATAAACCTCTGATTTAACAGAAGAGATTCAGTCCTCATCTGTCCTCTTCCCTCTTCCGGCCCCGCTGGGAAGAGTTGAAGAGCCTGATGGCTCTTGGGACAAAGGATCTCCCGAGTCTGTCTGTAGAGCATCTCTGTGACAGCAACCTGCCACTGAACTTGCTGCTTTCGTCCATAATGATAGTGTGCAGTGGGTGCCCATCGTCATCCATAATGAACAGTATTCCATTATGGATGGTGGACAAGGAAACTGTGGGAGTTGCTCATGCTTGTCAGTGAATCAAATGATCCTCTCTATTGGTGGTCTGTCTGGGCTGTCTGGAGCCTGTTTGCGCGTGCTCTCATGTAACCAAACCACACCCGTGATCATTTACATATCTGCCTGAGACATAACTACATGCCAATCTTTGCTGCAGTCCAACATTTCTATCTGGGTATGTTATTTTTTGAGTGTAACTGTCATTAACTGTAAATTTCTCTCTCTCTCTCTCTCTCTCTCTCTCTCTCTCTCTCTCTCTCTCTCTTTCTTTCAGATGTGAAGGTACGGGGTTGCAGTCATGTGGGAGTTTTCTATGTTCAGGGTAATGAACGACATTCGTTGAATTTTACTGAAGCCCAGCAGCTGTGTGAGTCATTGGGAGCAACACTGGCCAGTGAAGAAAATATGACTGCTGCCCATGGCACAGGCATGGAGATCTGCAGGTAAGTGTTCAGACACTGCATGCCAGAATTATTAGGGACCCAATTCCAGAAATGTTGGCACTGTATTTGAATAACAACAGTACAAATACAAGATATGTTATCTTATCACCTTCACTGGTTTTTATAAATATTCACTCATTCTGCAATTGATGACTGTAACACGTTCCAAAAATGTTGGCAAAGACCAGGAACATTCTGAAATGTTCATAAAACATCTTAAACAGGTGAAGCAGTTGTGCTCGGATATTAAAGTAGGATTGAGGAAAGGCTAGTGCTAGTGCTGGGTCGAGCTCGCCACTTTGCCAAAAATGTGTCATCACAAAATTCCAGAAGTTTAAGAATAATGTTTATCAATCAGGGATTGCAAGGATTTGTCAATTATTGTGCATATCATCACCAAAAGATTTAAGGAATTCAGAGAATTCTCCATGTGTCAAGGAGAAAGCCAAAAACACAACTAAATGCTCCTCACCTGTGACTCCTCAGACAGCACCGGATTGAAAACAAGCATCTTCAGGAAGTCTGACTAATACTCCATGGAAATGTGTTTTGTGGTCTGACAAATCCACCTTTCATATTGGAAATATGGAAATAATAGACATTAGCAATATTAGTGGATAACTAATGACATTCTGCACAAGCAACAACAGAATGGCTGCATAATCAGAAAGTGTGGGGACTAGAGTGGCCTACCTGCAGTTCAGAATTGTCCACGATTGAAAATAGGTGTCTCATTAAGCTGAAGGCCCTGTATGTTTGCACATCTGAAGATTTATAAAACTGACCACTGGATCAGTTTGTGTCTTCATTCCCCAAATGATTATCAAATGTGTTTTAGAGGAAGGTGGATGTAACACAGTAGTAAACATGCTCCTGTCACAACTTTTTTGGAACAAGTATATATTTGCAGAAATCAATCAAAACACATTACAGAAACAGAGAAACAGTTAAGTTTGCTATGCTTTCTTCAGTCAAAACAGAGTAATGTAGATTCAGTAGGCTGTAATTAATTTGCCCTGGGGTATGTGCACAGGTACGGCTGGATCAGCGATGGAAACGTTGCTATTGTTCGCCAGAAGCCAAATGCCTTGTGTAGAGCCAACCAAACGGGACTTATCATCTTCAAACCTGTGGAACCAACTAATGATGCTTTCTGCTATGACAATGCAGGTAGTTACAATAAACAAGAAAAAGAGAAGGTTTGGTTTGGAACATTGCTGTAATTTGATCTGTAAGACTGCACTCTATACTAACACAGTTTGAGCTGTGGGGTTTAAAAGATTGAAAAGTGTTATGGTGAGTGAGATGTAGCGTGAGAAGAGGTTCTGTGGTATATGTGTAAACAACTGGAGCTATTGTGATTCAGACTTTATTGTGATTAGAATAAAGGCAAATGAATCAGAGCCCTTGTGTTTTCTGAAGTGGAAGACCTCCTTACAACATGCAATTCTGTCTCCCAAACCAGATGTGTCAGCGAAAAACTGTACGTTTGCAATCAACCTCGAATCTACTTTGGATCCTGAACCAACCAAGCCCAGGGGTAAGATTATTATTATTATTATTATTAGTTTTCCAGCAAGATTGCTCAGAACAATAGTTGCACCCAGAATGCTATTTGTAAGGAGGGTAAAGGTTACAAGGAACAATAAATAATGATACATTTACACTAATATCGGTAATATTTATTAGCTACACATACAGAAGTAGTGTCTCTCAGTATGGCGACAGCCCACTATGCATGCTAACGCAACACGCCAGGAGTTGTAAAGGTTCCTAATGGTGTGCTGCGATAATCCATCCCATGCAGCTTGAATACTTTCACACAGTTCTAGCAGATTTGCGGTAGGGGTGGAGGTGGAGTGACACCAGGCCTTCTGGACGTGTGACACGTGACACCAAACCATTCCTATTGGCACTGACCATGGTGCCTCCACACACAGATTCGTTGGTCATCTCCCCCAAGACAAAACCGGGATTCGTCACTGAAGATGACCCGGTGCCATTCTGAGTCCTTTGCAGTCTTTGGTGCCGTTGACATGGAGTTAAGGGCAGTTGTCGTAATGGTCTGCGTGCATGTAGTCCTGCGTTGTGCAGCCGTCTGCTGATGGTCTTGGCACTTACAGGATGATTCATGGAGGTGGTTGTCAGTTGTTGGGTCAACCAGGTACAGCGATCAGGCCCATCCTTGCTTATATCACAGGCATGAAACTTGAATCATTCTCATGTCTCACAATGTCAAACCCACCCACCAAGTTTCATCCCTGTTAGTCGATTCCCTCTGGGTGCAACTATATGTGCAACTATTCTTTTGATGCTGAGTGTATGTTGCCTAAAGATCAGTATAGCTAACATGTAACGTTAAGTCTATAAGTGCATGCAATGTCAGTGAAACTCCAGACTAACAGATGTAGTAGACTAATAGACGTAGCTCAATGGTCATTCTTCATCCAAAGGGTGAACAATATAATCACAATGGTGCTGTAAAGTAATAAAAACACATTTACGCACATACAATTAAAAGTGTGCTACGTCTTTCATTCCAGTGTTTGGTAACGTGAGCAGCAGCTTCCCTGCTGTAATTTAGAAGTGAAACACGGCTCTATCGGCTGTAATATAGATGTGTGAATATGAGCACTCTCTGTTTGGTAAACAATGGCTGATGTCACTGGGTGAATGGTGAACCAATAGATGTGAGATTATTTACCATCTTCAGGCAGAAACCATTAATCTTTTCGCTCAGAGGGAATCTGTATCTCAAGAATAATGTCTTCAGTAGAGGCAGTCGCGTCAATAATACTGTGAGAAAGACTAACAGGAGAACACTCCCACAGTGACATGTTTCTGGAAGAGAAAAAACACAGAAAGTGATGGGTTAGACAAATCTTCTTCACTGGCAGCATATGATATGCTGGGAAATGCCTCAAATTACAAAATAATCAGAAGGAAAAATAAAAAATAGGAGAGAGTCAGCATTAACATAAGGAACATTTCAGAAAGCAATCAATAAAGAAATAAGAAACAAACCAACTTGACCAAACCACAGCTTTTGATGGTGCAGTGGTGATATGATACATAGACCTATGTTTGGTATTTAACTGTGCTACCTTAATAAATGCTTTGGATCAATCTTTGCTATTTGGGTCCATGTTTAGCCCAGGTCCCCCAATCTGTACTGGTCAAATCTTAGTCCATTCAAAATATAAGACTAGGATCCTTCATTAAGCACTATCACTATTTAAATTATGCACCAAAAAGAATGCAAAGTTGCACTTTACACAAGTCCATAAAAGGACTTTTGGTTACCCAACTAATCTTTTAGTTGAATGCTTCTTTAGATTGTGGTTCTCAAACCATTCCTTAGGTTCCCCAATAATAAGATTTTTGCTCTAACTTCACTTGCAACACATAGGGATATAGCAGAAATGTGGACCACCTGAGGGTCCCTGGAGAACTACTGCTTTAGAGAACTATTTTGGTAAGAACCTCCATTAACTGTGAAGGTTCTAGGAAGAACTATTAGCTGATAGACTGGTCATAATATGGCAGTTGTTGCCATTTCTCTTTATGAATGATTTATTTCTCATAAACAACAAAAAGAACCTGACAATTGCCATTACAAATCTGGAATTAAGGAGTAATGTAATAGCTAGGTGGCTTTAAAATTCCTCTCTTGTTTATTTAAAACCAGAGGACACTGAAGCCCTACCTACTAGTGGTTATGAAAGCAACCTCACGGACAATCCAACTCACAGTACCACAGCAGAGGACGCTGGGCCCAATGAAGTTCCTGAAGGGACCCCTGCACCAACCACCTCACACAGTGAAGACAAGGAAGAGGGTGATGCTCATACCACACAGTTCTACTCCCTTGTGGAGAACACAAAGCCTGCTGAAAACACCAAAAGTCTGACCACAGAGAGTGCTGCTCAGCCAACAGTAAAGGAAGGTGGGGCTAAAGAGAGGCTCATCCCCTCAGTGCCTACATTGGAGAGCACAAGCTCAGGTATGGGGGACCCAGACAGCATAATCCCAGAGCCCACTGGAGACTCAGATGGAGTCATAGATGACACCACCGCGGATGGTAATGCCTCTTTCTGTCTAGCTTATTGTCTGTTTTATAGCTTTGTGCCTTGCATGATGGCAATAAAATATCGCTGCTGTCAGAACATTGTATCTGCATTGTTGTTTTTCTGTTTTTGACATAATTTGAAAATGTTGAATGTTGTGATGAAAGGACAACAAGGAATTACCCAAAATGTCTTGGGAAGGACTCTGGTTCCATTTACTTGCTTTAAAAGTAAAGTATGTGTTTGTCCTTTTCCTGTAAAGTTGTCATTTAGTTGCCACTTCTGGTTCTCTAAAGAAACTTATAATGAATGGAAAAAAGGAAGAAAACCTCCACACAATGTAAATGCTCAATGTTCTGATTTTCAGAGAACTAGATGTTCAATCCAACAACCATTTGGAATCATTTGTATGAATAATAAGCCTTTAGTATAAGAAGCTAAACTGATACGTATTTTTATGTATAATTTAATAGTCTGCTGCTGGGTAATAGTAAAGAAGGAGCAAATGAGCCTAGACTACTTGTCTTAGACTCCTTGCCCTAGAGTAGTTGTCCTTGAGCTGCATCTTTGAGTTTTTACCCTGCAGCTGTTGCTTGGCAGAGTTAATCTGATGCTTACTGTATCACCAAAGTTTAGTCCAAAGCCCCCTCTGCTGTTGGAGTGAAAGTTTAGAGACGCTGTAACAAGTGGCTGCTCTCACTGGAGACAGCTCACAACTCGCTGACACTCGCCCCCTGCTGTTCAGTGGGAGGTATTTAAGGGAAAGATCATTCTTCAGAGAATTCTTGTACAAACCAATTCAGCTGTTTAGTGGACTTACTTTGTACTGTTCACTCTGAAAATAACTTGTTTCATTATAAAGTTTGCCTTTTTCAAGCAATGAAATAAATGTGCCATCTGTATTCTGCATGCTATGTTGATGGTAACGCATGGCTCTATGAAGATGGCTTGACTGAGTCGGAGCCTTCATTGTCTCCAGAGGGACGAGGGAGAATGATGCTTCCACCAGCAGAGGACAAGCCAGACAAAGGCTCATCAGGTATACACAAACACTTCAGAAGTGTGACAAGCATTCATTCTGTTTTCTAAACAATGTAAAAAAAAAGGGTACTGAATATCTGGCAACATAACGATTGGTTATATTACATTTTGTATTTTTGCAAACAGGTTATTTATTTGTTTTGTGTCTTATGTGTGTTTGAGTTTTATGAGTTTAATTGAACGTGTTTATCATCTAAACATTTTAATATTGTCTTCGTGATTTTTGTTTTTTGGCTATTCGAGAAACACTGTGTTTTTTATATTAACATCAACCCACCCAGGTGCTGAAAACAGGCCATCTTACAAAATGTGGCACATTTATATAATACATACTGATCATCATTTAATCAATGGATAAACAAACATACAATCCACACCCTCTCAGTGGTGCAGAGGTGATCTTACACAGATTTACATTTAATACTACAAATGTGGGTTGCGACATATCTTTTGAATCCAAATTCATTCAGAACACAGATGCAAAATAATGCCTGGTCAACCAATTTGTCATGTATATTTCATATAGCCTGCTTAACACTACCCAGTGAACTGTAATGCTGTAATTTGCTTTGACTTGTCTTGTATATTTGCACACACTCCAGTTGGCAGGAATGGACATCTAAAAACATTAATGAGAACATTTAATAGCAGTTAGAAAACTGTAACATGACCTTTTTTCCTCTGCAGACTGGCTGATCATCGTGGGTGTGATTGTGGCTGTTGCTGCCATTCTTCTTGTCTGTGCTGCTGTGGCAACAAGGAAAAGGTGTGTCCTGCTTATCCATAGGGTACACTACCAACCTACGCAAGCATTCACTAGCAAAACACTTTTTTTAAAAAAGTTATTATCAATAAAATTTAAATAATATTTCTATTACAAAGCTACTTACTATACTACAACTTCACAGATTTCAAGTAACTAATTTAAGGAAGCTGAGGGAAAAAAATGTTAAGTCCAGAATTTTGAAGAGCTGTATTTGATTCCTTTAAAACATTCAGGTTGAGGTTATGCTAAATAAAATAACATGCAGTGGTGATCAAATCTCAGGGAGAAAACCTATAAAGAAATTGTCTAAATATACATAAATAATTACTGTATAAAAAAAGTTACTGTTATGCTACCTTTATAGCACGGCATACTGGAGTTTAAATTAAATAATGAATTAAATGCAGACTTTCAGCTTTATTTCAAGGGTACGGAAAACACGAAAAAACAAAAACAGCAGTACGAATTCTGAAGTGTATATGGTGTATGGGAATATTATTATTTGCTTAGATGCAGGCTAATGCAACAAAGGTGCTTCACAGTGCAGATGGATAATGATCTGAAGCATATTATAAAAGCATCTCCACACTTTTGTAATGCAAAGAACAGGAATATCCTACAATGATCAAGTTTATCACCTGACGGCAATGCAATCGAGCATGCATTTCATTTACTGAAGGTAAAAAAAAACAAAAGAACAAACAGGAACAGGTCCAGTAAAGGTTTGGCAGAGGATCACCGGTACGGTATCCTAGCATCTTGTGACGTACTGCAAAGGATTTGCAACTATTAACTTCTAAACCATTATAAATGCACATTGAGCTCATATTCATTATTTATTATTCATTACAATTCCAAAATGCTGTGCTCGAGAGCTAAAATAACAATAACTTGAATTGTAAATATTTGTGCTGCTGATTGTATTACTGTATATTATTTCTCTGTAGTCACATTGAGAGTAAACATCTTATGGGCTCATGAAGACAGCTCAAATTAAGAGACAAAAGAATAAAAGATAAAGTAAAAATCATTGACAAGGATGAACTACTGATGAGGCCAGTGCTCAGTGGCCTCTGATTGCCAAAGGGCCAAGGTAACTTAAATACCGGAGACATTCCACTGAAGATGCATGAACAGTGCTTGTTAAGTAAGTTAAATAAATGAACTAAAGGCCCCTCAGGTCCCCCATACCCTGCCCCGTTTCATATATAAATAAAATGAACAAATTAATAGGCTGCCACACATTAGCTGCAATTTTTACAAACAAGAAATATGTTTGTTTTGCATATTATTTTTTGCATATGCTGGTCAAAGCATACATTAAGTCTTTGTCCATTATTTGTGTGTTAATGTCACAATGTGGGGAGTGAAGTGGCCTCCAAAGTGTCCATGAACCTCATGAGACCATAATCTGTTTCTGATGATTGATGATTATTTTACAGTCTGCTAGATGAGGTGAAAGATACCCATTGTTCAAGCGCTTCTATAGACTATCCTACATTGAATAGACATCATAACTAAATGAATGTGTAAATGTATGTAACATGTGTTGGACACATTCAGATCTCTCTACTGACAGGTAAAAATAAATATATGTTTAAGAGCACAGTTTGTACCTTATGTTGTTTGTTAAAGACAATACCAGCAGAAATGAAGGGAGCTGACCAATGTTATCCCTGTAAACAGAAATACCCCAATTTGTTTACATTTGCACTGAAAGCAGAGACCAGGCATTCATTTCATAGAGACAAATGGCTGGCATTTGATATGGATCATTAGGCAAAATGATAAATGAGTTCATGAAGTGTTCTTGAAATAAGTTTCCAGTTTAGCTTCTTTAACGTTGATGCAATATGAAGTTTCAAATATAACGGTTTGTCTAGTCAATAGTCAGAATCAGAATCAGAATCAGAATCTCTTTATTCACCAAGTATGTTACACATACAAGGAATTTGTCTTGGTGAGAGCAACACGTATGACAAGTAACAAAAAACAAGTAACAAAAACACAGAACACAGATTATTTACAGTATTAAACTAAAGGAAAATTACACTAAACAATAAATAGAGTAGAGGATAAATTAAAAAAGTAAAAAGTACTAAAAGTAATAAAAAGCTGAAGAAGCTGAGAGATGTGAAACAAATTTAGTTGAAAAGTATTATATATAGAAGTTACAGATGACCTGAATATCTACAGAAAGAGAACATCATATAGTCAATAATAGGTCAGTGTTCCTCAACTCAACTCTGGTCCTGGAGGCATCTGCCCTGCACAGTTTAGTGCATTCCCTGCTGCCAACACATCTGATTCAACTTACCGACTCATTAACAAGCCCTTTCAGAGTTGCAGGGGGTGAGTTAAAGCAATCCGCTAAACTGTGCAGGACCAAGGTTGACAAACACTGATCTAGGTATTTATGTGAAATGAATTCTGTTGGTCTGTGAAAGCTGCAAATGTGCAGAGCAGTGGACCTACAGACCTGCACAATATCCCATAAGAAAATGGACAGTATTGCAATATGTTCTCATATTTTCAGTACAGGGGTGTCGCAGCTGGGGGAACAGTGGAGACCAAAAGAGCCTAAATCAGGGATGTCCAGTCTTATCCCCAAAGGGCCGGTGTGGCTGCAGGACTTCATTCCAGCCAAGCTGGAGCACACCTGACTCCCCTTGTTTAATCAGTTTATCTCAGTCTGCTGATCAGATCACTTGCTTTGTTGGAAAGAAAACTTGCTGGCATTCTGGCACTTTGTGGATGAGATTGGACACCCCTGGCCTATACTAAAAGCTTTCCTTTGGTGTACACATAATAAATAAATAAATAAATAAACACAAATTAGCATCCATGAATAAATATACTGGATCCCTCCCCATCTAATCTTCATGGGACTGCATTTGCCCCGGGACCAGAAATTTCAAGTGAACTTATTTTTAGCTGTAACTGTGTTGGTGTAATATATCTTATTCATGAGGAAATCAATCAGATCCGGTGCGTCACTTGTATTATAAGTGTACACAGTTATGAATGATTTTTGTGTGGTTCCTCAGGTGGTGTGGTAAGCGTCAGACTCTGATGATCACCTCGAAGAGCAGCAGTGAGGGGAACGGCACAGCGGCCTCAGCAACCAGCTCCCGCGCCCAAGAAAGAGAGCAGGAGATGGTGACGCTCATGCACAAAGAGAAGATCCAGGAGAATGGCAACACTGAGGAGTTTACTGTCATCACTCTGGAGGAGTCACCAGAGAAGAGCCAGCAAGCATGAGAAAGAGAGAGAGAGAGAGAGAGGGAGAGAGAGAGAGAGGGAGAGAGAGAGAGAGAGAGAGAGAGAGAAAGAGAGAAAGAGGCAGGGTGTGAGAGAGGAAGGTCATGAATGCTGACCAGGGAGAAAGAAGCTGGTTGGTTTTGCTCATGGACAGTCTGGCCTGGAAAGCAATGGGACACTCAGATACTGCTTATGAGATAAGGGTGGGGGGTGTCTGCAAGGGCATGTGGGCAAATTCCTCGTCTTTTTTTATTATGATTACTTTCATGTGATAATGGTAGTGATTCTTATCTGATAACTATACTCCACCACTTCAAAAAGGGGGAACTCCAATTTATTGGCTTAAATTTGGATGCCGGATAAACGGAAAATGCAGCCGTTCTTACTTTCCAACAAAGGAAAAATGCCTGTATGTCATAGTAGCCTTTCATAGTGATGGCACAGATCAAGCTTGCCTGCACTGGTTCATGCCCTTGGTTGGGATTCAGCCATCTTTCCAAATATAAGCTTACAGAGACATGAGAAGATAATTAGAGGTAAGCCCAGAGATGAGCAACTAAGGCAGATTTGAACCAAACTGCCTAATGTTCAAAGAAAAATAAACTGCCTACACACATAAGAACGTCTTGAAATAAGATGCTGAACATACTTACAGCTTGTGTTGAAACATGTTTTTCTCTGGCCTTAAATTAAAGAAGCCTCGTTTCTAAGTCACACCGCAGTCACTATTCTCCTAGCGTGTGCAAATCTTAAATCTAATCTCTGTCTTAGACAATCTACGATGGTACATGTATCTTGTTGGGATGGGATTTAGTGCATCGTTAACAAATAAAGCATCATCATTTCCAAACTTTCTGATTTTGGGGAAACCCATAAAACTTTACTGTAACATTATGATATGAATCTGGAGAAGGGGTGCAGGATAGTCCTACAGGGAGGGGGGCTAATGTAAAGCTGTAAATAAGGGCCATTGAAGTGCTGGGCTTTTCTCTGCTGAATGTTAGGATATGAGACAAGAAACAAGCAGATAAACTGAAGCAGGCTGCTGGAGGCTGGAAGTGTGCTATTTTGAGAGGACAGTGATGATGCAGCCCGATGACTTGTGTTTTAGAGTTACGTCTCGCCTGTTTTCCTTTACTTAATAACCTTGCGTATGTTCTTCGTTTTATTTTGTTCCTGTGGATGAACATTTACTTGTTTTCTTTCTTTCAAAGGAACAAGATTTTAATTTATGAAAGTTATGTGTATATACCATGATGCTTGTTTACCATAGATTTGAAGGCTGGATGTCCTCGCAAGTATAATAATGCTTTGATTTACAGTGGTGGTAACTTTACAACAAAGAGTGGTAACACTTTAAGTTCTAGATATGAATTGGGTAAGTGTGTGGTACAAATGGCTAGATAATTATCTAGGTTAATTTAGATTAATTGTCTAGATGTCTATATAATGATTGGCTAGCTAATCTAGATAATCTAGATAAGTACTAGATAATTGTTTGGGTTACATGATGGATGTTCTATCTTAGAACTTACCATCGTAATCATCAAAATAATTATCTAGTTCTTTGGGGTTTGCACCTGACACATACCTGGTCAATACCTAAAACCTAGGAGACAGTAAAATAAAGCTTTACCACGATAATTGTATTCTAAATGTTATTAGACTTTAATGTTATTATCAGTCATCTTTCTTTTACCATTGTATTAATTGTCTTAATCAGTTTAAATGTAAACTCATTTTGCGTCACATTGATGATGTAATATATGAGAACGTACTACTGATTTGTTTGTATTTTTAAAACTCCAAAAGTATCCAAGAGTGTCCAAGAACATGCTGGTCCAGGAAAAGCTAATGAAGATTCATGGGTCATCGCTCTTGTATTAATTGACTTTGATGACAGCTAATTATGTTCTGGCTTAGAAAATACCAATGCCATTAATTAAACGTGTCATGCTTTGCACCTTACAGTATCTCTAAAGGCTCAAAGCAAATGTACATATTACCATGCATAAGCTTTCTTTCTTCATTCTTTCAAGGCATTGGCATATATGAAATGGAAAAAACAAAAATCAATATCATGCCATTATACACAGACATCCATTTCTTTTTCCCCATTGTTTTTCTTTCTGTCTGTTTATGCTGACATGCATCTCTTGGACTGCTTTCTCTGAGGGCGATTAGCAAACGTAGTAGTGATAGGAGTGTGTAACGAGTGTGTACAATGATAACAAATTATTAAGTACAGAAATCAATTTGTGTCCCAAATGAAATAAACATGTATAGATGTTTTTTGGGATTGTTGTTGTTTTTTTTTAAATATATATCAAACAGATGTTTATATAAATCACAGTTTTTTTTATAATTCAGTTTGTAAGAATATAGTTTTCAAATCCAACACTGTCATCTTAAATAGGAACCCATTTTCCAAAATTCCAGGAATAACATCCTTGGGATGTAAGCAGATTCATTCAGAGTGGTTTGATATGAGAGTGGTTTGATATGAAATGGTTAATTTGAGAAACTTACAGACTCTTTGATTTGTTTGCAGTGGTGATGATGGGGACTGTTGGTTGCCATGTCTGCAACACAAATATAGTTTTTTTTTTGTTTTGTTTTTTGCTAAATCAGCAGAGAACCTACATGTCTTCTGCATGACTATTTTGCCTTACAGCATCCTGCATGTATTCCTCTACCATAAATGGATTAATATAAATAAAGTCAAATAAATTTTAAGCCAAAAATGTGTTACTTTTAAGCTAATACAATTTAAGCCAAGCTGTCATAAAACAGTGTCTCAGACATCAGGCAGTGTATTCATAACCAAGCCATGTAATAACTTTGAGTGATATTTCAGAGGAATTGAACTCTTCAGATGTCTGTTTCCTATTACCACAACTGTGAACAATTCTGAGGCATTCTCTGGAATGGAACATTTCACTCCAAACCACTCTAAATGACTTGTTTACATCGCAACTTGTTAATTATTTAGAATTTTTGAGAAACCACTGGAAGTGGATGTTTCAAGGCAGAGCTTGTAATCTGCCCAATTACATTAGACTCTTTATTGTCTTTCAAAAAGGAAATCTGTTTTCACAGTTTGTGCAGTTTTCACATTATATTGGGACCTACAATGTCATTGGAAACGATTTCTGTTAGAAATGACATACATCTATATAAACACAAAAGCTAGCCTCAGTACAGGCATCCCCAAACATTAGGCACCAACGTAAAATCTGTGTATTGGTTTCTTCCTTTAAAAAGCCAGAATTGTGAAACAGCCATTTCAGCGGGTATATGACTGAACTTCTTGCAAAACATGTTCTTTATTTCAGGTCTGATGAAAGTAAGATGACAAAATGTGTGAGGTGGATGATCAGGATCGTGTACTATAGCAAAAGTCCTACTTAAAATTACTTATTGTCGAAGAGGAAAGGTTTATGTGATGTGTGACCCTTTCAACATTGTATAGATGAATAAGTCCAGGGGTGTCTAATCAAATAAGCAGCAGCACATCTAATTCCACTAAAACTGGGCACCCCTCAAGTAGACCAGTCAGAAGCAGCCAAGCACCCACATGCTGTGTACATTTCAACGCAACCACAACTAAATGGCTGTAAATTAGCCTCAAGCCAAAAGAGGCTGTTATTCTGGTCTTCATAGGCAAAAAACTGGCATGTACCTTAATGTATAGTAGTCACAATTTAATTCACAGTCACAGGATTGACCAGATATTAGATTTTCCTTAAATTGTTCGGCTCCAGCAGGGATGGAGATAAAAAGGAAGAAGCAGGTGAGAGGGTGGGGGTGCGGGTGTGGAAACGTGCATTTCTTGAGAGCAGGAGGGAGTGTAGTTGCCATGGTATCCGAGTCATGACAGAAAAGAGCGTTATTCCTCCACCCCAGCCCAGAGACAGTGGAGGAGACGTGAGCCATTTTGACTATTATACATTGAGGCCTCTATTCTTCTTGCTTGTGCACTGGAAATGTGAGCTGACACTATATGATGTAATGAGAGGACTACTTGATAAGTATAAAAGTCTGAGAAGACTGGCATCATGCTGTCTGACCGTTCTGAAACATTGTGATTAGGCTGGTCAGGTAATATCCTGACCACTCTGATGTCACTATAGTTCAGTGCAGAAGTGAACAAAGCCTGTAACATCATTAATGAAGATACAACATATTGTAGTAAATCTGGTCTAATCTGGTCTGAACAAAAGCACTTAAATTTTTTTTTTAACAGAACTCGTGTCACAATTATTGGCAGCCCTGCCTTTTGTGCAACCCCCACAACACAGCAACGAGCCTTCTGCTATAATTCCCTGTGGGAGTGGACAGTATAGAACAAGCAATCTGAAACCACTCTCAGAAGCTCTCCAGATCATCCAGGCCCTTAGACATCTCATTATAACCTCCACCCTAGCTCCCCAAGCATGCCAACAGGGACTAGCCTGGCATGTCAAAAGCTTGATTCTTTGGTCATTGAACACTTATTTTATGTGAATTTGAAGGCATGTTTAGATCATTGCCCTGCAGGAGGATCCCACCACAACACCACAAGTTTTAGCTCTGTGACAGAGGTAGCCAGATTTCCCTTTAAGAATTCCTGGTACTTTCCAAGGAGTTCATGATGTCATGTGTCCTAACAAGGTTTACAGGGCCTGGAGGGAAAAAAGCCCATAACATCACGGATTCTCCACCATACAGCATTAAGCTCTTTTCTGCATGCCAAGCCCACTTTCGTTTGAACAACCTTGTTACTGCCAATGGTTGAATATTTTGTAGTAAATTTCCAAATAGGTTGTTGGCATAGTGGTTGCATGTTTATGCATTTATTTATTTATTTATTCATCCAACCATCCATCTTTTTTTATAATGATTAGTCAACTAGGGCAGTAGTGTCAGTAGAGAAAGCAGAGAAGCCCCAGTTCCTTCCAGATGACTGAGCTCCTCACCTTATCAAATAGAGTGTGGCCTGTTACCCTGCCAAGAGAGCTAATTTCTGCTGCTTGTATCTGTGATCTCATTATTTCATTCAATACCCGAAGCTCATGACCATAGGTGAGGATGGGGATGTAGACTGCACGGTAAACAGAGAGCTACTACAGTCTGGTAGAGCTGCCGCCTTGCTGCCAATCTCATGATCACTCTTCCCATTACTGAACAAGACCCCAAGATACTTAAACTCATCAACATGGGGCAGATTCTCTCCCCCTAGCTGAAGTGGGCACGACATACCTTTCCCCAAGAAGACCATGGACTCAGACCTGGAAGTGCTGATCTGTTTCACAATCAACTGCAAATCGCTCCAGTGTGCGCTGTAGACTTCCATGCCATGAAGCCGAAAGGACAACACCCAGCTCCCACGCATAATGCCCTCTTGACCTCACCTTAACACTCATTTCATTACTATCAAGAACACGAGTGGAGGCATGGCACACCCTTGGTGAGCTCCAGCACCCACATTGAATGAGCTTGACTTAATGCTGATAGTATGGACAGCAACATGCCGGGCTGCAGTTAGCCTTTACCTACACTTCTTCTCTATAATACTCTTTTCCATCACTCCTGTTTCTAAAAGGCTTTGATTCACTAAGTAAAGTCTACAGTCAGGTGTTTATCGGTGATGTCAGCAGTGCTCAGCAGATGAGAAACCTCATGGATTATTGTTCTAGGCTTAGACTCGCAGCACAGTATGTTGGGTGTGCTCCAGAAGTCTTCACACAAATAATCTATATTATCCCTACGTCTTGAAATATATGCAAAGGCGTTGAATTTAGGGTCTGTGTCCTCCTTGAAACTTGCTTCATTAAGCTTTGCTAGAAGAGCCTGCACAAATTCCTTACTGGGAATGCAGCAGAAAGTGTAGGAGGTGACTGATTTCGCAAAAATGTGAGGCTGAAGTTCACTGGGAAGCCATAGAACTGTTTATTGATAGCTTCTCAACTCTAGCCTTTTTTTGCTTCTTCCGCAATCATCTTCTTCTCTCAAATCAACAACAAATCTGGACCTCTAAACAGGACCTTCTGAATAAAGAGGTTGAAATGAGAATAAGGAAGCTGTTGTCCTTCTGTACTCTGTCTGTCACTGCTTTAACAAATGAACCTTTATATAAAAGGGAAAGGAAAAGTGAAAGTGAAACCTTCCATGCATTCGCTCTGAATGCCTTCACTGATTTAAGCCTAGCTTGTTCTAGTTTAGTTTTAGTTAAGACCTATTGTATTGAATTGTCATACAATGTCATTTCACAGATGGCTAGACAAATCTCTACAATTAGTCAAAATTTTAGTCTTATTTTTAGAATTTCATCTTTTTAAAAAAATCTGTTTTCCTTTTTAAAGGATTATAGTGATTTATATATTTGGTTAGACATATGGTTTTGAAGTGACCATTGAGTCACTTAGAATTAGATCTTTGAGGCAATATTGTTCTAGAAATATTAATTAGATTGTCATCATAAAATACAAAGTCTTTATATTCACTGGAGTTTCACTGCCCAGCTACATTAGCATTATGTGCTAGATAAGGTTATAATTAGTAATGCTAAGTAGTTGAATTGGTCATTTTGCTGGAGATGAGTTAGTTTGTGAGTACATCTACATCTACACCTGTTATATCATCTTCACTAATCAATATTTTTAAATACAAAATATTTTCTAAATTTTGTTTTCTATAATGTTTAACAATTGACAAAAAAATAAAAAATAAATAAAAAAACGGTGCTGCTGAAGTCATGCACAAATATAGATAGCTCTAGAGTAAATACACACTGTTATTAAGAGGGGCTTCTTCTCCACATCTCCTCCTGTAGCTGTGAGCTCATACTGTACATGAATTTTAATTTAACATGAAAACATGCATTATGGTATTCAGAAATGGAGCCGAGAGATTGAGCACACAAAACAACTCAAAGAGCAACAGAAACACTGCACAATTCCACACTGCAACATGCAAAACAGCTTTAAGAACAGTTTACACACTTCATAGAGGCTGCTGGAAATCTGTGCCCTCAGGGCAATGCAGTGCAGCTACAATACATACTCACTCAGCTGTGTTCCTAGTAGAACTCTTCCTCTGAGGTCTTCGAGTGAGCACAGTGAGTCAGCAAGCACACTTTTATACATGCTGTTGTGGGAGGTTTAAAGCCCCCCCCCTCTATCTCTTTCCTACAGTCTTCTTACTATTTCCGTTTCACCCTTGTTGTTGCTCAGATCTGTTTCTGCTGTGTTATACTGCTTCAAAATGCAGTAATTATTTGATTATAGTTATCTGAATCTTAGTATTTAATGTCAAAAACCCTACTAATTAACATATATATAAGCAGCTCAAGATTTTTACCAGGCAGCTTGGAAGATTGCCAAAAGCCTAACATGGTCCTCCAAGTTGGGCATTTGCTAAGGCATTCCTGAACAAACTCTGTGCTGCAAAGCTGTGCTGCATACACGCTTACCAGCCTCATATGGTACAATATACATCCGAGGTGGCATTTGTCCTCAGGAATGAACATTGCTGTGTCCTGGCTCTCCTACAATTGAACATCAGGACAAATGGACACTGATATCATGGCCCCAAACAAAATGACATCAAATGTAACAGCCTTGCACAAGACAGACGCATGGTATGAAACAGCCTTTGATATGTGACGTTCACAGTTCTGTTTTTTCTTACCATATTAATTACTGTGGTTACAGAACTGTGGCCTGATAAAGAAGACAATGTACTGAGCATATCGTTGCTGTCCAATAAAAAACATGTTTTCATTTTTGACTATTTTTACTTTCATGCATCTTGTGAACACAGCAGCTGCCATTCACACTGTGTGAAAACTTCATGATAAATGGACCAACAGAAATGGCCTAAAACTGCTTGGAGAAAAGTCTGGTTCCATTGACTTACGTTAAAGTTAAATGAGGTTTTTGCCTGCTCCTGTGAAGTTGCTGTTTTGGTTTTTGAGATACTTGTTTTTCTTTGGACAGTTTCAGAGATGATTCACTGATCCCTGATGATTTTATGTCTGAATGCAATCAAATCCTCACAGCAAAGTTCCAACATCAAGTGCGAACATTTTGTAGAAGAGGCTGTTACTGCAGCTGAAAGCCCCAATTAATAGCCTTAATTTTGGAAGAAATGTTGGATGAGCATGTGTCTTCAAGCATTCTGTGCTTAGACACTGTCATTGTAGGTAAAGATCATAGTAGGAAGGTTCACTTGGAACAACTAGTCTTCTAATTGCTAAACAGAAACCACAGATATTGTATTTTCTGAGGGAAGAGTCTGCATTTCAGGCTACAAAGCTTTTTTCTCATACTTGTATTTCTAAAATATATTTAGGCATAAAGCAATCTGGTTCCAAGGCTGGCTTTACATGGTCACTGTTTCACACAACTAGATGCAGATGTTCATGCAGTTTATAGTGAAGTTACACATAAGCATTTAAAAACAAGCTGTATGCCACACATTTGATTGGTCTACTAAGAAGCAAAATCGGTAGCAAGTAATTTTCTTGCAATGTATCATTCTGTGGGTATAAAATCATCTGCAGTGTGTTACATTTTTATTATGTTCATGTCAAGAGGGACTGTGCATTAATGACCTTGTTGGATCACTGAGGCAGGGTAGCATGGCAGAACAAACACTAGGATGAGTAGCAATTTAAAAAGCTTTTATGTGCACATTAGTGATAATTTCAGCAATTAGAAAAAAGCAGATTTACTTCAAAAACATTATTTCATTCTGTGTTTTATTTTTTATATATGTTTACTGAAATCAATTAATTGAAATTATATTATATAGTAACAAAATCATGCAATACATTATCAGCACGTTGATTAGCTCCTTGATTTCCATAAGTTGAGAGGTGTTTCTGAGTTTCAAACAAGCTTTAAATGAGTTGCAGAGGAATTTATGCAGCACAAAATAAAA
Organism: Semaprochilodus insignis; assembly: GCA_034552555.1. Lineage (NCBI taxonomy): Eukaryota > Metazoa > Chordata > Actinopteri > Characiformes > Prochilodontidae > Semaprochilodus > Semaprochilodus insignis. The sequence continues at coordinate 52,289,924 of CM067474.1, read as the reverse complement.
GTTTCAACAAAACATTTCATTATGTGTTTTGTGGGTACAATATTATACTCTGCTTGTATAAGGCAAACTAGGATGTTAGGATATCATGACTATATGGGTTATTGATACTCCAATATATGATATATTCAATATATATGAATATTTAGTATGACGATTAGTCTCTGGATATTTTCACAGCCCAGAAACAGGAATCACCTCACAGGCCTTGTTCTTTTTCTTCACGTATCTCATCTTCTCTCCCTCAGTGCTTGCACAAGCATCCCTCTCCTTCCAGAACTCAGCCAGCTTGCGAACCATCTCAGCTCTTTGCCAAACTGGAGAAAGCAATGGACGTTCTCATTGTAGGACTACAGATTCAAACAGCAAGTAGTTCACACAACTGGCATTTAAAAATGAAAGGAAAAGCTTAAAGATGAAAGAACATATGATATGATATGACAGCAAGAATATGAATATATGCTTTTATATAAAAACTTAGAAATTCTCACCAAATCTTTCATGTAGATTGTAATGGCCAGTTGAGCGACGTTCGCAGACTGAGTGTATCTTGGTTTCCCCACAGCACTGGTATCTACCATTGGAGTACTCTTTCTCATGATTGATGATGGTCTCAAACTCATGCTCTAGGCAGTTAGCATTCACCTGGAACACTTCCTCCCTATGGTAATCTTTTCCATTGATATCTTTAACACACTGTGACTTGCCCAGTAGAGTCCCATACTGCTCATATATCTCTACAGTCAGGTGCTCGTAGGAGACATCAATAGTGCCCAGTAGATGAGAAATCTCATGGATGATTGTTCCAGGCTGTGAGTCCTCACACAGAATGTTGGGTGCGCTCCAGAACTGCTCACACACGTAAACTATATTTTCTCCAGTTATAACATAGGCAAAGACATTACTTTTTTTAGGGTCTGTGTCCTCCTTGAAACTTACTTCATTAAGCTTTGCTAAAAGACCCTGCAGAAATTCCTTGGTGGGAATGCAGCAGAAAGTGTAGGAGTCGACTGGTTCTGAACAAGTGTAGTAGAAGCTGACTGGGAAGCCATAACACTGTTTGTCAATAGCATCTTGCACTATTTGAAAGGTGGCTTCTTTTGCTTCTTCCACGATCCTCCTCTTTTCCCCACTTAAATCAACAATGAAGTCAGACATCTTCTGAACAGGATCTTCTGAATAAAAAAACGAGAAATGAGAAATAAAAAATGAGAATAGTGTAGCTTTTGTCTTTTTGTACTTTGGCTGCCTGGGCCACATGAATGAGCCTTTTGTGTGACATCAAGGTGAAACTCTCCATAAATACATGCACAGCTTTCACCTTGGTAAAGTTAGGTTGATATTGGATATTAGTTATCACATGGAAACTGCATTTTCTATGTCGTGGTAAAGAAGGGATCAAACTACAGTTTATCTTATAACCACATTGTATCTTATCAAACTAAAGATTGTAGTATGTTCATCATATGGGTCTCTGTATACTACAATCACTATTAGATCTGTTTGGAATATAGATGTCTCATAGTAGTAATTTAATTCTTATAAAAATTAACTAGAAATCAACCACAGTATATCTAAAAAAAACAAAGGTGGTAGTATGTTTGTCAGATGGATATATGTACACTGCAAGTACGTACACTACAAGTAGATCTGTATGTCATATGCATGTCTCATAGTATTAATTTAATACTTATGAAAATGACCTAAAATTCAACCAACTCATGGTAGTATATTTGTCAGATGGGTCACTGTATACTACAAGTGATTTTAGATCTGCATGTCATGTGGATGTCACACAGTAGTAATTTAATCCTTATAAAAATGAACTAGAAATCAACTATTGTATATCTTACCAAACTAAAGGTTGTAGTTGTTTGTAAGATGTGTTTTAATCAATTACAGATGATTTTATTTTTCAGTAGGCTTATGTGTTGCGTCTCAGTAAAGTTATGGCAGGTTTTGGTTTAGTGTTTACAATGTACGTTTGCATTTCTTCAAACAGCTTACGTTTCAAGTCTTTATAAATACCATTAACAGGCTCCTCATGTCTCTGAATGTACTTTTTTTAAACATTACCTGCACTTTAGAGACGGTCCCTTGCCATCTTCCGACTATTGTATATCTTACCAAACTAAAGGTTGTAGTTGTTTGTAAGATATGTTTTAAACAATTACGAATGATTTTATTTTGCAGGAGGCTTATGTGTTGTGTCTCAGTAAAGTTATGAAAGGATTGGTTAAGTGTTTCCATTTCTTCANGACTGTAGTGTGTTCCTGATTTACCCCGACTCAGAAAATATAGTTTCAGAGATTTTAGGAAGTTGTCTGTGGGCGGCAGGAGGCGCGAAATGCGAATATCCGCCGAATATAGGATATCAACCTAACTTTAACGAGCTGCAGCTTTCTTTGTTCTAGCTAAGCTTTATTTAAGAAACGCTGTAGGAACTCGGGAACTCTTACAGACTGAATAATCAGTTATTACTGAACCTTACTCAGCTATTCCTGAACATGCAATCTATAAGATATTAAACAGAAGGACAGTAGACTTGAACACAAAACCACAGACCTTAAACTGTGCAACATACAAAAACAGCTTTATCAAGTTAAGTAAGTTTATTACTACAGTGGCAGGTTAATTCCACATGGTATACAGAATACTGGGATACTGGGATAGAACACAAACACTGCAAAGCAGGACATGTGCTATATATACTCACTCGGCTGCGTTTCCAGGCTCTTGTTTTGTAGTCTATAGTCGAACAACGGGGCAGAAAGCACAGGCATTTCCTGGAAATGTTTTACTTTCACTTTATGCTCTTTATGTTTCTTTACGCTGAGCTGAAGAAAGAGAGGGAGTGGGTGGGGGAGATGTATATAGTCCTCATGCAAGTTGCTAAATTTAATTGGCGTATTCTTTACGGTGGTCAGTTTTGAAGCCGTAATTATTGGCAATCAGTTTTTAAAACTTGCAGTGTTTTTATCCTCAGCAACTATTTGATTTCATGGCCTCTCCTGCCTGATTCCTCATAAAGGGGTCCTTCAGCAATCTCCACACATATGACTGACTGTGTAAGAGCTCCCTGTAAACTACTGTAATGTAATATATGTTATTTCCCCTTGTTTACTGTGGTGAGAAACAAAGACAGACCAGAATTAGTTATGAATCAACATTTATTAGTTATCATAATTGTATGTACACCAATGGTACAACACTTATTGATATGTATGAACATATGTTCTTCCACAGGTATTTATTTTTCTTCATTTTCTTTGCTTATTTTTTTCTCTCACCTTTTTTTAACATCAAAACAAAAGAAACATCACAAAAAAGGATGAGAGGAATTTAGGAACAGAACAGATGGGTCCAGAAGTGAGAGGTGAGACGGGTTATTTCATGTATTAATCATGTTTTAAACTTAAAAGAAAAACTATTATGCTGAACAAAATAATACAGATAGTCCTGTAGTATGTAGGAGACTGTTTGGATGTACACGTCTCAGAACATTGTTCATTTAGACTTTACAAAACTGTGCAAACGGGCAGCGGGTTGTCTATGTGCCTATGTGTGCATGAGAAGAAAAGAGGATGCCTGGATAATATGGCTGATCTTTATAGCCATTATGTACCTATTCTGAGGAGTGAGGTCTGAGAACTTATGGGCTATGATCTCTTTTCTCATATCTGGAAGGGACCAAGAGTCAGTGGACTAGAAGCTTTATTACAAGCAGCATCTCTACTGGACATCTGAGTTTAATCTAATCCAGCAGGAAGGGAAAAGGAGAATGTGGCGGAGCGTGTGATGAGGACCACTCTTTATCTGCCGTATTCACATTCTTATTACTCTTCACATCTAAGTTGATCGTAATTTTTCAAATTTCATTAAAAACTAAAAAACCTTACAAACATCACATGCCATACTAATATCCATGTATAGATCAGGGGCATACCAGACCAACACTACGTTCTCACAGCTTTATAGTAGCTTCCCCCTCCTTCCATTACGAATTCCCAAATAAAGAGTCAGTGTAATATCTGGAACATTCTGCATTGCAATTTCACAGAGTAAATCATATATATATTTATATTTATGTACAATGAAAATGAATGCACATGACTTATTTTTTTCTGTAGGGAACAAACATTCAAAAGTTACATTAGATACAAAAAAAGGATAGATATTGTATATGGAACATTTATGTGAGACAGCTAAGTACAGCTATTTAACCTCAAAACCAAGCAGTTTTATTACACTCGTCTCTATACATCTTCTAATCTACGTCCTTTTATGCATTACATAGAGGATATGTTTCTATAAGATTACAAAAGAAGCTAAAGGTCACACCACTAAACCCTACACGTTTCCCCACTGAAAAATAAAGAAAAACAAAATCTGTTACCTACAATATGTACACAAAGTGCAAGGAGGCACTTTCGATTCATGCGCTTAAGAAACCGGTGCAAAAAGAATGAAACGTCCATGCTGTAACAGTAAGCTAAAAACGAGGCAGTTGACAACAGTCCTTGCGTAACAGGGCATCTGTTCCTGGGTCCCGAACCTCATCGACAGATTTCGTGGCCGGTCACGTTATTAAATACCCACTGGAAATTTCGGCATGTGGAAACATCAAATCGAAACCATTCTTTTGGCACAGGAAACAGTTACAGTTGGTTGAAATATCAATGAGCTGTGCGTTTTTGCCATATGCTATATACTCTTCATAAAGCGGCGTGTTTTATTATCAGGTCGGGGAAAACAAAGTAAAGTAATATCACATTTAAGAAACGGGACAAAGCTATGAATGTGAGTGGTAAGCTTTCTAAACACATTAACAAGCTGTTCAGGATGGTCAAACTCACAAGATGTACTGGTTAACGCTTTAGAGGCAAGGCAGAGTTTAAAGGAGGTCAACGAGAAGATTCCTGACATCCATCCATTCTTATCATGGCTGTCTGAGTGTGTGTGTGTATGAAAGTGTGCACAACGGTTTTAATGCCATTTCTTTTGGCTCTGTGACAATCCTCAGTGTTCCTGGTGACAGTGACTATAATTCTTGGAGGTATGTCCTGCCGTTGGTCAGTCTTTGACAGTAAGATGTAGGTAAGCATTGCAGCATACTGGGGCTGCCAGAACAGTCATGTGCTTCTGAGAAGGAACATCATACAAACAGAGACTGCTTGGGTAGATAAGGGGAGCAGCTGTTGGCGCCAATACACTCACACTGGTGTTGGGACATCGTCAGTAGTAGTGCTACAAACTCACTTGTGCCTTCTTCCAAATTCATTTATCCTTTCTGCCTTGCCTTTGTCCTCATATATTGGGAGGTTTAATGAATATTGTTTCATGACTTCTTTGTGACTGCATTGATCTGTGTGCTTTTCAACAAGGAAACAAGCCAAGGAAATTGGAATTGGAATGTTAGCCTTAACATTGTTCCTTCTAATGTGCTTTTCAAATGGTTGGAATGATTCATATTAGGGGTGTGCTTGCTTTTCTCAGTAGAAAGAAAACAACACAAAAAAAACTTTAATTGTGGATAAATGATAAGCAGGGTGAGAAAGCCAATATAAAACAGTGCAAGCTTTTATAAATATAAAGGCAATAGGCATTTGGCAAGCTGTAAACCCACTGTGAATTTGTAAACAGGTAAACAGTTACTCTCCAGCATGCTCAGAGGGCTCAATATAAAATATTTCAACTGCCTGCATTAGGAATGTGTCTTCCCTGACAACAACAACGAGTGCATTAGCATTTGCCTGAGTATCTAACATTCTACAGTCCACAGATTAGAGATGAGCTTCCGAGGAAATTCCATTTGGAGACTTTTTGGGCAGGTGAGGTTGATGCATATTCATTTCTGAGCCAAATGCATAACCTAAATGTGAACGATTCACTTTCCACCCCTAAAGCAAATCCATTCTCTAAAACAGGCTCAGCGCCTTCAAAACACTAAGATAATAAGCATCATTTATCTGAATTATGCACTAATTATCATTAGTGAGTGGTATTTTATCAGGCTCTGGCGTCGTGTGCTTCGAATTTGCTAAAAATACAGTGTTTGCTAATCGAGTCAATTTCAGTGAACGTCAATTAAGCCGTAGGCTGCTGCTAGTTTGTCCATTCTCTGATGTGCATATATGCCTCACCTACGCCCTAAAACAATCATGAGCACTGGCCTTCTGAAAAAGAAAAATGAAGCCCACTGGACCCTTGAAGAAACAGGGTATAGCGGTTTAAAGATCCTAGAGGGGGAGGCATTCAGTCTCAACATGGCTTGTGCTTTTAGTACCTTTGAGCATGTGCAGTGGCCTCTAAACCTACTTGCGTAGCCTAGTAACTCCAGAACTCCCTGCAGATCACTGGGGACTGCAGACATGCTCAGTTAAAAGGTTGTGCTAGGTAGGTCAGAGGTCATGAAGTGAGGTAAAACAGGGCTATTGCTCTAAAAACCAGAATATGAACTATAAGGGCACTGGCTCTGCACAGACATAGTACAGTATTTAGTTCAAATTGAACTGCTGGGTTATCTGTGTATTCTCTCCCTACCTTCTGAAAAGCCAGCTCATACACCATTAACTACATCCATCAATCACCCGCACCTCCCCCCAATAATCTACACACCATAGCTTTGAGAGAAACAGCGTGCATACAGTATATATTTATATATATATATATATATATATATTACCATCCGAAATAATTTAAGTTGCATTGTATATTATTTCTCCTTTTACCCTCCAAAGCCTTGCTATCTGCTGCGCAAGTGTTAGCTCATAGGCGCATGTTAGTGCGCTATCAGACAGTGTGGTTCTAACCCTTTTAGCATTAGTACATGTTATTTCAGACACTCAAACAGGTCGTTAAACAAACTGTAATGGGAATAATTGAAGCCTAAACTACAAAACCCATCATTTGTTCCGTGTGCATGATTTTAGTGTTTCTTTTTCTCCCTCTCTTTTTTTTTCACCAGATAAGAAAGCTTGGGGGCTCGGACACAGGATGTCTGTGTGCTCGCGTTAATCACTTTTCCGTGGTTCCTCTTCAACAAGTGTGTACTCCGCACCTGAGCCGTTCGTGGCCGCCGAGGTTACCTGAAAGCAGTTATCATCAACAACATCTGAACACCCACCTTCACATGTCCATAAACAAGATAATAAATCTGCTAGATTATTATGAAGCTAAAACAGCTAAGATCACAATACAGCAAAAATATACAATACAGAGAAAGTTCTTTTTCTATAGTTCCTATATATTTCTTATTTCAACAACCTGCTTGATTTACAAGATGTAGAACTATTGTAAAGTTCTTCTTAGCTTTTCTTCTTTGCAGCAAGAAGTAATTCTGCCTGCTGCTAAAGGGTTCCCTAAACCAAATTGTGAACACATCTTTTATAAAGATGAAATACATGAGTGTATAAACAAATACAGACAAACTTAAGAGTTTTTGTCTCTTGTTCGTTTGGTTTGAGCCTAAAATGCGGTGGCTTATTAACCCATTAATGTCCATGTCTGGAGCGTTTAATTTCCTTTGGTCCACATTCTATGGGCAAGTCTGAGTGCAAATCTGAAGGAATGGTTTCAGACTGTGCACCAGCACTATGACCTAAAAGCAAGTTTACATCACTTAATTTAACAAAGTAAAACTTTGTGTTTTGGTTAGATATGACTACTGATTTTTAACACAACCAGAGTAGTACTATGATCAAATTACTGTGTAATTATCCATGATACCAAATGTTGTATAGAGTATTGTATATGTTGTTTCCTGTGTATGTATTATATTGTACGCTAATGTGTATTGTACTACCACAGAATTGAATTACATCTTGATGCACCTGATACAGTTACCACTGATGGCAACAAAATAATCAATCACAGAAAACTCAAATGACATCTAAATAAAAGTATGAAATTTACACATAACAAACAAAATCAAAAGGGTAGAGGGATACAGGAAGAAGCCCCCTGGAAAAGATGTTCCTTGACTATATATATAATGTCCCCCCAGACAAAGGACAAAAGTCCTAGCATCAAAATTAGCAGCATCAGTAAAGGTTTTTAGAGCCATTTTGCTGAAGATCAGTTTGTATTTGATGTATCATGTGCACAAATCATTTGCCCTTTTCAGTGGCTACTTCATCACTGAAGTATTAAATATATTAAACTGATCAAGGACAGCAGTTTTCAAAAGAATGCAAAGGTAAAATATGATTTGACATTTAAATATGACATTTAAATTCTACACTTAAAATTAGACATTCATGATATGGGGGATATGGCCTTTACTCTCCAACTGTCTGTATGTTTATGCCTCATCATCCTGTATACACTAAACTCATGTACAAATATAAGGACAAAGGGAAGCTTCTTCTTCCTATCGTCCTTAACTGTTAGGTGCCCAAGACACAAAATCTTACTTTAGACCAAACAGAACAAAATTTATGGCATGTTTCCTTATTATGCCAACTTTAGTTGTGGACATGAATGGGTTAAACCTACAACCTAAAATCTTGTGGCTGCAGAGTTGCAGCATCATCAATACACAAAGCACACCACAGATTACAGGTGCATGCGACTGATTAGTTCAAAATGAACACTGAGAGTTTCATGCACTTTCCAAAGCAATGTAATGTTTAGCCATGCACTGTCATGCGCAAACCACATTCAACGTTACTTCAGCTTTCACAATTTTATATATTTCAACATACATAACAAAACACATATTAAAACAACAAATAAGACAGTTCATACAAAACAACATAAAAAGGATATATCAAAATATAAATAAATGTGAGTGGCAGTATTAAGCCTACACAGTGTTATTTTGCAAGGCGGCTACAATGGTTTGCATCTTTGGGTAAATTAGGTTAGTTTGAGTTAATTTAGTAAACTGACATCACAGTCATGCAAGCAAAAAGACAGCAGCAGACCAGCAGCTTTTCTGTCATCCACTATGTATTTAGTTCCAAATTAAGTTTTAGGTCATGTCTCTTTATAATAATACAGTATATTATGAAAGGTTGAATTATCAAAGTCAAAAATATGATTTTGTCTTGAAATAATGTCTTACTATCCTAAAATAATTGCATTCTTAAAATGTCAAAATCTTGACAATCTTAGTATATCTCAAGTCAATATCTCAAGAAAATTAGTCAGAGAAGGAGAAAAAAAACCAAAAATAAAGTAAAAGTATTTTTTTTCTTTCTCCTGTACCTGGCAGGGATGGACTGCCATATATAATGTTCAAAGTTGAAAATAACCATTTAAAGCTACTCTAATCCTACATTTCATTCTGAGCTTCAGCAACAGCCTTTTTGAAGGCAAGTAAATCTGAGTACATTCAGCCTAACAAGGCTGAAAGGTGTTACGCAGTGATAATTAAGTGTGCTGTCACTGCATTTTAACAAAACATGAATGGCTGCCTAATCCTTCCAGCGAATCTGTGATGTGCATAACTTGAAAGTGAGAACTGCTAATCTGCTCTGCAGGTTTCTAATTCACCTTTTTTGGTATAGTTTCTGTTTTACATTTTAAATGTATGTAGATGACACAAGAAATGCTGCCTGGGAAAAAATGGCCATTAAAATATATACACCATTATTTTTTGGAATAGTTGTGTATGTATTTACACTGGCATAGATCATATAAACATGCAAATGGTAAAGAAAGAAGTGCAGAGGACACATGCAGCAGGGATGCGCTATATACAAGTCTCTATGTCCGTAAGCGTGAGTTGTACCTTGCATTCATCTACCAAGAGTGAATTGTGAGCAGCATAGACGCACTGGTTGGAGTTGTTTTCATGGTGGTTCTTGAGGTCATCGTAATAGGACTGCGTCTTGGTCATCATCTCAATGTCATCAGATTTTCCATGCTGGGCATCCAAGGCTTCCAGCTCCGCTTTGGACAGGTGATAAACAATGCCAGCTCCATATGAGTCACCCACCACATTGACTGAAGTACGGAAACGATCCCTAAAGATCAAAGAACAAGAACGCATCATCAATCTGAATGAGTGGGAAAGGGAAATGGTTATCTTAATACTGGGATATACTGGGATTAATAGTGGGATATATTCCAGCACCAAAATCAATTCAGTTTCTTCAGGAATTCAGACGTTTTGAAGTAAAACAAAATGCCTCAATTATAATGGGCTTAATTCTATCTTTGCAAAATTGACTGAGGAAATGACAATATGAACAAATTACTTACAGAAGCCAGTCAACAGCTACAAGTAGACTGATGTCCTGAGTGGGCAGGCCCACTGCCGTCAGAATGAGCAGCATGGTTACCAGTCCTGCACTGGGGATACTGGCTGCTCCAACACTAGCCAGTGTAGCTGTAAGACTGCATATAAAAAAAATCATTTACTGACCCCAGAAAGACTTTACAGTTTATATGTTTGAATTACACTCATCATCGAAAAAAAGAGTTGCACCCAGAAAGAATCAACTGACAGGAGTTAAACTTGGTGTGTAGGTTTAACATCCAGGAAGCAGGATGGTCTTATTGACGTAATGCGTACCATACAGGTCGTGTGGATACTACCATAGCATGCCCTTGGTGGTAATATATAGAAGAAGGCATGCACCAGTGACAATTGTACATGAGACAAGGATCTGGGAGACGAACCACAGAGGGAGAGAACAGACGCACTGTCCAACATGCATGGAGAGACTCAACAGCCACGATGGTGGACATTCAGCGAGCAGTGATGCCCTCCATGAGTCATACTGTTAGTGCCAGCACCACTGGCAGATGGCTGCACGACGCAGGACTACATGCATGACCCTAACAATGACTACCCAGACTGTCATGGAGAGGCTCTGAATGGCAGTGGGACTTATCAGTGAAGAGTCCCGCCTTTGTCTTGGTGTAGACGACCAAGAAATACGTGTGTGGTGGCACTGTGGTTGTTGTCACGCGTCACACGTCCAGAGGGCCTGGTGTCACTCCACTTTCACCCCTACTGCAAAATCTGCAGAAACTGCGTGTCAATATTTAAGATGCATGGGATGGATTATCACAGGACACCTTTAGGAACCTCCTCAACTCCATGTCGAGACATCTGACATTTGCAAACATGGCGACCTGATGCCATAGTGAGAGACGCTACTTCTGTATGTGTAGCTCAATAAATGCTACCCATATCAGTCTACATTTTTCATCATCTATTGTTCCTAGTAACCTTTATCTTCCTTCCAAATGTCACTGCAATCCGACCTTCCTTCTGGGGGCAACTATTCTTTTGATGATGAGTGTACATGATGAAATCAAATGCTGCTGTCTAATCTGAAGAGAATGTAATGGAAATCTGTATGCTGTAAGACAGTCTTCAGGGGCTAGTGACAGATCCCGTGAAAGAAAGTAAAAATAAACTAAAAATATCAGCACTGCTGGTTACACTACTACTGTCAAGTTAGGCTTACCTGACCGTGACAATCTGACCAGGGTCCAGGTTAACACCATTCATTTGAGCAATGAAGATGGCAGCTACAGCTTCATAAAGAGCAGTACCATCCATGTTGATTGTTGCACCAACAGGCAGTACAAAGCGGGTTACTCTCTTGTCAATGCCCAGGTTCTCCTCCAGACAGCGGAAAGTGACCGGCAGAGTTCCAGCACTGTAGCAGGACAGAGTTAAAATGATCATTACAGTACTGGAATTATTTCTAAACTGTGTTATTTACATGCAGTCAGGATAATTCATTCAAAGACCACCATCACTCGGGAACAGACAAGGACATACAAGCTCACATGGTTTTCTCCAAACCGTGAAACTATAACTGTTGTCATAACTAAATAATCCTGAACTGTTTATAATACCTTTCCAGAGGAAGATCCTTATCATGAGCTTTTGCTGAAGCTAATAACAGTCAGATGACAGCGTTAAAGACTGCGCACATGGTGCATAGCTATCACTGCATCTAAGATTATAGCAAACTACTAGAACTTTTTTGTGATTGTATTAAAAAGACGTTAGGAGTGATTTGTCACACCTTGAGGCTGTTCCCAGGGCAGTAATCCAGGCTTGGAAGATGCCCATGAAGAAACTGAAGGGATTTTTCCTGACAATGGCAAAATAAATGCAAGGGAGGAATATGGCTCCATGGATGATGAGTCCGATGATGACTGTGATCATGTACATCCCCAGCTGTCTGGCCACCACCTCCAGATCTTTGATGGAGATAATCTTGCCACAGATCAGGCAAGCAATACCAAAGGGAGAATACCTAGAAATAAAGATGTAATATGTGAGAACCTTCAATAATCTTAGTTTGAACAGGTAATCTAAGGGGCAGGTTTACTAATGCATTGCACCACCCACAAACCCCACAAACTATTTTAGCATTATAAAGTGGCTGAATTATAAAATGGGCAATTAGCGCTGGTACCGTTGGTGCTCTCACTGTGGCATTCTTTTTTATTGAATTAAATTAAACTTAATAGAAAGTTACACCAAATAGCCATTAAAAAGCCAAAAGTAAAAATATAAAAATAGCCGTTTAAAATGTTTTAAACTTTAGTTCCGTTAAACATTGGATGTATTAGGTGTATTTTACACTGTCAAAGAGTAGGTTTGCTTTTCAAAATGATTGCTAACCTAATGAGTCATAGTTTGAACCTGAAACAGACAGATAAATGTCTTTTTTCTCATACCTGGAGAAAACATACAAAAAGTATAAGAGCCAAACGCATGGTTAATGATAAGCCACTAAGTCAGCCTCCCCTGCTGGCACAAAATGTTGGTAGACTGTCAGCAATCTTAGTAAAACTGCCCAGAGACCGTTAAGCTCTCATAGAAACTCTAGCAGATACTAAATATTAAGTGATGTTTGGAAAACAAATTCCAATAACAGTGAGCCAAACCAATTGTAATATCATCACTGACCACATGATCATGATGACCAGCCTCATCACAATCTCATTCAGGATGTTGAAGAACTCAATCATGAGCCTTGCCTTCTCTCCCATCTTCCCCATGCAGATACCGAAGGCAATAAAGAATCCAATCAGACCTGAGAAAGATTGCAAAGTTATTAAAATTCAAATTTCAGAGAAACCCTAAACAAAATGATTTAATATTCAGCATTCTGCATATTTGGTTTGGCCTCCTACCCAAAACATTCATTCCACTCTTGAACTGCAGAGATTTCTTATCCTTGAATATGGGAGGAGGCTTAGTGGCACCAGAGAGAAAGTCATCCATGGTACTGTTGGTGTCATCAAAATCTGGCTGAACCTCAACCTTCTTCACAACAGTCTGGATCTAGGACCACAGAAAGCAGCCTAAACTATTGAATCTGCCACATCAGCAAAGTGTAATGACCGATCTCCGTACTGATATTAAAAGGGTCTAGCAACATTTACTAAGCTACTAACCTGCTGGAAGCAAGCCTGCACCAAGTTCTCAGGGAAGAGATTCCTGATGAGATCAAAGAAGGCATCAAGACTGGAGACTTCATCGTTCTTTAGTCCCTCCCCAAGGTTTTCCTTTAGTTTGGGGTTGCCGGGGTGGATGATCAGCACCAAAATTACTCCCAGGACAGCAGCAATTACAGTAGTGGTCATGTAATAAACCATTGCTCTGGTACCCAGACGGCCACTAGACTTGGCATCCAGACCCGCAAGACCTGGGTTTAGGATATATAGCAAATTAGTGCTTTTATGTATTATTAGGCCTCAGAGTCACATTAGCATGCACCTTGATTTACTTATCTATACACTTACATATACACAGTACATTTACACAACAAGCTTTACCTATATATGCTCCGTCCACAAATGCTTTCCTTAGTACCTACTGTTGTAAGGACGGACAAGCTTGACATAACACTGGCAAAAACTGCGTTCAGTCTTATGAGAAATTGTACTGCACATTTCAGTTTATGTATGTCAAAAAACATAAAGCAATTTATTAATTTCATATTTACTATGCATTTACAAGGTCACAAGGTTGTATGCATTTACATGGTCACAGCATTAGAATAACAAACCGAACCACTGATAATAACACTCTCATCTCCCAACTTTTGGTAAGGCTTGTCATATTTTGGTAAACACTAAAGGTTTTTACCTTGTCTCTCATCGTTATCACAGAAGAAGCTACACCTTACCAATGAAACCTAAGGCAGCATATTCCTGGGTTTTCTTATTTTGAGTAATGTTGAGCTGAATGAAAAAGTCTGGGTGCCCCGGTCAAATGTTATGTCTTGTTGATTTTTTAAGTGAAAATACAGGGAATATAAGGGAAAAACACATCCTCTGCAAAAACAGGGTTCTTCTCCACATATTAATACACAATACACAAAAAATAACACACGCAGGAAACATGTATATGTATATGTGTGCTGGTCCCGTGTTAATGACTTGCATGGAACTTATTAGAAGACAAGCCGCAAAATCAGCCACCTCCACCAGGTGGCTGTCAGTAATTTGTGCCTCTCTTGGCAAAACCGCGCAGAACCCAGTAATCTGGTATATTATGTCATATATTTTAATTATCTATCTATCTATCTATCTATCTATCTATCTATCTATCTCTCTCTCTCTCTCTCTCTCTCTCTATATATATATATATATATATA
>CM067474.1:52244359-52262550 GCA_034552555.1 Semaprochilodus insignis | reverse complement strand
AAAAAAAAACGCTACCACATGTAAACTCCAGCCTTGTATCAGTCTTAAAGCAATAGGCAGCAGTCGCGGCACAGATCCAACTGACCTATCGTGTCAGCTAGCGAATAAGTTTCAGTTACAGTAATTTCCCTCCTATAAGGTTCCTCATGTGACACACTGAGAAAAACGAGAACACTTCATAAATGGCAGTCAAAGCCACAGTCGCTCATACTCATTAACATACAGCCTTAACATATAACTTATTCTCAGTGATTTCAGAATTTGGTAAGAGTCCTTGTCCGGCACTCTCTTCAGTTTCGGAACAGTTCTCAGCCTAGTTATCACGGATCTGCAAACAATTTCTCAATTTTAACATGCGCCATATGATATCCATTAGTAGCCAGCCCTGCGCTTTCAGTCGTTTTCTTTCTCCCCCCCATCCCACCCACCCTTTCGCTCACTTACTCAGTCTGGGTGAAAGGAGTATTTCCTGATGGCTGAGCGCTGTGCCGGGTCTCCTCCGAATGTCCCCCCAAGTCCAGCCTCTTCTGGAGCCGCAAACGGACAGAGGGTGTGAGAGAGAGAGGAACAGCGAGAGAGATCAAATTCACAGTCTGTCATTGCTCCGGAACTACTGCTAACTCACTGCTAGAAAATAAAAAAGACGCGCTCCACTCAGCTCAATTACCGACAGTCTTTATAGGAGTGCCGGCCTCTAAATCTCTCTCTGTCTCTCTCTTTGTCGGTCCCCTTTTTCTCTCACTCTGTCTTTCCAGTCACATTCTTCGGTGTCTAATCAGTAACAGTCTTAAAGTGACAGCAGCAGCAGTAGCCGTAGGGTTGGTGGTGGAGCCGGAGGGGGTTCCTCTCCGCTTAAGCCAAACACCTCTCTCTGCTACTTCAGCCAGAGCTGACTATCACGGTTATCACTGTCATCGGATTTAAAAGCCTGTCCCTCCTCCCTCTCTCTCTTTCCCTCCCTCCCATTTCTCTCTCTCTCTCTCTCTCTCACACACACATTCACACCGCCTTGCTCCCTCCCTCCCTCTAGAGCCACCCTCCCCTCTCTCTCCTTCTCTCTCTTTCTCTTTCTCTCTCTGCTCAGGCAGTTAGACGCTGCAGGTCGACTTGCTGAGGTTTTATAGAGCAGCTCGGAGGGGGCTGAACATTTCTAGCCGGCAGCCTATCACTGTTCAGGGCAGTGTCCTGTTTCAGCACTCTGAATTGAGAGGTTAGACAGAGGACACCCATTCAGAAAAAAGAGCACAACGCAAAAGGGGAGGAGGGGAGAAATGAGAGAGAGAGAGCCGCAGATCCTCCATAGCAGGAAACTCCCCTGCCTGCGAGCCTGAAGAATGGTCAGTGTCTCTAAATAAGGCCAACGTCTGGCACTCTCCATCCAGCCGCTTCCCCCTCGCTCAGTGAGCCTAATGAGGCTTTATGAAGTACAGCCCCGCTCTCTCCACGGGAACCCTCGCAAACCTCACACGCGAACTACAGCTACATACAGCTGAAGAAATAAACCCCTCGCCAGGCAATAGTGCTCCGCTCTAGACATCATTCCATAAATATTAACCCCTTAAGCCCCACGCTTATATTTTAAGTTTATTATCTAGTTATTGCTGTTAAATACACAGTAACTACTTTGGAGCTGATACGTAAGGTATGTACCTGTAAGAAATAGGAGCTGACAGGGAACTAAAAGGGTTAACATGTCATTGCTGCCATCATTAGCATCTCTGAAATGGTAACTTAAAAGCTTTTAAAACACATTAATATGACATGTGTTCCATGTAGGTTTCTATTGGTCCAAAATGGCTCTGAAATGGCAACCTAAAAGTTTTTAATGTATGTCAGTGTGACACAACACTGTTCCAACACTGTTCCATGTTGTTTTTGAACATTTCTAATGGTTCATCTATGAAATGGCAAATTAAAAGCTCTTAATAAATCTTTCACTTAACAAAATAGTATTCTAAGTCATTTTGGATCATTTGTATTGGACCAACTTTGAAATAGCTCTTTTTTTGTACATTAATGTAAAAATCCATGTGATTCAGGTGTATTTTTATTCAGTCAACGGAAATGGTGACTTACAAGCCTTTTAATACACGTGACAAGATGATGTAGCACACCATTTGGGGAAATATTGATCCATTCATTATGAAAGGTTCACACAGTGTAAAAAAATATGTATTGTATATGTTTACTGTATATATATATATATATATATATATATATATATATATATATATATATATATGCTTATGTGGGGGTTAACAGTCACTTTTTGAGAATCATTTTCCATCAGTGACAATCTGGCAGCAGTGAAAAACAAATCAGAATCAAACACCTATTTTCACCTGAGACTCTTGTACGATTATTCAGCCATGATCACTGTTTGTCTACCCGTTTTCACAGGGAACAGCAGGGTCTGCACAAAACGCATGACTGACTCCTACATCCAACTCCATCAGCATGAGCGGAGCGATTCGCTTTGTTTGTGGCGACCTCATTCTTGCTGTAATGAGGTGGTGATTAGGGAATTATGGGAAAATCGTGATGCCACTGTGTGCACAGGGCTTTCAGATGTGACCAACTCCACTACAATTATATGCTAACAGAGCCATTATGGTGGCCAGGCCACACTAGATGATACTCATTCATCTGGTAAATAGTAAAGGAGTATAAGAGTGGACCCTGGGGATGGAGGATGGAAACCCCCTTAGTGTCCGTCCTTTCTCATTGTTATTCTTCTTTTATTTCTTTCTAATTCCTCCTCCACTCCCTCTCTCTTCTCTTCTCACCCACCTCTTTCTCACTTTCGCTTTCCCTGTTTCTCTCACTTCCTTCACAATTTCTCTCTCACACACACTTCTTTTGTTCATACTCCTCTCTGACAATAACTCTACACCTAAAAGGGGTAATGCCCCTTAAATTGATATGATTAGATGATTTTACACTTTCCCCATAATGCAGTTGACCACTAAAAACATGTTTGATGTTTGAAATTTTCTTCTTTAGTTCAAAACCAGAGCTGCTAGTGCCAACAAACACTAGCCAGAAGTCAATAGTCACATTAAACACTTTCAAAAAACGTGCCAGAGTGTTCATATATGTGCATCAAGTTACTTTTGTAAGTGAAGTAGACAGCGATTTAGTCAAACAGCATGAATAGACGTTATTAACACATTTGGGCTAAAATAGGAACTACATTATTGTTAGCATAATTCCAAGATCAAATATGGCTCGACTGACTTTTGGATACTTGGAAAATCAAATAATCCTTTAAAGATTCTTCACTATCATGCAGGGACACACCGATATGGGAACAATGGGCTGATTTTTATGTACTGTGTGCTGAATTTTTATGGCTGACACTTTTTATGAACTTGTCTGGCGATGCTGATATCAATGCTAACTAATGTACCCTGATCAGAAATCTAACATTCCTGTGCTGTATAATTCATAGAGTTTTAGCGCAGCCTAAGCCTAAGCATTCTGCTCTTCTGGAGCACAAAAATGCATTAGTCAAATTTCTTTTTGAAATGTTGGTTAAATCCAAACATCTGTGCATAATAATCTGCCGATTATTACTGATGTGATTCCAAAACCTTTGTGCACCCCTGCTATTCTGTGCCTGCCTTTTGGGGATTTCCCAATTTCCCATGCAGCCCTGTATTGATTAACTCTGGCTAAAAGGAAATAGAAAACTCCACCTTCCCCTGGTGCGTTAGGTATGGAAGAGGTCTATGGGTTCAGTATGCACGGCGGCCTTGCTAGACCAGGCTTTATCATTAGCGTCAGCATGTCTGTTTAAAGACTGCTTTCGGTGATGTGCTGTGTTTGATCGGCTCATCTCAAACCCCCTGAGGATCTCATTAAATCAGCCTGGACCAGCGCACCCCCACCACCACCTGCTCTGCTGCTCACACATACCGAGGAAAAACACAGAGACACAGAAGAAGAAGACAGAGACTGAAAGAGGAGACGAGTGGACGTGTCAAGGCAGCTCACAGGAGTGAAAATGGGGAATAACAAGGTTGGGGGAATCATATGATTGGGACACACCTCCACTCTAAACCCATGCATACACATACACTCACCTCACCTACATATGTACACATCCACATACATTCACATATAAATACACAGTATATCTGGGCCAGAGAGGTCAGAGTTAACCCATCGCGTCTGCCCTCACGGTCTGTTTTACTAAAGACAGCAGATTACACAGAACAATGCCTGGCCAATCAGCTGGAAAATGCTCTACCCACTATGTCAATTTGGATAAAATTCATCTCTAATATATAGAATATCCAGTGAGATAGAACCAGCTGGATGAAATCCTTTGGTTATGAACTACATGACTAAGTCGTGATTTAGGGAGGTAATGCTAATATTGACTCAATGAAGATATCTGACTTCTGTGTTCCTGCGTTATTCACTAATGTGAAGTAAGGTTTTTATGACAGTTTTAGTCTGCATGTCTGCTTGACAGTTTCAAATGATTGAACTGAGATGAACAGACTGGATAGTTCTCATTAGATAAACCATTTATTAGATAAAAATTGGCAGTTAAATGCACCATATGTTATCACAGTATTGAGCATATTGTGATATTCTTAAAATTGCAGCAATATCATATTGTGACTTAAGCATTGTAATAATATTGTATTGTGTTTCCACTCCAGTGATCTCTTTTACAGATTTATATTTTAATGTATGTGCTGTTTTGTATAATAGACTTATTTTCCATTTTATCTACCTGAATAAAATATGTAAATGAAAATTCATAGTACTGAATCCCCAGGAGGTGTTTGAGCATGTGAACTGTTCAGTGGGAATTTATGTACGTGTGTTAAAAAAAAGGGCTTTTGTATTCTATGTGCGCATGTTTGCATGTCTAATGCTGATGAGAGGAGCATAATTACACATAGGCACTCTGTATGTACATTTAAGAGAGTAGTAGTAATAGCAGTGTTATAAAAGTTAGATAAAATATCAAATTTATAAATCAACTCAATTCTAAACCAGAGCACCTTAATTCCCACTTCAGCTCCAAAAATCTAAAACATCATCACAATAACCATCAAAAAGGAGCCAAAAGCTTCCCTCCTCAGGCAACAGTTAACCTAAGACTCGAGATCAGAATGGGCAGAAATATGCAATCACTATTCGTCATTTCAAAACCACAAAGTTCAATTACAGGAGAACTCTGTAACACGTGGCTTGTAAGTCTCGACATTACAATTAACTAACAGCAACAGCCTAGCAAATGTGCAAAACAAAAGAATTCATCTTAGTACATGAAAGGCAGGGAAGTGGAAGATATCAACTGGGGAAAGATAGTGGCATCTTGGCAGTGCGATGTGAATTATGTTGGGCTGAGTTCTGTCAGGGGTCGTGTTTACTTTCTACATCATTATTCACTGTATGCTTTCTAAAACTACGCAAACATTTCTCCAGTGAATTGACTGGAATGACATGGGGTGAAGCAGAACGGGCGCACTTTTATCTGTTTAATTAGGCAGCCGTGCAATTCTTCATATACCATTATGACATTTGTTTCTCGCAGACTCTGTCAGATTTGCTTCATTTCATAATAATGAGCACACAAACCAGCTAATGCTCAGCTCTCTGAACTCTCAAATAGATCTGCACAGAGGACAAATATACACGTACTCCCCAACCTAACCCTAACCTTACCTTCAACCCAAACCTACACCTAACCCTAATCTCAGCACCAAACATACACTTACTCCCAAACCTAACCCTAACCTTACCTTCAACCCAAACCTACACCTAACCCTAATCTCAGCACCAAATATACACCTACTCCCAAACCTAACCCTAACCTTACCTTCAACCCAAACCTACACCTAACCCTAATCTCAGCACCAAATATACACCTACTCCCAAAGCTAACCATAACCTTACCTTCAACCCAAACCTACACCTAACCGTAATCTCAGCACCAAATATACACCTACTCCCAAACCTAACTCTAACTTTACATTCAACCCAAACCTACACCTAATTTCGACCTCAGTGCCAAACAAACACCTACTCCTAAATCTAACCCTAATCACAATGTTTGTTAATAATGTAAGTATCTGTAGATCATCCATAGGGGATCCAAAGACAGTGTAACTAAATGAAATATGTAAATATATGAATATGTAGTCTGATAACATTTTAAAATATCTGTCAAATCTAAACATCTGTCAGTTACCAATAACTTTATTTTAAGCCATTATCTGCCAAAACTGTTATGATTTTATCATGCATATCTTCTGTAAACAGTAGTGTTGTAAACCTACAATTTCAACCTGCTTTTTTTTGGTTGTTTGGATCATTGTTCGTTTTATAGAAAGATTTATTTTATGTCCTGAGTATGTATGAGTTGACTGATGAATTATTGACACTGTAGTGGGGATTCATTATTTATAAGCTCACAAATGATTGTCCTACAGACTGCATACTGCAGAGTTGCTCCTAGCCGTGCACAGTACTGTCTTTGCCAGGGGGATCCCCAGGAATGTAATTGGCTAAATTCTCATGAGAGGGAGTGTAATTGTTGAAAGCTTAGACAAGCTTTATGCAACGTTGGCTAAAATCCCATTTAAAACACTGAGAAACTCTAGCAATCTTTGTTTAGAGTCCCGACATAACACTGAGTTTCACGTTGAAAATGTTATGACAGAATAACAATATGACAGAATAACAATAAAACGTTTGTCCAGCTGCCACCAAAGAACACATTTGTGGGCAGAGCACTTATAGGTCTAGACAATAAAGGACAGTCTATAAAAGTTATAATCTCTGACTGTAACTGCCAGAGCAGGAATGAGGGAAATCATGTTTAATGTGTTAGCAGCATTTAACCTAGTTACTGCTTCCCCAGAGTAGTGGTGCCTATACCATAATATACAGTCTAGTAAAGATCCGTTCAATTGGTAAATGGATGCAACTACAATGATACAACTATCATAAATTATCATAAAATAATAATTCTATGCAACTAACTACAACCATATTGCACATTTCAAGAATTGTAGCCTCATTCGATCCAAAAGCCAAAGTACAGGTAAATATGATCTCCCACAGGACAATGTGCAAAGTGGGGGAACAAATCAATACAGCACTGTATTGTAATATTTTGTGTGGCAATATTGTTTCGATACACAGAAGCCAAGCATCAATGTTTTATATTACATAAATGTGAAGTAAGGTTTTTATTACAGTTTTAGTCTGCATGTCTGCTTGACAGTCTCAAACTCTATGGATGTCAAAGTAATGGAATGATTTGACACTTAAAAGTTATGAAGAAGTTCTGAAACTAGGGACAATCTACCTTTACAATGAAACTGCAAGGGCTATGTCTGCTTACATGCACATAATTGGGTATGTATGTTATTGAAGTGTCAAAAGGAACAAATAGACATCTGCTGAATCATGATACTACTGATAATACTCTGAAAGGTTCAGTGTAAAAAGCGTTTCATTGGTTCAACTTAAAAAATGACTTTGAATGAGCAATTCAAAATCAAATACATACAAATAATAAAAAAATATACAAAATACAATTCTTAGGTTGAGTAAAACATATTCAATTGCTTGTAACAAAATTAAGTAATGTTTTAGGTTGCACTATTTACAGAGTTACTACAGGTGGCTCCATTTTACGATATAAGTTCACCAGACAAAAAATGAGCCACCTTGCATGTTTGAGCTGGTAGTAATTTCAGGTTCCTGCAGATGCTGTTGCATGAGAATAATCAGGTTATAAATACCTGCAGCGTTCATAAACTGAGAAGAGGTGGTACAGTACAGTGAATGTCTTGTTCGATGTGTGGAAAATGGGTCACAAAGCAGATGGTAATGATTGGCAAAAAGGAATGACTGCATTTGGGCGTGTCAAAGGCCATAGTGTGAAGGAAGTACCTGAATTTGCAGGTGTATGAAAGTGTACTGTGATACCCAGTGTACCAGCGGATTCTCCTCAGAATTGTTCCAGGGAAGGCATCCACGAAATTTGGCCCAACTGCGCAAATCTTTCATGCAAAGTGGCTGAACATAGATGTGGCCTACATCCAACTTGTCCAGTCCATGCCATTTCAAATCTGTTATCCATGCTTGTGGAGGTATTACACGCTATTGAAGATGTTTCAGTCACAGGTGATTTATTTTTTATCTGGTGAGCCTAACTTTTGCCGATTTTATCTAGAATCAATTATTTAAATAAATAAATACTTTCACTCCTCTAAGACACCTCAGCCAGCACATGAGGAGCTAGGTAAGGCTTTGCCTGTTGTAGTAAAACCTTTCATTGGTTTAGAACTTTTTAATAGTTCTACATTAGACTTACTAAATTCATTCTTTCATGAACACCCACTGAAAAATTCAATCAGTAATGTTTTGGCTCAAATCTTTTATTATCATAAATCATAAAGGCACTGCAGATTAAGGTACCCTATGGGCCTAAAATCACAGATAGGCCCCCTGGAAATCCCCAAATATAAACATCTGATCACTGCCTCTCCTGACACTACATACAGAGCGGAGAATACCACACTGAAACGAATAATGTGGCGTCGCTATGGAGCCCACAAGAGAGGCCATAGGTAGGTGGACAGACGGACGGATGGATAGATAGATAAATGAATGCAATTCCTAATTAACCAGTGCATGGTGTGGTGAGCCAAGTCCCCCACAAAAAGTCCACTGTGTGAGGATGGCCATTGAGGCGAGCCGCTCTTGGAACACGCCAAGTGCAGTGGAATAATGGGGCAGTTTAGAGGGCTCAGCGCCCGTTCACAGGCTCCCTGCGCTGGGAAACTGTTAGCGCAAAGGTTCAGGAGGGGTTTTTAATTGTTTCCTCATCTTTCTCTCTGCCCTGCCTTTCAAAAGCGGGCCTGACAAACAGGCAGTGAAGGGGATTGTTTAGTGTTCCGCTGGCCATGGCCGGAGGTAAACAGAGACGGTCCTGTGTGTGTGCCTCCGCAGCTCAGGCAGGGGTTGCTGGGAAGGGGTGGGCCAAGCGCAGGCAGATTAGGAGAAATAGGGGCCCTCCGGAAGAAGAAGGCGGTAGGCATAGGGTGCCGCAGTGCCCCCCTTGGGGAGTTGCCATTGTGTGTGTGGCACTGGGCTTCTCATGCGTGCCCGTTAAGAGCGCGTAAAAGTGATGAAGCGCTCCGAGATTAAGTGAGTAAGTGGCAGCTCGGCTCTCCGCTCCCACAGCTCCGGCTATTTACATACTCAAGAGTGGAATTAATGTCCTGCAATCCTCCGGCCCTGGCACAAAGACGCACACAAAGCTTCCTCAAAAGCCCATTAGAGACTTTAGCTGAAAATTAGGAGACGGGGGAGAGGATAGAGGAAAGAAAAAAGACAAGGGATGCGGAAAGGTGCAGAGGTTTGTCTTTGGGTCTTGAGAGGGGTCCAAGGTGAGAAAAGATATTTGAGACTCTACTCTAAACCTGCACTCACCCTCCTCCGACTTTGGACGGAATGAGCAACATTTAGGAAGAAGGTTAGTCATTAAGACATTCAGACACTTGAAGAGATTTTCTGGTTTTGCATAGAGGGAGATACGTGGCTGGAAGTTACTCATCATGGACTTCCAAATGTGTAGAAGATTATCACTAGTGTGTGAAAAATAGAATTTCAGTGGATTCACCCCAAAACTCTTTACTGTTCATTGTGTACCTTGATATTTTACTAGATGACTAACTTGATAGCTCACAGGTGTCAAATTGTCTGAAGGGTATTGTATTATCAGCATTATGAACATCTGCTTAATGTCCAAAATACATCTGTCCATAAAATATATTTCCGGTCTTTGAGTGCTTTAGTCAATTAAGAAGAAATGTAGCTATTCATTATCTTGCTAGATGCCTACTTTGGGAGCTCACTGACATCAAATGAACTATTAGCTAACATAACATTACAATCACAATTGGAATTCTTAATTTATAATTAACTAATTAATAATAACTAATAAATAAATATCTAAAATTGACTATTTCACTGCTTTGCCTACAACTTATACTGCACTAATATGTTTGGCTGGTCATAAACATATCATCATGTGTTGTTATGCAAAGATAAGGGCAGGTGACACTGGTTATGACCACGTGAGCATTTTCCTAAACCTGACATACTGTCTAGTAGGTCTTGTTTAGATGAGCTCTTCCATTTTGTTGTAATGATTCCTCAATTCACTTCAGTTATCACTTGTTTCTCTTGCTACAATGAGGGATTGTTAGCAGACTGTATCATTTCTAGTGCCAACAAAGACAACACAAAAGATACACCACCCCTCTCCCCCACTCCTCCCTGTACATCAAACGTCCTATTGGAAGGCCTATTCGTGGCTCCCCAACACTGACCCAAATCTGGGACAGGCCAGTGCCAGAGAGAACATGGGTGGTTTGGAGGAACAAGCTTGCAGGACTTGTTTACTGTTGCAAAATAACATGTTACCGTGCAAAATAACAGTAATTACCACTATATCTACAACTGTAACTACAGTAATTAAATGAGAAAAACATGTGTCAGTCATGTGACTGCTATGATCATTCTCCTGGTCTTAAAACATCCAACCAAATCATTTACACTAGTTCTATTCTGAGTAAGTCACACCTGCAAAACAAGGACACGTCACCAAACACAATGAACACATTAGATAAGGTACAAAAGACACATATTTTGGCACTACTGGTGTTGATCTGATCATATCGCTACATGTACACACTCTCATCAACACACTCAGATTATGTCTGCTGTTCTAGCACAACGTGACAGTACAAAGTAAGAGTAGAGGTATACTTGCTGTTTGGCCATGCATTCGCGTAGACAACTGGCTGCATCATGAACGTAACTGTTCACATAGTTGCTTATGTGCTAATCGTGTTACTGGAGACATCCTCTAGAGGGCCGACCACTCCGTTTGTCCAGCATTTTCCACTGTGCAGGGACATAATGGTCTCGATTTGTTTCCATATTCTTTAAAACTTTCCACTGTTTTGATGCTACTGCCCCTTGCGTTTCTGCATGTACTACACCTTGCGTACACGTAGCGCTCATTTTTGAGGACGTGCACAATCGACACATCAAACGGACGCAGGATACACAAGGCAGCTATCATGTGAATGTAAACACGTAGTTAACAGCAATGTAAAGCCAGCGGAGCAGATAAGTCTAAAATACAATCAATTGTCTGCATCACTTAAAGGGGACCTATTAAGCTTTTTGGGTTCCCCTTTCCTTCAGTGTGTTGTAGTTTTTTGTGCATGTAAGCAGTCTGGGAAGTAAGAAAGTCTAAAGTACATGTCAGAGGCAGAAACTCTCTCCCACAAAAACACTTTTCTCAGCTGCCTGAAAAGACTTGCTGGAATTCCAGCCCTTATCTCTGTAACACAGTGACATCATCTCGTAACACAGTCCTAATTTCCTGCCTACTGGCACATAAGCAATAACACTGCAAAAACTTTCCACTCTGAAACATCCTGCTACCGGTCTAGTGTGCTAAGCTGGATCAGGTCTACCAACTTATTTTACCTGACTTTCAGGATGGGCTTCAAATTGATGCCGCAAAACTAACGGCTATGTAAGAACAGCCTCACTGTGGCGGCAGAGGAACTTGTAGCAGGATGCTGCTCTGGCGGTTGACTGATAAGATAGTAGGCAAGCTGTCCAGTCCAAACACACTGTGGGCTCATCGGAAGGCAGGGCTTAAAGACACAGGAGCTCTAACAGAGTAGTTCGGTACATGCAGATGTGCTCTTTGTGTTTTGGGAAAACTGAAGCATGTATAATTACTCTGTTAGGCACCAAAAATGAAATTATGAACACTGTAAATGAGGATAACAGGTCCCCATGAGAGACAGTTAGTCAGTTAAAGGAAGTGTAAATGCAAAGATGGCCAAAGCTCTTGGTAAGTGGCCGTTGCTGCAATGCTGCTGGAAAGAAAGTGAACAGCAAACAACGGAAGGGATATCAATAGAAACAAAACAAGAGTTAACATCATCATTGCTTTCCACCACCTTTTCCTCTTGGCAAGTAAAGAGATGAAGTCTGATGCTGAACTTACAATGTTTCTTCTAGACTGATGAGAAGTAAAGAGGGACTGTGCATTTCCTTGTTTCTTATGATAGTGACAGACACCACAACTTTCTGGGTTGTTTTGGTTTAGAATGTGTGTTTGACAGGTTGCGAGATCTTACAAATTGGGCCTTTAAACTTTAAAAAAGGTTCTTTGCCCTCACATGGTTCTTGTATTACAGTGGTTCCCACCCCCTGTCCTGGAATACCACATTTAAATAATCCCTGTCCCCCCAATCCAATTTTGCAGTTAAGTAACAAACCCCTCCAGCCTCAAGAAGCTTAGTTTTGGAAAAGAGACACTCATAGTTGGAGAAAAAGCAAGAGTTTTCTGTATCCCTCTCTTTGTCTTTTTCTCTCCGTCTTTCACTCTTTCTCATCACCCTATTAAAGACCAACCAAAAGATGTTTCAGTGACTTGCTTTCCTTCTATCTCTTTCTTTCACTCTTGCTTTCTTTCTCTATCTTTTGGCCTCCCTCTCCCTCTCATTCGTTCTCCATCTTTCTCCTACTTCCCTCTCACTCTTTTTCTCTCTCTCTCTCACTTTCTCTATTTTTCCCTCTAACATGCCTCCACATGCAGAAATTGTTTCTTTGTAAAGTGTGAAGTTGTGTAGTGTAACAGGTAGGCCAGACTAAACAGGTCTGAAGGATCTGCCTTAGAGATGCAGATCTATCAACAGAGCCACGCTTAACCTCTCTCAGAGCCAAGCTGGCTTCCTTTGTTAAGCGCTGTCCAAGGGAATGCAATCTCTAGCTGCTCGATGCAGATTTTAGCCCTTCATACAGCGAGCAAGATGACAGCGGTAAGAGCAAGGGACTAACCCTGCTGCCTTCTATTTCATTTTGAAGTCCACACAGGCAGCAGAGGAGCATGGACGGGGAAGGAGACAGGGAGAGATATGGACTAAAACACATGGGCAGAGACAGGGAACAGTGATGAACAGGAGAGAGCAAGACAGAGAGAAAAAGGAGTTGGATGGCACTTTGGCAGCGCCTGCATGTTCCCAGGAGGATTACTCAAGCGCTACAGTAGATGCCGCCCAATGCCAGCCTGCCCACAGGCTCTGAATAGGTTGAATAGACATGAACACTCACAAATACGCACACAAACTTCTCGTTCTGTTTCTCCCTTTGCTCCCTATGACAGTACATTTTGTTATTGTTTTTATATCATTTTCTGAGCATGTTAGTACATTGTCAGTACATAAAGAACACTGATCAACTGAGGCCAGTAGCAGTCCTGTAGACGTAGTTCAGCACAGTACATGAAATATTGATTATGAGGTTTTGGATGATACTGTGTTTACGTGTCAAAATGTTGTGAAATGCCTTTAAGTACCACAATACTATACGTTCATATCACCCACCTTCTACAGATACATCCAAAAAAAAAATCGGAATAGTGATTTCCATTAACAGTGCATCCCAAATATTCCTCATTGAAATTCACTGCTTCCTCTAATGAGCGGTCCACACTTAAGGTTTCATAAGAAGTGCTTTGCTAGGTTCAGATGCCCTTAAGCGTTGGGCACTGCCACAATCCATCGTCTGTCCACCCCCTCCCCTCGTTCCTGATCACCCCATCCCGAAACCCCCACAGTTCCCTTAACAAACAGAGCTCCACTGTCTCTCATCTTTTCTCCCTCTCTTTCTCTCCTTTCTCCCGTAAAGACAGACCTAATGGATAGACCACTGTGTTCCCTGCATCTCAAATGCTCTCCTCTCTACGCTTCTGCCAGCACACCAGCAGGGCCTTTTGCCTCCACTTCATGCTGTTTTGTTGCTCAGTGAAAAGGCAAACCTATGATGACATCTGATCTCAGTCTCCAGCAACAGGACACAAAAACTCTAAAATCTCAGACCTCTCATTTTGTGACAGCAGACAGTTCAATCGGCATCAAAAATATGGCATCGCAGTGTTGTTTTATGCTTGGATAAGATCGCTATTAGCAATCTGTTTTATCCTTTGTAAGCCTGGGCTCCATTTGAGCTAAGCCCCCTTCAATGGCATGGGCATTCATTGTCCACTTAATTCTATAGCAATTAGACAACAGTAATTCACCACAGATCTACATAACAAAACACGATGGAGATATTTTCTTTATCACTGATTGACTCAGGATGTGTTAACACCCACCCCCACAAACAACCCTCAGCCTTTTATCTTTATTGCTCGGTATTGTGTAATGTTCTGCATGTCTTTCCTTTTATCCAAACTCTGACCGCGACATTCAAAAAAGGATTTTAGGGCAATTTATACCAAATGTGCCCACCTACTCCCAAGTCTCTCTGTCTGGCATATACTCTAATTAACGTAACAGACCCCCACTTTTGTTAAAAAATGTGTTTTTTTGGCATGCTTCACTTCCATAAGAGATAATAAACACACACCATTGCTCCCGCTCCCCGTGCATGCATGCATATACTAATGCTAACACAAGAGACGGGAAAGAAAAACAAGCTATTTTTCCTGATTAACAAATCACGCCTGTCATTGAGTTTCATTAGCTCAGCCAAAAGAAGCACTTGCACCTCTTACTTTAAAATCACTGCCATAATACTCTACGCCACACCTTGTTTATCAAAATATATGCACTGAAATATGAATACACATAAAAACACAGTATATGTATACAAAAACACCTCACATCTACGCACCTGCATGAAGAAAGGACATATTGTAATTGTGATCTTGCTTGCAATATGCTAAAAGCAAAATGAAGAATCTGTGGGGTGGTTAAAACCTGCCAGGAATGAAGTTTTGCTGGATCATGCAAATGTCTTCATTCCCCCAAAGGAACTGTGATTGGTCAGGACGCTCACAAAACAGAATCTGTTAGACATTTGTTAGAGGGTCACTTGCACAACACAGTCTAATGAGATCAGTATTGCAAAGACCAGCATTAAATAATTATTAATAACCAATTTATTGTGCAGCCCAATTCACAACGCACACACACAGTAGGGAATGCCTCTTTGTTTACAAGCATGAAGCCTTTAACAAGCGCACAAGCTCTCTGTGGATCTGACTATTTACACAAAGCCATAAATAACCATAAATTCATTCTGTGGTGTAAGGAATGTAATGCATGCCTATGAAAGGGGCCTCTGGGCACAGGGCAGAATCGATTATCTGCATGGATACTCCCCCTCTTTCGGATTTCATCCACAATCACATCCACAGTGCTATACCAAGCATTCCATCAGATATGAGCCAGAGGGCAGAATTTACCCCGGGCTCACACCTCCCGCAGGGATTACCGAGAACAAAACAGATCGGGCTCACTCCAGCTATATAGTTAATAAACAGCCTGAAGAGGTGAAGGAAATTGCTTTTGTCTGGACATGAATAATGGAGATATAGACATGATCGATTTCAGTAGGAGACTAATTTGTTACCTAAACACCTACCTATATCCAAACACTTAAGCCCACCCACATCTGCACAATAAGTTATAATTTACATATAATGTGTATATATAATTTACATATCATTTACATATAATTATATAATCATTTATTATAATTGTATTCAGTGACCGTGGATGAAGCCCTCTAAGCAGGTTTGGAGCTGGACAGCCAGACAGGTGATAAAAAACAACTCTGAAGAGTTTTTGCTCCGTCCCAAATACAGCCCCGCTCCCTACATAGTGCGCTACACCGGCCCTGAAATATCAGGTAAACAAGGGCACTACAGCTCCACCAGGTAGCGGTTTGGGATTCCGCCTGTTTTACACCACAGCCCAGCTCCAGAACCCTGCTGGAGTTCAGGGATAGACACACGGCTTCGGACTGACATTCGACGATGTTTGTTTGTTTGTTTGCTTATGTGTTTGTTTGTTTTCTGAGCGGTGAGGTGCATTGTCGCGTTTGAAGCTATGTTTCTGTCAGCGCCGTGTTTTGTTCTTTCAGAGCCTCGTGCTGAGACTCCAACCCTTAGCGTAGTAACGGGCGCTCTCTCGCGCGCGGTGAGTTACGGTCACTGTGTTCACTTCCTCGCAGCTTCATCCCGTCAGTCGTTCAGAGCCCCAAACCCACACCCATACACACACACACATACACGCACACACACACACACAGTGTTTTAGGAACAGGTAGAGTCAAACCAAGAGGAGCGAAACGACACCTAAAGCGCATCCAGTCTTTTGGACCGAACATTATTCCTCTTCACAGGAATTCAGCGACGGAATTCAGGTGTGACACACATACAAACAAGTGTAGAAAACTTATCATGTTATTTCATCATATAACGATCATATAACATCATATAAAGATAGAAAACCGTGTTGGTTGGTATTGGTGGCAGTGACAGTGACAGTTGGTATTGGTGGCAGTGACAGTGACACTGTATGCCAGCTAGAAAGCATTAAACAGTAGCCTGACATGTGCTAATCATGATCACTGACCGGAGGCTAGCTGGCTGCCGCTCACATCTGTCTAGTGAATTTGGCTCGTATTCCGAACAGTGTGTAACCGGTGTCGTGCACACACAATACTGATAATGCGATCTGAGATACACCTAGAAAGTAAGTTTGCGGTTAGTGTACATGACTCAGTGGACTAAAAGCATAAAATATGACATAAAATATGACATGTGCTTAACCATGACTAACGTCTGTTTAGCTAACGTCTTTTTATTAGACGTTATAAAGAAGCTCGTGGTTTGCTGGTGATTTTCCTATCCTGTTCTCACTGACTGCTGCTGCTCTGTGTACATGCAAACAGAGAGAGAGAAGGAGACTCACCTCGGTCGAGGACCTGGGAGGAAACTGGAGGAATTAAGTTTGGTGCTGTTTGGTGGTCGGTGCTTGTGAGGACTCTCGCATCCGCTAGAGAGTGAGACGAGGCTGCAGTGTGGAGACGCCGGGGGGCAAACGGGCCCTTCTCTGCTTTTACTGCTGAGGTAAAATCCGCGGAGCTCCGCTCACTCAGCAGTCCCACTGCACGGAGTGCTGCTGCACTGAGGAGTCACTCCCTCCTCTACTCCTCTCTCAATGAAGACCAGCCCTCAGCACACGCTCCAAATCACTTTTAAAACCTCTCTCTCTCTCTCTCTCTCTCTCTCTCTCTCTCTCTCTCTCACGCTCTCTCTCGATCTCTCTCTGTGCAGGTCAAGCAGGGGTAGCTAGCTCACTGAAGGTTTATGTTCATCACAGCGCTTCATTTGAATGGACTGGTCAGCTAAAAGTGTGTAAAATCACTCCTTTCGTTCTCTATATTGGAATAAATCATATATAAGCTTAACAGTTCACTCTGACATGCAGCAGAATCACACAGACCCTCATCAGAACGCTGGGCATTGTAAGGAATAAGTACACCTGATGAACTGTTGAGATGTGATGAGGCTTTAAGAAAAGCGTCATTTGATCATGCATGATGTTTCTATAGGAGTCAAACATGCAGGCTGGTTCCTAATCCAGTGACTAGCCCTATTCTGAGCTGTGTGAGCAGGAGCTGCTGGTCAGCATGATACTTTAAAAACTGTACCATTTTTGGAGTATGCAGTGATAAACACTGATAAAATACCACCTGCTTTATTTGGAACAAATCAGCTCCGGAAGCGTTGGGATTGTTTTATTTATTTATTTAGACAAAGCAATGGGAAAAGAATAAAGGGAAAACTGAGAATGGCCATTTGCCATTTATAGCAGAAGCAGTCAGCCTGCACAATGGCTCTCGCTGTAACATCGCAGGGACTGGATTCAATTAGAGATTCTCTCACCAAAAACATCTCAACCATCTTTGCTGACAGATCACAGCAGTGGGGACGGGGAGCGTGGGATGCATGTATATGGAGCCATGAATACGGACTGTAGATAGTCAGATCTCTGCTTTTTTAGAATTTTCTGCAAAGTCTAAAGACATACAATCTGATATTTTCATTCGGATACAGACTTTATTTGTAAACATTTGACCAAACGATAAGCTCTCTCTAGACTTTCAAGCAAAATTTGCCCCACAGGCTTTTGCTGAAGTTAGCTACATGAATGACTGCAATATATTTTCAATATGTTTTCAACATATTGCAACAGATTCTATATAAATATATATATCAATATATATATCAATATATATATCAATATATATATATATATATATAT
>CM067474.1:52182291-52244090 GCA_034552555.1 Semaprochilodus insignis | reverse complement strand
TATATATATATATCTTTATATCTCTATATAGACTTTGGGCTACTGCATGAAACTGTACTATTTTATTTATTTATTTTATTTAATTAATACTAATTTCGGAATAACTAGTCTTGGTAAACAGTGAATATCGGTATTCCCATCGTGAATTCCTTAACTTATATATATACAATATATTTATGGAATAGAATATATTATTTCATGTATATATCTCATTCCTCCTTTTAGCATTTTACCATTTGAGGGGTTAGCAATCTGTTATGGTGAAATGTACACATTCAAAGTAGATTTGTGTCTAAAATGTAGCACATTAGGTACAGCTTATTCTAGCTTATACCATATTCTAGGAAGAGCACTGCACCTGACTGATCATTCAGCCTGTTAGCCCTCTGTGAAACTGCTCATTTAGGGTCTTGCTTAACTCACAGTAATTTAAAATTCTTAGCCTGGCATGGTTAAATATAGCTTTCAAGTGTTTACGCCAATCCTACTACGTGTAATTAGCTAATGAAATGGTTGTTGACATATCATTTCTGCAACACACTGCACTGAGGTGTCCAGCTGAAGCCCCTTCTCCAGCTGCTGCGATGCAGTTACATTCTGTCTTGTTTTGTGCATGTTATATTTTTAACAAGGTTTTGAGTGTAAATAATGTAGCTAGAAGTTTTTAACATCAATATGTAGTAATTATGACCCTTAAGAGACATGTGAGGTTTGTATATAATTGACATTTCATAGTTGAATTAGACAGAATTTTACTAAATGTATTTAATTTAATACATTTTTACTTTTGTATAAAATAGAATATCAGCAAAAGGTCTGTATGATGATTTTTGACAGTGTGTGTGCTGAAAACAAGCGTGATAAGATTAGATTTAGAGGTTACTTTGCCCAATTACATTTAACTAGGGTTCTAGGTTGAAACGAAGACCAGTCACACCTGTTTGGTGACCTAATGAGGCTCAGCATGCTCTCCCTTTGATTTATTGACTAATGTTTTCCTTTCCTATCAGCCCTAACATACAATTCCCCAGTGTGTGTAAGAGAGAGTCAGATTTTTCTGTGGTAATATATGGCATCTTGCCTATGGTGTAATGAGGTGAGGGTCATTTCTCTGGTGCTGCCCTTTGAGGGATAATCTGGAAAGCAGCACTCCAAATGTGTTGAAGCTTAATAAAGTAACGGTGCCCAAGGTCTCTCCTGGGAGTACCCCTGCAGCTATGGGGGGAAGGGCAATAGGCTCAGAGATTTAGTCATCACCCTAAGATTCAGATAACAGTAGAAGAATAACTGCTTCCCTTAATGGTGTTGGTCTTTCATTAGAGTCTGGAAGGTGTGCATTTAATAATGGTAGAGTAGAGCAGTTTGCAATTACACAATTACGATGCATATTCTTTAACACTTCCATTCATTTCACCTTCAGTATAAATGCACTGATGCAGTGTAAACAAACAGGTGTGAAGAGTCAAACGTTTGGCAATACTCTGGGGTTAAACATGTCAGTCTGGAGCATGGCATGTTGTCTTGGAAATCAGATTCAGCTGTGATTGCTAGACATGAAATCCGTAACATGCTGTCTTGGACTGTAGCAGGCAAATAGAAGGAGCTCTCTAAATCATGCTGTCAACCACTTCGCCCATTGAGTCCCCATCAGCAAGCTTCTTGTGAACAATGGCAAAATGGCACACACACACACACACATAGTATAAACATCATACACAGTCCAGGGAAAATGCCATGTGACAGTGAAGTGCAAATAAAATAAGTATATACCATTAACACATTATTACGTTGTAAGAACACTGAGCTTATGCCTTTTGACCACTGAAAAGTAAATACTGAGGGACATGTTATTACTGGTAATATAGTAATCAACATGATGTACATATGTTACATTTTGCTTAAAACTTCAGCCTCCATGTACTGAGACATATGATAAAAATTAGGCCTTTGTGTGAGCGCCCCAAGCTACCCGTTGCCATGTGATTGCATAATGAAAGCAAGCAAGCACAAGACTGGCTGGAAGGTAAAAAAATGATAATTAGGTTTCCCTGGAAACAGCATACTGACGAGCATAGACCCCCCCCCCCCCCCCGCCATAGTGACATCGTAAAGCTTTGTATCCATTGAGTTCATTTCTGATTTGACAGACTGGTTTGATTGTGAATGAGCTGGGAGTTTATATGAAAATACATTATCTGAAGCAACCCTAAGCGTCTTTTTCTCCATCTATTGGCATATGCATATATGTTGTTTGTGACTTTGCTGGGTTAGCAAGCTCTCATGAGAGAATCAGCCAAGCACCTAGGCGAAGAGAATGGCTCTTGTTTGGCTTAAGGGAATCCTACAGTCCTTATGCTTCCTATTCTCAGTGCACTTGCTCTCAGTAAGCGACAAGGTCAACTGCTAGCTCTCAACCAATCAAGTGTTTGAGAAGTTAGCTTCTGCCCAATCACTAATGATGCCCTATGAGCTAAAGGAGCATGAGAAGAAGCTGTTTTCCAACAGACTGGAAAGCTCTTTCTCACATCTTCTGGGAAGTTTTAACAATTCTGTAGAATTTCTAGTAAAATAAAGAGGTACCCCAACAAGAGCCCTTTCAGAGCGTGGCACTTGCTGGACGAGGGCTCCCAAGTGAAATTACCTCCAGCAGCACATCTTTCGCACAAGTCTTTTAGTATAGATGGATGGGAAAATCTCTTAAACCGAATGCCCAGGAGGACTTTATCTGCATTTTAAATAGAGCATGGACATGTTCGAACAAATGCTAGATGCCGAGAATCATACGTCACTGTGTGTGTGTGTGTGTGTGTTCTGTTAGTGGGGGAAGGGTGTGTGCCCCAGCAAAGTGAAGTGACAAAGGGCCCCATCCCTAGCTCATATACCCACACAGCATTATCCCATAGTGAGAGCGTTTTATCTCTGTGTGCATCTTTCCGGAGAGGGTTCATTGCAAATGAAGCTAATCCTTCACCACCTGAGGTTGAGGTGTGTGTGTGTCGCATGTGATGATCAGCAGTGTACGAAATATCCCGTAGTATTCATGGGATTATGTGTTGGCTCGCTATTCCAGTTTTGGCTGGCTGATCTCTCATCATAGCATTGCTGATCAGCTTCAGTGGCAAGAAAATGTGTAAGAATTCTTCTGGAAAAGCTCTTTTCTAATTTGGTTACGCACATTTCCACACATTAACTGGAATATTATGCATTTTCTTTTTTGTCTTCAGTTTAAGAAATGAGTAACAAGTCACTCCACCAGTCTTTTGGGGAAAACTGGGCAGTTTTCAGATTTACAAAAACTTATGAAATAATTTAAAGTTTTTGCAAGGCATCCCGGGCCGAGTAACAGCTGCTAGGCTTTGAAGGACCAACTGGGTGAAGCAGTTTGCTTCGGCACCACCCTGAGACAGACCAGTGCTGCATCTTCAGTCAGTCAATAATACCAAAGACAGAGTCTCACCAGTTGTGAATAAAGCAGGCCAAATAATGACAACACAACATCATAATCATAAAAGCAAACTGTCTTAAAAACAAACTATTTTCAGAGACCCCCCAGAATTCTTATTTTGAGCCAGTCAAGTGTCTGTATTTCGCACAATGGCGATCTGAAGCATGACATTGCCTGTTATAGCTGCTGAGCTTAGCAGACAACAGCAATGCCTGGGTTAGTAAAACACTAATCATTATCTATTAACGTGACTGATTTGTCACTGGATAAAGACAAAAGGANGGTCTGTATTTTGCACAATGGCGATCTGAAGCATGACATTGCCTGTTATAGCTGCTGAGCTTAGCAGACAACAGCAATGCCTGGGTTAGTAAAACACTAATCATTATCTATTAACGTGACTGATTTGTCACTGGATAAAGACAAAAGGAGTTATTAAGATTAGCCCTGATTTTTTTTTTTCCAATTTTGGCAAAATGTATACTATAATATAACACAGTACAGTAAAGTAATATAATGAAAGTCTCTACATTCATTATGAATTGCGACTAAACATCTAATCCAGCTTTTCTATGAATTATATCTTCACTTAGCTGTTTCTGGACCAGGAGTGGAATAACACGGTGCAGACATCCCTCTGCCTGTAAAGTGCACTGCTCCACATTTGTCTGATACAAATGTGTGTCATTACTGTCATCTAGTGGCAATTTCTAGAAACGCAGCTCAGCTTTTTTCATACTAGTTAACTTTATGAAACTAAATCTCTCTTAAACTCACACGAACATGTTGCTTTCTACCCCAACAACACCACAGCTTCTTTTAGTGTGTAAAGTTACCATGTTGACTTCTCTGTTCATTGATACATTTACAGATGAGTTAAAAAAATAGATAACCTTAAAATCCTGAATGACAAACCCAAAAGCATTTGTTAGAACACAACCACGACTTTGTTTTATTTAAAAGAAGCTCACAGTAATTTTATACAATATATACATCCTTTCTGTCATGTTTACAATTGCTGAATAATACATTACAATATATGTACATTAGAAACATTGAGAAGACCAAATGCCACTGATATCAAAAACCACAGGACATTTGGATTTCTGTTCAAATCTACAGCACCGGTTACCTGAGGACCCACATATTGTTAAAGGGAAGGGTCAGTGTTGGTAGAAGTTTCCCTTTGATGCTATTCTAAGGTCAGTTTTGTGGTCTCTTTATTACATATATAAGCCAAATATATAGCTGGGAGAAGCTGGTCCTAGCTCAGCACAGAGTAAGTTCTACCTGGATTAGGGTTCATGCCCTTTCTAACTAATGCTGTCTTCTCATGGCAGCGCACTGCATAGTCCAGTGTTAGTTCAGCCTTAAGTAAGCTACATACAAAAGAATTATTAGGGCAGAAAGAAAGAGGATAAGTGAGGTATAGACCGGGTTGGGGTGAAAGAGGAACCAGACTGCAAAACCTCCTTACTATTTCATGTGCCCTTCTAAAAAGTCGGTGAACTTAGAAATGTGCGTGTATACAGTGTAAAGTTCTGGGTTGCAGTCTAGCGAGTCATACCCAAAACTGACCAGTCCCAGAAGCTTCCACTCCTGTGCAGGGTTTGGTAAAAGTGAGGAGGCAGGGTCAGGGGAGGAAGTGGGCGGGAGTATAAGGACTCCTCCTGTCTCAGCTGGGCAGATGTTTGAAGGACTGGCACCAGGACCCTGGCGCCCACAAAGCATGTTCTCTGACACACTGATCGGAACGCCGTAATGTTCGTACTGCTGTTCGCAGTGAACCACGTCACCCAGCATGACTGTGCCAACACGGGCTCGCTCACTCTCCCCAGCCCTGGGGTCAGGGGTCAGGGACCAGCCCGTCACCATGCCCCGCATGGGAAGAGAGTCATCAACAGCATCCTGGGCATCCGGGAGGCAGATGGGTAGCACATAATCCCCAATACGAGCTTTGTCCAGCAGCTTCAGTATTGCTAGGTCAGAGTCCAGTACCAGGGGGTCATAGTTAGGGTGCACACTGATGGAGGATATCTGGTCAGTCAGAGATAAGATACAAAGTTAGAAAGTCAGATCAAAAAGACACATACATTAGACTTGTATTTCTGGTAAATAAAAAATTTTAATATTTCGGACACCAAATGGATCTAACTGATTTGGATCTAACTGCATTTGAGGTAAGGGATATAAAAGTGTAAATTTGAACAAACTATTGCCTTAAAGACTAAATACTGTAGCTCTGCCCCGAATCCCTAATGTCTGCCTCACCCTGAGTCGCTGAAGGCCCTTGGTCTCTCGCAGGTCATTGCGGTACTCCTTTCCCAGCACTACTCGGACCTTGGCAGCGTCTAACGGGTAGAGTTTCCCCAGCTCGGTCACACAATGGGCCGCCACCACCACACTGCGTTGGTTGATCAGAGCTCCACTACATACCAGCTGCCAGCTCTCTACAGACATGTCTCCTACATCATCCAGTAGTGCTGAGCCTTTCCCCAGTCCTCCAGCAAAGCTAGCCTTCCCCAGCTTCCCCCCTCCATTCTGCCCAGATAAGCGGTAGATGGCAGCCAGCCATGGCCAGTGAGCGTCCACTGGATGCTGTGGGTCAAAGTTTGGCAACTTGCCACACACTGGCATACAGAAAGAGAGACAGAGTAAAAAAAAGAGATAATTGGTGAGAACAACAGACAGGAGCAAGGATAATGCACTAATACCCTACAGCCTATTAGCTAACTTGCTCTATGCCATCTGAGAGTGACTGCCTCAACTTGGCTGTGTTTTCTTCTGCTTTCCCATAGGTGTGGGCTGCACTAAATGGAATTTCACAGATGGGTGTATTTTGTGCTTTCACTAAACATCACATTCTTATTGGAATACAAGCTCCCACACTATTTATATTCTGAATTGTTTTATTTTTTTATTCAGAAGCAAAACCTTCTTTATTGGTATGGTATATATTGGTTGATGATGTTGTACTTGTGCTTAGCATCTGTTCATTTTTCAAACACAGTCGCTCGCTCAGTACATACACATATGTAAGCAATTACCACCTAATACTGGTCTATATTGTGTCTGGCGCTCCCACCTGGTGAGCAGGAGACATGACGACCACTCCACTTGCCAGTCTTGAGGCAGGTTCTGCGGGTGCTCCCAGTGTGGTGGTAGTATGGCGATGTACACTCATATTCGATGTGAGTATAGAGGTGGTGGAAACCCTGGGGGAGTGGAGCTAGAATTGGGGGCCCTTTTGTGGGACTCACAGGGCTGGAGAACTTTGTTAAGCCAGAGGAGGAATAGAATTTATGGACTGGAGTTTTCCTGCAAAAAGGAACATATGTAAATAATAAAGCAGCACTCTCCAGCTCTAGTCATGGACTGTTACAGCACTGCAGAGGTTAATATTTTCTTTGCTGTTACTCACCTTCTATAGGCAATACAATCTTTGATAACGAGCTGTAAATTGATTATGTGCTATAACAGGAAAGTGGTAAACACTCCTGGACAGGAGAGTACTGGACTGAAATGGATTTCCATGTGTTAATTGTTCATATACTGTGTCATGCTTACAATGGTCTTGTACAGGTATTATACAGCATGATACTGTATTGTGATTTTCCCATTGCCTCTTTGTGGTAGTAATGGCTGTTTTGTTCACATATCAGTCTCTATATAAAAAATATATATACAATATAAAAAATGTTTTGTCATTTGTTGACATTAAAATAATCGAAACTATTAGAAGGACAGACTCTAAGATGTTGACATATAATGGATGTAAAGGTAGGGCGGGAAGGGATACTTTAAAAAACATTCCTTTGCAAATTACCAGATACATAATCCAAAGGATTACTATATTGAAGTAATGTAATAGTAGATTTTTTCAGTGCTTTCAGCAGCCAAAATAATGATCATTTACACATAATAACATTTTGTGCTCATCATTTGAAATCAGCTGAAGAAAGAAATCACACATGCAAGAGTTAAACTAGCTTTAGGGCTAATGATGCATTAATGTAAAACTAGAGTAAACGCCTGCTTCATGTGTCTTCAGGAAAATGCTGTAGATTGCAGTCCTGCCAATAAAAAAATAATTCTTGTTATAAATTATATAGATTTAATTATATAGGTTAAATTAAATGCTGCAAACTGCTGGATTCTCTATTGGCAGCAGGACTCCCTCCCTGTTTCCAAAAATAAAAAAAAACTCTTTATGATTCATGTGACATATTTACCATTCAAAACAGCAAATTTAAACAAAAGGTGAAAGTTTATGTGCATGAGGTATTATTGTAATCCTGCTGGTAATATTTTTTAATAATGACAATTTTATCATGTAACCTGTAAAATGATTACTGTCTCTTTTTACTGCAACTGTAACAGAAAACAGTTGCCTATTTTGTATCCTGATTACGTAGCACTGTTACATGTATTCCGTTACTACCCAACCTTGTCTAAATGCAGTCCCCATGCAACTATGTAAGTTAATCATGTTATTGGGTAACTATATCTTAATAGTAAAGCAGAACCACAACAATAAGTCTCAACTTCTAAGAGCTAATCTTTGTCAGCATAAATGTGACGTTTAACTGTCCAGTGAGTAAGTATATGTACCTGAATGGGACTTGTGGAGGCAGAACCTTCTGTCTTACCAACACTGAAACCTTGGGCTCCCGACATGCTGCATATGCAAATACAAAAGCACTTGTGTTATATAATCCTATCTAACTCCAGTTAAATAGCACACACGTACAAAGAGTGCTCTAAATTTGCATAACCATGAGACAGACAGTGGATCCATTTGACGTTTCTGTTATCTTCTCAAAATCTGAGTAGGCTAGGTTTCTGTCTGGCAGGAGGCAATTGAGGAAGCACGTACCCCTCACACAAAAGGGCTGTGTGCCACTCCAGGTGCCGTTAGGCTGGCATGTCCTGCGGGTACTGCCACTCAAAGCGTATGAGTGATTGCAGGAAAACTCCACTGTCTCTAGATCTAGACCAGCCACGTACTCGTAAGAGCCATGGTACAACCGTGGGGGTGGAGGGCACTTTCTCCCTTCAGCTTCTAAAAGAAAGACAACGAAAGAAAGAGAATTGTCAAGAGTGGACCTGAGTGTATACCAGTGGTATGCACATTCTGAACACTAAACACATGAAGGGACAGTTCAGTCAAAAAAGCAAATACATAATCTGCATGCATAATTTTCCCCTTGCTTCAAAATATATATATTTTTGATTTTTGCACAGGAGACACAATGTCAATGTAGGTAACAAGCAATAGAAAGGTACAGCTCATAGTCGGCATTGTGCAAAGCTTAATCATGCACTTTCCTCTGTGTTGAGTTGTTGAACAATCTCAGATAGATTAGTTAATGTGGCTTCTGATACTGTATGGCATAATGCTATCTATAAGAATGGGCAGAGTGTAGTTAAGCAGTTATCTGCTTTTGCTGTTTTTAGCTATGTGATGTATGTTTGTTCACTTTTACATATAAGAGCATGACATACAGTTCTGAAACTACAAGTCTATTTGAGATTATTTAATAATTCGACATGGTTTGAGGGAGGTATGCAATTATTTAGGTATGCAGATTGCACTATGATAAATGTGTTCATTTTTTATTAAGTGTTAGTTACATTAGCCTCATAAGAAGTACTACAAAAGAAGTAATTTTCAGACACCAAATATGGCTGACCGACTACAACTGTGGCAAAGGGAAAATTGCATGAATTATTTTCTTTATCTTCTGCCGCACATAGCTTTTGGGTTCACTTATTTGAGTTCACTTATTACCTATGATGCTGAGGTTCTCTGCTCCAGCGTCTTGCTCTGTCTCTTGGCTCTCTGCTTCAGCTTTTGAATCTGCCTCAACTTCCACACTAGTTTGTGTCTTTGTTCCAGTGGTCTTCTCCTCTTCAAGGTCCACACCTTGCTGTGTCTCCTCTGCCTTGACAGTGACAACTGGTCCCCCAGTCTTTGGGCTCAATGTTGGAACAATGGCTTTCTCTATGTTTTTACCTTCAGTGGCTGTCGGCTGAATCTTTTGTGATTCTTTGGGCAGCAGCGTCTCCAGGTCTCCCTCTATGTCATTGCTGTCCACTGGCCCAGTGTTGTTTCCTAGGCCTAAGATGTCTATTGTGTAAAGCACATTGTCTTTCTCATCTTTCTTCAGGCTGACTATTGTGTACTGTGGTAGATCAGTTACCGTTTCTATTTTGTCCTTTTCAGTGGCTTTGTGTATGCTTGGCTTAGTCTCTTTAATAGTCTCTTCAGTTAATGGTCCCTTAA
The DNA here is from genome assembly GCA_034552555.1 of Semaprochilodus insignis. Lineage (NCBI taxonomy): Eukaryota > Metazoa > Chordata > Actinopteri > Characiformes > Prochilodontidae > Semaprochilodus > Semaprochilodus insignis. The sequence goes on along the minus strand of CM067474.1, from coordinate 52,234,359 downwards.
ATTGATCAATTAACACAATGTCCACAATATTCATGTCCAGATCTTTAGTTGGGTCTTTTACTACATTTTCTTCACCATCCACTTCTCCATCTTTGCCTAGGTATTTCTGACCAGGTTTCCCATTGTCTGAGTCTTTCTTTCTGACTGTGTTCATACTGTCATCGGAATCTTTGCTGCTAATTTTGTCTTTGCTTCCAACAGTGGGTTTCTCCTTTCCAACATCTTTGCCGGGGTCCTTTCCTATGTCTTTCCCCACCTCTTGTTCTTTCTCTTTACCAGTTTCAACATCTTGACCAAACTTGTCCTTCTCACTTGTTGGTATCTCTAGAATAACAGTTTTGTCAGAAGTCTGTGTTTTCTCTTGTCCAGTCTTGTCAGTAAAGTCTGTTTGTTTCTCCTTTCCAATGTCTTCACCTTTCTTTATATCTTTGTCTTTATCTGGTACAGGTATGATGTCCTCATCTGAAAGGAGATGCATTTTAATGGATCAGAAAGCTGAACTTAAAATTAAGCAAAACAATACTTAATGTAAGACGTAAACCAACACCTCATCATTGAAGTTTTGCTCTGATTTTTTTATGACATTAAATTCAAAAGCCATTTAAAACCCATTTAACTGTTTTCATTTACTGTTTCATGCAATTGCAGTGCATATAAAACCCCACTGTACGCTGATGGAGTAAAGCTATGGGAATATTTTGATTCCATCATGATACCATAATAAAAGTGTACCTTTGACACAGATGGGTGCTGTTCCACTCCATGTGTTGTTTGCCAGACAAGTTCTTTGAGGAGTTCCAATCAATGTGTATGGCCTATAGCACAAGTACTGCAGAGCAATGAGCACATCATTGGGACCATAGACCAGGAAATGGTCTCCATATGCTGGCTTAGGAGGTATGCCACAGTTCTTTTCTGGCACTGGAAAGACAAGAAGACATGGTGTAATTATCAAAGAAGAACGTGCCATCTCAAGGGAAATTCTTTGTTGGAAACTTTTCAGTATAGAATTACAGAGCGTGTCAAATACACTCTCACTAGCAGGTCTGTTATCTTGTTGTGGTCAATCAGGCAATAAGGCAATGCAAACACTATTTAGTTTTTCCGTACTTGCTTTAAGTTACTTTAAGTTTCCAGTGCTGCTTTAATTACAGACATATAAGATGCAGTCTCCAGTTCTACCACTTCTACATTTGATACTTACAACACTGAGGAGTCGGCGTGCTCCATGAGCCGTCCAGTTGGCAGGTGGACATACGGAAGCCCTTAAGGGTGAAACCTGGATCACAGCGGAACAAAGCCTGACCTCCTACCCTGACATCCAGACTCTCCAATGAACCATGCTCTGGCACTGCAGGTCTCTTGCACTCTAGCACTGTGGGTTAGGGCAGAAAACGATATTATGACAGTTGGCATTTCTCTTTGTGTTTGAAAAGCAAAACACAGAAATAGGCATGTAATGTCTATTATGTACATAATATTTATTTTCCTTCGTGTTTATTTGTTTATTCATTTTCACATCTATTTATGGATTAAGTTCTTTGGATGGATTTGGATTTGTTTTTACTTTCTTAATGAATGCAGAACACTATTCTTTCTGCCCTACAAAATAATGTAGAACTGTTTTATTTATTTATTTGTTTGTTTGTTTTTCTTTCCATTTTACATATTACAAATTATATAGTCCTGTGCAAAACACCCGCCCATCATTTATGTCATTTTTCAGCCAATATGGCCATGAAGTATTATTCATTTTTCAGGATATTTAAATAAATGGATGCATATTTTTTTGATATATCATTTCCTTTTTGTGTTCAAGAATGCAAGTTGTATGCTTCACTGCCATATCTTGCATAACTGTTTCCGGTAGTTAATGAACAGTACTAATAAGCTGTCCAGCACAGCAGCTCAGTGTCACTGTTAACTCGGACAGCAGCTTGGCTGCCTCAGTGGCCTGAGCCAGCCCCCACACTCTGACCTGCATGTGCTGGGAGCACGCCACACGCTGTGTTTCCTGTCATCCACTTAGCCTGCTCAAAATGCTCTCTGTTGAGATTCCCCTCAACTCTAACAGCTTTCATTGCACCACCTTTCTCCTATCAGCAAGTTCTCCTGCACTACTTACATAACTGTTTGTGTGTGTGCTGTGGATTGGGTGAGTGAGTGTCTATAAATCACACCTTCCAGACTTTAAAAGTTTAAAGCCCCAGTCTTGAATAATTCCTTTCACAGCTCACAAAATTACACAACCACAATTACGTTACAGCAGCATTTAGTTAGAACATTCAATTTAAGCAGGTCATTAGCTAGCAATCACTTGATGAAGACCAAGATTGCACAGTAATGACAGAAAGGTCATTTGTTTAGAAAGCAATGGGAAGTCCCAACTGGAAGACCTCTGGATAAACAGCTGTGTTCTGAGGGACAAAGCATTTTTTACTGTGTAAGTATTATGTGGTTGTTGTGGGGATTAGGTATAAAAGATGGAATGAAGTTGAGTAATTCCAGCAGACGTGCATTTGGAGACAAAGTTGAAGAGGTTGTGTCTATGGGAAAGAACATGCATTCTCAAGGAAGATAAATTACTGTAGGCGCATGATCAAGGCAGTTATCTTTCCATTCTATTGTGCAACTTAGACGGACGGACCTGACGAATTTTCCAGTGGTAATATTTAATACTAACACTCAAAGCACAAAAGGAACCCTCCCTTAGTTCTCTCCATGATCCTTTGTTTCCCTCTTCTCAAACCACAAATTGGGGTAAATTTGGATCGAATACGCAGTTTGGAAAGAGCATGACCCCGACACGCCAGGCGAAGAATAACCCACCCTGTTTAAACTCCCAGAAGAGCCGGCCTTGTGGTGAGGTGATAAAATGAAAGCTATCCTAACCACAAACCAACAACCTATTCCTCCAAAACCAAACCCAGTTTCAACCCTAACCCTAGCTTGGCCCACTCCAGGGTTCTTGCACTGGGCTCCAAAGCATGCTGGACCGTGGCAATACTTGCATAGGATGTTATGATTAGTAAGAGGTCATTAGCTCTCTATGAGCTTTTATTGATATGCTGTAGTATGTCTTAATTGTGTCTATCAAATGGATATCAAGTAACTGGCTGTGATTGTCACGTCTTTTAGCTGCAGACTGATCCAAACATAAGTAAATAAAGCCCTGTTACAGTGAGTGCACTCAGGCAGTTAAAGTTAAAGCCTGCATGTTTTCCAAAGTGCAGGGAAGCTTTAAAACCGAGCTAGACTCAGCCTGGCAGCCTATAGTATTCCTCACGGGAATGGTGGATATATGTACACATAATATGGTATGAAATTCCTCCTGCAGATTTTATGGCCATGGAAAAAGCTGGCTCATATTAAAGGGAGGGATTGTTTCAGCATCAGGTTTATAGAGTCAAATTTAGCCATGAAAATGAGACCACCGGTCCCCAAATATAAGAAAAAGGGCGAAACGTTTTTCATTTGCCAGCTTGTGTTCACAGGAGTCAGGGGTATTGTAATAGGGTTGGAAACACGTGGCAGGATCCAAACACACAAATATATGAGCAAGGGAGGGAGACTGAAACAGAGAGAGAAAGCAGAAGGTGGTCCAGCGGAAGCACGGTGGGTTTTCCAATGGCATCATACACACAAATGCCCACCCCACCGATTTAAATGTCCCAACAGAAATAGCATAGCCCTAACAGATCTAACTTTGTTTCGATAAGATATAAGATCATATGTCACTGTAACAGTCACTAAAGGTGATAGAGCTAATGGGTCACTCACCGTGTTCACATCTCTTGCCAGTGTACCCAGCTAAACACGCACAGTGGTAAGAGTAGGAGGAGTCCAATATACAGGTGCCATCATGCAGGCAGGGGGAGGAGGTACATGCTGCACACACACACAAAGACACACAAATACTTGTTTTTAAATGGAACAAAAAGAGTAATAACACTAAACACCAAAAAAGTCAGTTGAATTTGAATTAATATATTCAGTGGGATTATGCTTCAGTCAGTACAAGATGTATACAAGTGATGAGGTGCAGCAGCAAATATTGCACAATAATTAAGTCACACTGAATATATAGATAGAAATGGTCCATGTAGTGTGCTACAGTAGTGAGTGTCTGACGCTCTGCTTGGGGAGGTGCCGGTTGTAGAGCCTAACAGCAGTGGGGAGAAAACAGCTGCAGTATCTCTCCTTAACACACCACAGGTGGAGGAGCCTGTCACTGAAGGTGCTGGCCAGTGCAGCAACTGTTTCTTGTAGTGGGTAAGAGGTGTTCTCCATTATGGATGCGAGCTTGGCCAACATCCTCCTCTCCCCAGCTACCTCCACTGGGTCCAGCACACAGCCCAGAACAGTACTTACTTTCCTGATATGATTATTTTATTTGAATATGATTTACACTATATGGACGGAAGTATTGGGACACCTACACATTACATCCATAGGACGCCTTAGGACATCCAAATCTATAGGCACTGATATGAGGTTGGTCCTCTCTTTGCAGCTATTACAGCTTCTGTTTTTCTAGGAAGGCTTTCTACAAGATTTTAGAGTGTGTCTGTGGCATTTTTTACCCATTCATGGCTCACAATCTGGCTCACAATCTCTGTACTAGTTCATCTCTGAGTTGTTCAATGGGACTGAGGTCAAGGCTCTGCGCAGTCATGCTGGCATAGAAAAGGCCCTTGCCAAACTGTTCCCACAAGGTTGGTTGCATACAGTTGTCCAAAATGCCTTGGTCTGATGAAGCATTAAAAGTTGGCTCCACTGGAACTGGGAGGCCTAGGCCAACCCGGAAAAACAACCCCATAGCATTATCCCTCCTCTACCAAATTTTACTGTCAGCACAATGAAGTCAGGCAGCTAACATTCTCCTGGCATTCTCCAAACCCAAACTCATTCATCAGAGTGCCAGATAGATACACGTGATGCATCACTCCACAGAACAGGTTTCCAATTACTCCAGAGTCCAGTGGTGGCGTGCTTTACACCACTCCATCTAACCCTTGCTGTTTACGTGACCACTTGAATAAACAGATAACTGCGGAAATCTGAATATGACTAGATTATTATGTGCATGTAATCGCACTCAGTAAGTGTTTCGAGTTTAGTAGAGGAATATCTGTATCTCATCACACAATGCAGTGTAAGGTAGCTAGATGTCAATTCAGCTATAGAACCTAATCTTCCCAGATGCTGTGTTGCAGTGCTGCCAGGTGTCTAAACATCCCATCAACAGTATGTAGTGAAACACCTGTCCTTATACTACAGTATAGTGTTATGAAACAATAAAAGCTATTTGTTGTTTACAGATATTTTGATCATAAAAGAAGAAGCAGTTTAAACTTCAAACATTTTTGTCTGGAAATAGAATTAATTTTTTTTCAGGACAGACATCCAAAATCCAGGCAGATCCAGAAAAAATGCTAGACGGATGGTGACCCTAATGGCACTCCACACTTTCTTACCTGAATTCTCCTGAAAGATGGCAAACAACCCATCAAAGTTCTTGTAGCCATCAGAGACAAACAATATATGCAGGGAATTGCCAGTGCTTTGGATTGGAGGGGGGCGTTCATTTCCACAGAACCGGCCAATGACCCGAGAGTTTATACTGTCACCGTCTCTGACCTCCACAAAGTCATAGCGACAGCTGTGGTCAAATTCCAGACTTAGCATCATGAACCTGTCTCAGAGAGAAAAACAGAGGGAGAGAATTTGTCAAGATAAATAAAACAGTCTGAGACAATCTTTAACAGCAAAGGCACGGCATCTGTTCTCATTCCATTCTGACTCTCATCATTGTTCCATTCCTTTAAAAAGACTGCTCTCATCTCCAACAGTATTCAGTTTTTTAGAAGCCCTTTAAAATTCCATGACAAATTGGTACTTTGCTCAATAACTGAAGTTGAGCTACAGAGTATAAAACCAGGTTCCGCGTATGATTGGCTCATTTTAGCAAATTACAGTTCAATGGAGACGAATAGTGTGTCCTGTTTCCTGGCAAAAAGAGGGTGCAACGTTTTCCTGGCTCTGCCATCCTGCCTCACTTACTCTTTTTTCTCCTTCTTGTCCTCTCTTTTTTTATTGCAGCAGAAGGGCTAGTAATGAACTTCCATCCCAGTTACAGAATGTGTTAACGGCACAGATAAGCCATTCCTTCTCTTTGCACGAATGGCTTGTTTTAATGGGGGTGAGAATTGTGCATTTTATTTTCTGTGTTGCAGGAAATTAAGTAACTGTTTCATAAACCCTTGTTCCCTTCCAAAATCACACCAACATTCCTGAGACTATGTGTTTTTCTGCTTGTACCTTGTCTGCAAAACACATTAAGGTGGAAAATGAGTCCATGATTTGAAGTTGACATCACGGCTTAAGGGAAACAAGGCTGCAAGTGTTTCTAGTGCTAATGGGACAACTGGTCATGAGTATTGCAAAAGCAAAACAAGATTATTTTACCAGTGACCATTAGCAATGTTGTCATTAGCAGCTACAAACCCATTTCCAAATGAAAACAACAAGCAATGATTAGTAAATTCTGTTTGACCTATGTTAAATTAAAGCCTGCAACACCTTGCAAAAAAGTTGGGAGAGAAACATGTTTACCACTGTATTATGTCGTCTGTCCTTTTAACTAATTTATGGAGTGAAGACACAGCTGATCCAGTTTTTAAAATGTTTTTCTTTTTCAACTGTGTAGCCATACAGGTTGATCTTATTAAGACACATGTTTTAATGGGAAACACTTCTGGATGGCAGACAGGTCATTTAGTGCTACACTCTCTGATCATGTAGCCATGCTGTTGTTACCCACAAATACACCCCCATGCTATGACAGATGCAGGATTTTGAACTTTATGCTAGTAATAATTTGGTAAACACTCTGAAAGGTTGACTTGTCAGACCACAAAACACATTTCCACTGTGCATCAATTCATTCCCGGTGAACTAGTACAGTGCATAGTACAGTGCATTGTACAGTGCATTGTACAGTGCATTGTACAGTCTTAGCTTGCACTTGTAGATGCAGCAACGGAATGGTTTCTGACCCCATGCTGTGATATTCTGATTTTTTAAGTTAATGCAGTGCCATCTGAGGGGTAAAGATCACACTCAGTTATGGTTTTCAGCCTTGCCCTGTACACACAATGATGTCTCCAAATTTCCTTGAATTGTTTAAGGATGCTATGTACCAAAGAGGGTGAAATACCTATCCCTGCAATTGTTCGTTGAGGAACCATGTTCATAACTGCTAGATTTTTTTGCAAAGTGGTGAGCCTTAAACCTTTTCTGCATGCTCATTTCATACTGGGTTTGTAATATTGTGATATCCAACAGGTTTTATCCAGATCCGAACTTGTTGTGAAATGCTTCTTTTGTGTTTTTTAAACACTTTCTGGGAAGCCTTGTCAGAGTGTTGTATGCAAATGCACACACTTTGATGCATGTGTCTGTGTACTGCTTTGGATCAAATTAATGTGAAACAGTTGTGTAAACAAATATGTTTTTTGTGAATATGGTACAGGTGCTGAAAGAGATGATTACTGATCATTAAAGTCATTTAGGGTGATGTGTTCTTTTTCAACCCACTGTAACAGACAGCTTTTCCATTCTAATTTGGATTTTTCTATGTGAGCAGCTCATTACAGCATGCAGTCACACACTTTCAATCAAACATTAACCACACATATTCAGAGAACCACAGAATTGAAATAGAATTATTTATTAATGCTTTTCTAAGCCAAATGGTGTTTTTTGAGTTAGCTGCGGCTTTTGAATATCAACCCAGTTCTCCCTTTTTTTTCTCTCATTTTTGTCTCTTTAAGGGACAACTACATGAAAAGATGATAAGTCCATTGTTCAGTCTTATAAAGATGAGATGGCTACCACTGTATACAAGCACAGTAGAAGTAAACTGTTCACTGCTGCAACCACCCTGCAAACCATGCACCAGGACAACGCACATTTACATACAGTACTGTACAAACATCAGAGACCGTCCTTGTTTTATTTCATTTCCTTTCAAAATGTCCAATGAATACAATATAGTTAGATTTACAGTAATACATAACATAGATAAAAGATAATCCACTTATAGGGAAAGTCAAAGAAAAACATGAAAAAAAGTTACAAAAATTCAAAAAATCCTTTAAAGATATAGAGAAAGTTGGACTCCTAACAACTGTGCAAGACCTGGTAGACCTGGTAGATCTCCTTCAGATAAACAGAACTTAAAGCTTTTATCTTTCAGAGATGAAAAAATCGAGCTCCAATCTGAAAACATCCAAAAGTGTTTCTATCCATCTTTTCAGAGTGACACCAAGAACACTATAGGTCTAAAACAATGTACAGTTGTTATGAAGCTATTACTGAGAAAAGAAAATAGGCAAAAAAGATAATTTGCTAATTTAGGAAAAAGCTGCTGGTATTCTCAGAACAATGACCACCCCAGAATCCAAACCTCAACATCACAAACATCTGTGTTTTTGGCATTATTTATATTATGAGAATAGAAAATGCAAAAAAATAAATAAATAAATAAAAAAGTCTAAGACTGAACTTTGGAAGTGAGAAAACACATTCCTGCAGGTCTTGAAAGCTGAAAAGGAAAGGGAGCTGTAATAAAGGCAAAGGGCGGGCACAGTAAAGACTGCTACACATCTATAATATATAATTTTGTATTTAAGTGTTGCATGTGTATTACTTTTTTTCTGGTTATGAATATTCTATAACTTTATCTTGATTTTGTGTGGAAATGAATTAAGTGTGGTCTCTGACTTCCTCTAATGGGAAGAAAACAGCATTTATGATGGTGATCATATTTAATGTAATTGTAGTTGAGTTTTTGCTGTTAAAGAAATAAGAGAGGTTCAATAATCAATATAACACCTGCTGTGAAATGAAAACCAAGAATTTAGTAACAAATATTGCTCATAACGTTTAACTATTCATTTAACTCCGTCAGCAAAGTGATAATAGTGCATTCTGTGTTGCGCATTAACCTCAGAGTCTTGACGTGCGAACATATGTGAAGATTTATAACCCTAGACCGCAGATGAGCTGTGGAGCTGTGCTTGGAGTGCTTTTAAACAGTGGTATTTAAAGATAATGAGTCTAAAGACCATGCTCCATTAGGGTTAACCTGACTTGGCTGAAGCAGCAGAGAGTAACATGGAAATCTGGAGCTTATACTGTAAAGCACATGCTGGAACACTGCCATGCATTACAGGGATAGCTGTCTTTTTGGTTAAAGGAGTGCAGCTGGGAAAGCAGCCTAAATGGGTCAAAACGTGAGGGTATTGGCGGCTGCGCTTGTGTGTTCACACACTGTGTGTTACTAGCTGTGTCTTACTGGTTAATCATTATAGTATTAAGGAATCAGCTACTGCCAGCAGTAGTAAATGCATGATGCTTCCTGCCAGCAAGGCTTTGTTTGAGCATGCCAGGGGCCATAACTTTTCATTAATCCATCATCATTGCACAGAATGAAGTAATATGGATGAAATGAAAGGACCCTTATTTCATGTACAGCCTGAATGGCAAGGCTTTTAGGTAGCCATTTTCCTGTGTTTTTGAGGTTTTTCATTAAGGAAAGTGGTAGTTTTTGTCACAGGTCCACAGACTATCATCATAATTCAAAGACTTGGGAAGTATTTTTAGAGTGTTATGTGTAAATGTACACACAAACACACACTGAGACTGTAAACTGTTTTGGCCTGTGTTTTAAAGCTTGTCATGGTAGTGAGTTTTAACACAATGGTACATGTGAGTGGAAAATTATAATCACAGCTTTCTTCTACTGGTTAATAGTGTATATGGAATAAATACTGCTAAGCACAGCTGCTGGTGAAATCACTTCAAGAAAGGTGTGGTGATTGATGGATAGATAGAGTGAGGCTGCATACACCACCTATTTTTCACAGGTGCTATTACTTTTCAGTTTGATCCAATTTTGTAACTTGTAGTAAAAATTAATTATAAATATCAATTGCCGTAGCGCTGTATGGAGCATGCTGAATTTAGTTATATAAAAAATATACTGAGTGTAATGAGACTGACTTCTATTAGTCTTATTATTGTTTTGCTGTCTAGTGTCGACCAGAGGAGGATGGGTTGTCCTTTTGAGCCTTGGTTCCTCTCAAAATTTCCTTCTTCTTGCTTTTAGGCTTTTTCTCGCAACTGTTTCCTTGCTCACTTGGACCCAGAATTTCTGTAAAGCTGTTGTGACAATGGCCGTTATAAAAGCACTATATAAATAAATTTGGACTTGACTTAAAACAGACACGGATGCATGGGACAGCGTTTTGAAACAGTAATTTGGAAAAATTAGAAATTAGAAAAGTAAAAAACACAAAAAATACAACTATATATAAATATTATAATTACAAGTCAAAATTTAGGGTTAAAGTGGGCCATTTAGGCTTTGCTGTGTAATAGTGCCACATTTGATATTGTATAGCAATTCAAACATATTTAGTAATTGTTTTATGTATTTTTAAATGAGATGATTTCTGCTAAAGTGAACTGAGCATTTAAAAAATGTTAATTGAAGATTTTGGGGGTTTTTTGTATGGGAGGGAAATGGAAGCTATGGCTGCACAAGAGAAGGTTATAGTAGCAGGTGAAGGACCTACCTGAGTTCTATAGTGAAAGGCTGGTCCACCTGCAGGGTCCACTCACAGCGGGCATTGGTAGGGTAACTTTCCAAAACCAGGTGACCCTGCCTCTTCCTGATCACTCCACCACATGCTGAAGTTGAGGAATCAATTGATCAGCTTATCAGTATATCCACCTACTTATACCCCTGTTTCAATGGAGTGAATTATCATCTATCTGTCCACCAATCATCAATTCACCCATAAAACAGAATCCACTTAATTATCAACAGCAAAACCTGCAGAGCTATAATTATGTAAAAGAGTTTACAACTAAAGTAACTATCATATAAAGTGCTAAGTTGTATTTAGTTATTGTTATGTATCTTTATGTCTTCATGCCTGCCAGACATGTATTTCTGTAAGTCTGAATTGAGTAGGTAAACATGTTTTGACTTGGCACAGTACAATTGACAGTTCCTATAAACAGTCCTTCCAAATACTGGAATGCCAAAGGCTGTTTATAAATGTCATTGTTTTGTGTAGAGTGACGAAAAGAAAAATAATATGGAAGGCATGTAGAAAAAATAGCTTACTCATGCAATCTCCACCAGACCACCCGGGGCGACACTCCGCACAGTACTGGCCTCTAATGAAGAAGTCGTCTTTGGGACCCCATGTTCCATTATTGCAGCGCTTGCAGTTTTCAAATATGCTGCACCCTTTGTTGGGAGAAAAAAAATTGTGCAAAAAGTGGGCAGTTGAAAATGTTAGCTGTGAGTTCATAGAGAGAATATAAAAAGTTTCAGCCTTTAAATTTGGAAAACTCTACTTTCCCCCAGGCTCTACAAGCCTCCCCCACTGTGCCCAGGACTGTGTAAGGTGCTAAAGACATTAACTTCTAGCTAACTAAGCAGATAGCTTAAGTGCATTCTGACTTCCTGAAACGGACATGTTCATAGAACCCTGAAGAGCTCTGTACATTAGGGATGGCTTTTACATATGGAGTGAGGAGGCTGGAAAAGAGCAACATGGAAACTTAAGCAGACCCTGAACATGTACAAGGCCTTGTGCAGGTATCAGATGTTCTATGACTACACTAGCATGTAAAGCACCTTCCACGGGTTCTGAATTTATGAGGCTGTTCGTAAAAGAATATTTTTTCAGAACACTCTGGCAGTAAAACAGTTGTCCAGGTATGAATTTAACTATGAACATCTGGTATTCATGCACACGCAGTCAGACAGAGAGACAAACAGACACCCCCCACACATACACATAATGAACCTAGAACATGTCATTTTATTTGGTAACACCCTCTCTGGGTTAAAGAGGAAAAACAACCAAAGACAGAGAGTAGTAGAGTGGGTCCATACAGACTGGGTCACACGGCCTTTTAAACTGAGCTATCACAGTCACCTAATGACCTAAATGTTTTCCTTCCCTTCAGATCCTCAGGGAAATGACAGTTATAAGTGGGGCTTAATTGCCAAATCAAACACATGTGGAAACAGTGCAGACATTGTGAGAGGTGGAGAAATGAAACACATGTCCATAGAGAAGCACGCTTTATCAGATTTTAGAGGTATAATCAACCAGGAGATGAAACAGACTATGGCAGTTTGTAAAAGGATAGTGCGGGTGTAACAGATACCTTATACAGAACGCGAGAGCTATGAGATGAAGAATAAATCTGCACTACCATTATAGCCGTGAAAACCACAAATTCACTTTTTTGTTCACCTGATGACTTTGAAATAATAGTATTGTTTTCTAGCATAAATACAGTTGTACACTCACCGGCAAAAAATTAGTAACTTTGCATGTTTATGATGGTAGTAACTTGGATGATGGGGCTATATATACCTGTGGGGTGTGTGATTCATAGATTGAGAAGAGGTGGTATAGTGAAGTAAATATCTTGTTTGATGTGTGGAAAATGGGTCACAAACAGATGTTAACAATTGGCAAAAAGGAAGCATACGGTCAAGCGGCGCCACCAGCAGTGGCAAAATCCCAGTCTAGAACACTGGCTCACCTGGATGGATAATACAGGGGTCACATTCGTTTCGAGCATTCCTGCAGCACGGTACAGCGTAGCCCACTGGGGTCCCCTGAAGAGGGCATTTACATCGGATCACATCGTACTCACAGCATCCTCTACACATCACATTCCACTCCGGCCCAGGACAGTAGTTATACAGGAATCTGTAGTCTGATAGAAAAAGTGCATCACTGTTCAATCAGTCACTACCATGGGTAAAAGTAAAAGACAGCCTGCATCGTTCTACCCAAATCAGACCAAAGTCACTGAGGGCTGCTTTTTTATAAGTACATTAAGGTTTGGACTAAATTCACTGCCAGTGGAATATCTCCATTACAAATCTGGTATTCTTCTTTGCCAGCACTAGGACAGTTAATTGATTTGTTGATTTTTCTAGTTAGGCCTTTATAGTTTAGGGTTATGTTTAACTGAACACCAATGTTGTGACACTCCCTGCCACTGCCTGCTGTTCACCTCAGACTTGAAGGCTAGTGAACTGTACAGACAGGAGTGAAAGTGGACTAACAGAGTTATTACTGTGTAAATGAGCATGTAAAATTGGTTTCAACCATGAGACTGACCTCTCAGTGTTAAAGGACAAAACTGGATGATGATGAGTTAAAAGTAAATAAAAGGGAAGAAATCTTCCATAGACGTTCTTTTGGGTTGAAATCTGGTGACTGCAAAGGCCACAGTGTATGGTTTACATAATTCCATGCTTATTAACCATTCGGTTAAGTAATTGACGTCCCACAAGAGACCACTCCCATCAGTATAAAAACAGTTTCGTCATAGGATAAAGGTGGTCACTCAGAATACTCAACTGACCATATCACTTTTTTCACATCATTGCAGGCAATTGCCTGTGGTTTTTGTATCATTAAACTCTCAAATGTGCCTTTGTCTTTGTGATATGATATACACTAGTATATTACTATTGCTTTGATCTCTCTACTATAATATCCATTTCTAGGTTGTTTCAGACTAAAATCCACCCCTCAAGTCTTTCTCCTCTAAATGCAGATGTCACTGTAGCTAGTCAGTTGAGCTGTAACTGAAGCTTCTGCCATCTGGTAACATCTGCAATAGTTATGTTTCCTCTATTTGTATAGTAATTTCATTATCCAGTACTCTTTTGATTCTCCTCCTGGCTTCTCATGGTATTTTTTCCCTCATGCTCCCAGGAGAGGATTCGTGCCACTGTTGGCCTTGGCTTGCTCAACGTTTCGGTAAAGCTGCTTTGGGATAATGTTTATTGTAGAAAAAAAATCAACTGAATTGAATTGTTTACCAAAAACAAGAAATGTCCCTTCCATATAAGAACCTTGTAAGGAATGAATCCTCATCTCCCAGAGACTGAACCATTCTCTGATGCTGAATGGCTCATTAAACTAAACTTTAGCTGTTCTTAGCCAAGAGCTGTTCGTAGGTATGTTTTTGCAGTTCTCTGTTTGTCTTCCCAAAGCGGGGCGAGACGGTGAAATTCCAGCTACAGCATCGAGTTATGGCGTGGCCTGTGTTATGTAACCCACAGCTCAATGTCCTTAGAGAGGTGGAAACTCAGCTGAGCAGACGTGGAATGAGAAAACAGAGAGAGAGAAACCTTGAGCAGCCTTTCTACTGACTCGACTCCATTAGAGATAGCCTGTGCTCCTGGTGATCTGTCCATGGAAACGGCCTTGCACGTGTTGTTGTTGTTGTTGCTGCGGTAGTGGTAACTATGAGCGGTTTTAACTCCTCCTCTGAATCTGAGTAATACATGTGATTCATCACAGCGTGACGGCTTTTGTTTTGGTGAGGTCTGGACGCTCTGCTGAAAGGCAGGTGGTTCATGTGAGGGAGAGAAGATTAGCACATTTTTGGATCCAGCTGAGTTTTTGTATGTAACAAAGAATTACAAGCCATAAAAAAAACTGTGACAAGCAGCATGAAGAAGAAATGACTTTTTAAAGAGTAATTCCACTGATTTTGTAGATAGTTCTAATAAGATGGTTAAGATGTAAGCAAGGAGTGTTTTGATATGAAACGTTCCATATTTAGAAATCTAGACCTCCAAAGCTTTTAAAACCTCTAAAAAACACCTCACTGAATGTTATTACATGAAATATTTAGGAATATGCTGCCTGATTCCTGAGACTTTATATTACAATATAAATATATACAATATAAATATATATTACAATATATAGAACATTTGAAGAACCAATGGAATTTCCATTTAAGACCATACACAGAAGCTGTAAACAAACATAAGGACTGACATAATGCATCAAAATACCCACAAGGTTTAATGGTCATTGTTGTTTTAGACCATAATCTACTGTTTTCATGGCAGACAGCAGTGAAATGGGCTACAAATAATTACATTTACCCTCAGGGCTTAGCCAATTAGCACAGTGCACTAATATAAACAAACATAAGGAAGTCATATTGGTGGTTGTATGCAGATATTATTTGGCTCAGGTTTTAATGTAGCATTTCATAACCTTGGGTCAAATACCTGTTCCACACTTTACAGTCCAGGCAGACAAACAGACTCAGTTGTTGCTGAGCATTCATTCTCTCCCACAGTGTGTGACGTTATTTATGTGTTCCTGTGAATTTATGACAACACTCCGTGAACATGTGCTGTGCACGCTGTAATTCAGTCAGTCTGTCTCTTTCACCCCCAAAATGAGACACTTTTTACATTTTTGTGGTTTTCCTTGACAAACTGCAAAAGCCACAAGCATACTTGGCATGGTTATGTATAAAGAAGGAAAAGAAAAAAAAAGGGCGGTTGTTTGTTTATGCACCAAAGACATTCGAGGGACCAGCGCACATCTGACTACACAGAATGTAAAAACCTAAGCAATTTAGCTAATGTCAGTTATACACATCTGTGCTGTGCAATCTTTTCTTCATGTCTATTCTTCATGTATTACATCACTGCCTTTGACTTGTTTTGCAAGTCTACACTGACTGCACAGCTCATCAATCTACTGTATATGTCTGAGGGTGTGCAATGAAAGGACTGTGGGTTTGGTAAGATGCTTCAGAAACTTGAAGAACATAATTGTTTGGGCTGTTTCAGCCTGGCTGTTCTCTCTCAAACCATAGGCTCTTTTCCCACAGTGCAAGGTGCTGACTTTGAATCTGGAAGCCAATCCATTATTTTGAAGAGCATTTTGAGGCAGAAGAGTTTGCAAACAGTGAAGGCCCAGATTATATAAGATTATGTATGATGCATGTAAATCAAAGAAAGATCAAAAGAAAGATCACTACATGGTAAGGCAAGTATCCGAAAAGAAGACATCTTATATAATAAATTTGCACATGCAATGCTGAAGTTAGCAATGTGATATTAGCTTTAATGGAAGTGAAGTGTTATCCTTTGACATTAGTATTTAACAGACAGTAAGCATCCATGGCCATTGGGTCTATAGGCAGAGCATGTCACATTCTTATTTGAAGAGATTGGTATGACACCCCCTTTTAGACCATCTATGGTAGCATGTCAAAGTCGTTTTTTTCTTCTTCTCCAAGAATATTGATTTGATCAAGGGCACTGTAGTAAATCATCTTGTGGAATAATTATACATAATTTAAGGCTTGTGCACATTGTAGAAAAACTGTAGTAGTGAATTGTTGATGGTTTGAGGGTTTTGATGCCATTCAGACTATAATCATTGTTGGATGTACAATACAGACAGTGATTCATTTACTGACAAATTGAAAGCCAAAAAATAGTACATCATACAGCAACATATGGTAATATAATAACTATAGTCATCGTAACACTGTTGCTGCAAAGAATGTGGTGCCATGCATGTCTATAAAACCAAGCATGTCCATAAACCCTTAGGCCTTTAGTCATTAGTTTAAGAACGGTGCGTTTGACGATTTATATACAATGCTGCGCAATAGTTAGTGAGTACCTCTTATTTTTTTAATTTCCAGTTTAAAAGCTGTTACAGTACAAATAGTAATTTTTCAGTTCATAACATCCATTGCAAAGGATTTGTAGCTGCAGTAAAGTGGTTACTAAGAAAAGAAAATAGACTAAAAAGAAGAAACATTGAAAACATATAAAGTGGAAGCGTTCTCAGGACATTGGACTGGCTACCACAGTCTAGACCTCTAGAATCTAGACCTCAACATCTTTGCATCTTTGAATGTGTTTGGAATGGTTAGAAGTAGAAAATGCAACCAACTTCTATGACTGAACTTTACAGAAAAGTTTACAAAATACAGAAAAATTTAATGTGATATTTAGTTGTTCTTATATTGTTTTTAATTGGGCTCCTGTGTAAGCCATAATTTACTCTGAATATCCTTACTACGATGCTTGTAAAAATAGAATATACATATATATATATAGGTTAATATAGTAGTCTCTTGCTTTTCCATAGTTTGTAAAGTAGTCTTTAGTTATCTGAGATATGTTTGAGTGCTCTTCCTCTTTTGACACTGAAGATGTCCAAGGATTCTGGGCTGTTATGTTACCAGGGAGTAAGGCAAGCAGACTGCAAGCTAGAGTCAGTGATAAAATCTGTAGGAAGACATCATTCTAAGCATACCTGGGTTGAGTAAACATGTACGGTTAAAGTGTTCTGGGTAGAAGCTGCTTTTGTACACTATGATCTAGAATCAGCTTCTCTAACAGTAATGACTGTTAATGACTGTTTTGTCCCTCTGCGCATGACCCTTCTTAAACACATGCCTATCACTCCGCACCCATACATGTGATCACCTAAGACCAGATTAGTGGTATGGACTATACTGGGTTAAGGTTCAGATCCGTGTGGGGAAGAACCCTCCACTGGAGCCTTTACCCGTGGCAGCACACACCCCTTCACCCAGGCATCCACTCAACACCTGCAAAACGCATACAGATTGCAGAGGTAAAGTCTGCTGCCAGATTTTACAAGCCAAGAGGAGCTTTTAAATCTCAGCATTAGGCAGAGACAGGAGGATACGGTGTGTATGTGTGTGTGTTTGCACTTTTTGTGTGTACATTTTCCTTGTAATTACCTTCATATTAGGCTTTTTTACTTGACAGGATAATTGTATAAATGTTAAGGAGGAAATGCTTTAGAAAAGTCTTTGGAAGAGAAAGATTGGCTCAACATTCTTGACAATATAGGGAAACATTTATAGTCAAACAGCTACTTCACCAAAAGCGGCTATGAATACACTGCCTGACACATTGCTGTATGATAGTGTAGCCTCATTTTTTCATATTTCATATTTATACATATTTGGACATATTTTCTTTCCAGATTTACAAAGACAGGTGCAGGTCACTAGTTCTTTTCAAAAGTAAATAAAATTGCTATATTTGCTTTGCAGATACCACAGTACCTAGTTCCTATCACAACCACTGTAAAGGCATTCAGAGCGGGTACGTTCCTCTATAATTCACCATTACACACCAAACTGCTATGATTTTGTTTACATCGCAAAAAAAAATTGAATTATTCCTTAAGGTATACCCTGGGTTACTGAAGTAGGATTGGATATTTATTCTTTCTCATTTATAATAACCATACTGACAAGAACAGGTCATTATTAGCACTTAATTAGAAACGTCATGAATATGACCCCTGGGTTTATTGTTTGTTATGGATTGATTGTATAGATTCTCTACACTACATAACCACACCAGTTGTTACAGAGGTTTTGGGGTTGAGCTACATACTTTTAGGATTATGACAGGTTTCAATCTATCGCTTCTCACTTTCTCTTTTAGTTTACTAGCCATGCATAATGGTTTCCTGGCACTATGTCATGACAGCACAAATGCTTCTGGACAGCACCAGTGTATTAAAAATTAAGCTGTTTTTCCAGATATTTGGATCCCAATGTAGCAATGCAGATCTTTTTTTCTCCTTTCTTGAGTTATGCAATTGGTATCTGCTTTTTCCATCCCAGATGTGCACAGTTTTTTGCAGTGACATGAATCTGAAGAAGCACGGGGGGAACAAAAATAACTGAAGAATTCACCCCAACGGTGAGGAACCCCCCTCCACACCAAATGCCAAAGTTCGCCTCATGTGTCGGCCTAGCAGCAACTTTTCCAACCCATGTCCTAACTGTAACCATTGTCAGAGAAACAACCTGAAAAAGTGTTTCCTGTCCTAAGTGATCTGAGATCCAGGACAATTTCTTCCAGCACTTCTGTTCTGTGTATGTGCCAAGGTCCCTACTGCCACCATGAGCGATCTGAGGACAGGTTTTATCAGTTAGAGCCTGTAGGTTTGTGGTGGTGACTCAGCTTTGAAGTTGATCCAGACATCGACATCATCCCCGGGAACAAAGCCCTGGGAAAACTCCTCCAGCTTTCTCCAAGAGTTGCTAGTCATCTGTGACCTCGACTAAACCATATAACCTTTAACCTCACTGCAGGCCATAAACATTGAACCTCGACATCTGTGTCTGGTGAAATCAGGCTCCCGTGAGATTAAACTTGCTTACTCATCGCTAATGTAAAAAAGAAATAAACTCCTATTTTCAGACTATCAGCACATCAGAAACTGCGATTTTACTCTTGATTGTGAGAGTTCATCTCTGCATGCAGTGCACTGTTTTATTGGACAGTTGGGATTGGTACCAATGGCACCAGTAACAGTACCAACATCTGCAGGGATCGTCAGCAAATCTTCTCTCCATTTGCATGAGCTCCGGTGGCTTGGTCAGAAGTCAATTTATTTGTCATCAGTGTAACGTCATTGTTCAGTTCAGTCTGGTGCAGACTTGCATCTGTGAATCCAAACACACTGCTGTGCATAACCCTGTGAACAAATGCCTTTGTTTAACAGAACTCTGATTTAACACTGAAACCATCCCGCCAGTGCAGCTGCCCGTTTTCATCTCCCCAGACTACTCTCATCTTATTTTCTTTTGTCTTTCTCACTGCTGGCTACTCAAGCTGATCTGGGATGAGTCTTCCACACAAAACGCAGCGCGAATCTACAGCTGAGGATCATTACATTTGCCAAGGAGACAAGCGGATAAAAGCAGATGGTGCTGAAATGTAGTTGTGCAGTTCAGAGTTTAAGCAGAAGTCATTTTAATAATGTCTGTACTAGACTAATGCTTACAGTATGTCATAGATGATGACATCCCTCCGGCTTGATGCTTCACTGATGTACAAAGTTGCAGCAGGAAGTAACAGTACTATCAAGCTTAGTACTCAGGGAATGTTGAAATTAGCATCAGAACCAGTTTATAGGGAGTCTGGCCACTTCCTGTTTCTCCCGTTATATCTAAAACATTATTTCAAAATACTAGAGGGTGACAGCGAGTGGGTGTTAAAGAAGATAAAATATGTTTTAGCCCAAAACCTTATCTCAAATTTGGTTGCCTTAAACATATCATACACATTTCATGTAACAACTTTCTGTGAGTCCTGTAAGTTTTGGAATGAGTTTATTTACATCTTAATTTAACATACTTTTTGAATACAGTTTTACCTACATACACCTGAAATATGCCACGTTTCTTCTGTGAAAATACCAATGTAGGAACGGGAATAGGTTTGGGCACATGCTTAATATTAAATGAAGAGATTGGGGCAAAAAAAGAAAAATATCAAGGAAAAGCAGTGCCAGGTCTGAGGACCTCTGTGACATAAGCAAAGGAATAAGTAAAAGGAAAACCTAGAAGGAAGAAACTTTGGGATGTTGTTTTGCCCAGGCCAGTGAAGTGTACTTGCTGGGACTGGGACAGTGGCGAAAAGAGCCGGCTCTGTTGCTCTTCTCTCTTCTCTCTGCAGCTGTCTGCTCTTGAAAAGGCCTGAGCGATTTAGCAGTCATGGAACAGGAAACTCCTCTGGGTTTCTGTGGGCACTGGCTTGGCCATGGTGCGCACACAAACACTCACACGCACACACACACACACACACACACACACACACCATGTGTACATCCAAACCTAGATATCTCTGGACAAGCCCTACAATGCTCTAAATATAGCACCACCTCCATTCCTGAAACAAACCTCAGACCTGTTCAGATATCTTTGTCAGCTTGATATCATCCTTTCTTTGCTCTGCTTTGGCTGAGGGTGCGCTGAATGGAGGTCAAACAGAAAACTGAAATATGTCCATCTGCAGGTCTTATACACATTAGCGCATGAGGCAACCCATAACTTTCAGATGAACTAATATTACTTTCCCAAATGTGTCTTTTTTCACACTCTCCAAATGAAAAAGCCTCTCCTCGCTTGACCTTGGCCTCACTGTTCACCACCCATTGGCAGTGCTTACTCAATGGGGACCCAACGCAAATAAAACAAATTAGGTGGCGCTGCTTAGACATTTAGTGGAATCTCGGAAACTAGATGAATGTCTGCAGGAACCGTGGCGTGGGGAGATCCCTGAAATCCCTGAATTCAACAGAAAAGAATGTTTTGACAGCTTGCTGGACTCATGGTAGAAGTTCTCCTCTGAGAGTGACTTAAGACCAAATGCTCCTCAGAACGTCCTAACCTGAACCATTATAGGGGAAACCACAAATCTGTTCTCAGATCACTGAACATCAACAGCAAGCACGTCAGATCTGGTTATTACTTAATGATTCTGATGAAGCAATTCTGTGGAATCACCCCCCTATGCTGACTAATTGCAATGGTTTTCTATTTTTCCGCAGAACCCGCTTCCCTACATGTAGCATTGGTCCCCTGACCTTGACCGTATTACCGCAACAAGTTTTTCAGCATCCGTGAGGACGATTACACAAGCTCTGGGGCAATAATTATTTCTCCTTTACCCATGTAATTGCTTAAAGACGTTCCATGAATCTAACCCACACTGTGATTTTTAGAAATGTCCCTGAAGGCAAGTTTCTGTAATGGATCCAAGATTCAGATTCGACATATTTCTTTCTCACCACAAAAGGTATCTGCAAAAAGGGGAAAATGCTTCACATTTTTGCATCCGATACCTTAATTATCCAAATTATAGCATGTCTATGCATGTTTCCAGCACTGACGTTGTAATTGTGGAAGTCACGATGGAGCACAAATTCCTAGTAAGAGCCGACACGAGGAAAAAGAGAGGTGCTTCCTTTTAAACACAGTCATTATGGAGAGTTGCCAGACACTTCCGGGGAACACCTCGCGATGCCTCAGTCAGTTTTCAGGAATGTCTTGAAACTGACTTGCAAAAAAATATTTTCCATCTGTCTAATGTCCCCCAATTGTTAAAGCATGAGTAAGAGGAATGAGGTAAAGCTGCCACAACTGGCCAAAAATCACCAAAGCCTCTCCTTATCAACACAAGACAGAAACACGCTGAATCTCAAAACAAAGAGACAGCCTCAACAGCAGAACAGTCCATCCACAACAGCACTCTGCTCATTTCTCTACACTGTGAGGAGCATTCTGTCATTCAGTCGAAAAGATCACATGGTAATAAACAGTGTAGCTGGTCTCATTCAGCAAAGCAAGTTAACATTTCAGAACAACAACAGCAATGTTCTTCATCAGGTCAAGCCTGAAAACACATAGTCCCTTCTTCCTTTTTTACAGTGCGGAGCAACAACAACAACAACACAGGCTTTATCTTATATTGGTAGTGATGAAAAAAGAAAGAAAGAAAGAAAGAAAGAAAGAACAAGACTCTGAAAGAAACAGAGCCAGGACAGGAAGTGAGACAGAGTGAAAGAGATAAAGTCAGTAAAGGACTGCTGATGCTAGCTTAGAGAGAACAAAAGGCTGAGACAGAGAGACGCTTTAAAAGAGAGACTCAGAGATGGTGGCACATGTGATTCAGACTCTTACCATATGGCCAGGTTGTGCCTGGGGGCAGCAGGAGCATGAAGATGAGGAGGCTGATGAAGAGCGGGGAGCTGTGAGGGAGCATGCCGCCTGGCCGCTGGCTCTGCCACTGCAGCCGCGCCACTGAAGGCATGCTGCTCTCTAGAGCGCTGTTTACTTTCTGAGCTCAGCTGGTTTGACATCACCCTTCTCTCTCTCCCTCTCTCTTCCATTCCCTCCCTCTTACACACGCTCTCTCTCACTCTCTCTCTTTACATCTCTACCTCCCTCTCCCCCCACCAACACAGTCACTCCCCTCTTTTTTCCTTTAACTCAACACTCTCGTTCTATGTCGTTCTTTCTTCTTAATTCCTTCTAACTTCTTTTTGTATTACTTTCTTTTGTCTCCCCCCCCCCCCCCCCTCTCTCTCTCTCTCTCTCTCTCTGTCTCTCGCTACGGGCTTCATGTTACAGTGTGAAGAACTCTGCTCGTAGGTAGGATGGACCTCTTAAAAAAAACAGCAACTCTCCTTTAGCTCTCTGGTCAGCCTACGTCACTGCTGATGAATAAGTCTAAGTTCCATATGTGGACCCACTGGGCTCACACATGTCGACACGAAGCCTACACTGTCATCTCTCTGTGTTCTTTCCACATAGCTGAGATACAGTACTCTGCAAGTACCCTGATTTAATTAGCAGAAAAATGCCCACTATTTGCAAGTTATTCATTTTTATTGTCCAAAAACAGAAACAGAAACAAAAGAGCACAGAACACTAAATGTAATGTCAGTCTTTATTGTGTCCATGCTTTTCCTTTATTAAAGCTTCCTTTTTTTTCAGGACACTTGCTTTCACTTTATTAAAGAAATCTGCAGATTTATTAAAGTTTATTGAAGAAATCTGAAGATTTTTACACAGTGCAAGTTCAGTCTTAGAAAGCGGTTGCATGACTTACATAACTCTCACAGTAATCCTGAAAGATTTGGTGGTGTTGAGGTCTGGACTCCGGGGTGGTCACTCCAATTTTCCGAGAACACCCTTAGCCTCTTTGGTTGATTTTAATTGATTGAGTACTTTTTAGTTTACTTCTTTTTCTTAGTAAGGGCTTCCTGGTAACTACACATCCTTTCAGACCCATCGTGTTGAGTCATCTTCTCACTGTGAAAGGGTGGACAGAAACACCTGTGGGCCTTTCAGATCTGAAGCAAGAGTGGAGTTTGATTTTATCCTCTCTCTAAGGCTAAGCTGACACTTCACAATGTTAGCCCTGATTTTCCACTCGCTGACAGTTTTGGGAGCTTACAGAGAAATACCCCAGATCAGAAGAAAATCAACATTCGCTCAAGGGTTCTAAGTCATCTCTCCATCGCTATGTACAAATTGTTCAAAGACGCCATCCAAGAGACTTGCTGATGCCTCGCAGACACCTGACAGATATCAAGCAGGGTAAATATCTGGACTTGTGGGGAGAGTACAAATCCTGTAGTGTATAAAGTTCCCTGTTTCACTTTTTGCATGTGTTTCCATGAAAAAGCATGGTTTGGAGACCAGACATTGCAGGGGAGTCCTCTAACTGAACGATCTTGTATTGTGTGACTCTCTATTGCTGAACAATCATGCAGTGTTCAGCACAGCGATCTCACAGCTTTGAAAGTCATACAGTGTGTCCGTAGCTTTAAGAACTTCGTATCTGATGGTGACAGTTTTGGTGGTCTTGTGCATTCGTTAAGAGGCCCATTTTCTGTCTTTTATATAGTTTGGGAAACTCCTTCATTTCCACTCATTTCCATTGACCTTTCCCTTCATTATGAAAGAGGATTATTGTTTACATAATCTCCTGAAAATGAATAACTTAATGGCCATTTCAGCTGGAAGAAAAATAAATGAAAGGAGGTCTCTGATTTTTGCACAGTACGGTAATTTGACAGGATCCCACATTAATATCAAATATCTGTCCAGCATCAGATAAACCAATGCAGTTGCATGAGGTCAGCACCAGTTCCTGGTCTCTGTGCTTGTTTGGCATTATATAATATCTGTAATGAAATGATAAACAAGTTTCATCACAAAAAATATTAGAATCCCTTTATTTGTTCTGTATACAGCACAAGCAGCTCAAATTCAAACAAGTATTCCAAACACTCTAGAGATCATATATCATTGAGCTGATCCAAAAATAACAAGATTTAGCACTGATCCCACCCTCTCCTCGTGCCTTCACCTTTCATCGGCCCTGCACTGTTTACTCAGATGCATAAGTGTTTATTATGAGGCACTGGGTGGGTTTGGGGTGACTCTGGCCTTCCTGATGAACTCATCCATGTATTACATAGAACACTAGCAGAAACATTTTGATGCTAAGTGGCTGTAGATGTCATAACTGCTGGTTGATGCTTTAAGAAAATCAAAGGACCTATCCGTGCCCGCTCAAGGTGTGCTTTCAGGATAACATTTTCTATGTTGGTACAAGTAATACAGAATGTTAGCAATAATCTCATTTATCCCAATGGAAAATTATAGTACACAACTTTGGGTTTTTTTTTTTCAAATCACATTAGGTTTCCAGTTTGACGTATCAAAATTATTATATACAAAAATATATTATTCAGAAATGCTACATGGAAAACAATGCAAGCTTAGTTTATTCTTAGCTGTGGGAATGAAGGATGGAAGCCTGAGCTTGCTTGCAGTTTATAGTCATTTAACCCCTTAACTTACTTTTTGGTAAAGCACATTTGGAGTCACTATATTTTAATAAAGAGGGTGTTGAACTTAACCTGATCGTGCCATCTCTACCAATTGGCCAATCTACCCATGTTAGGCTAAAAACTTCCAGGTCACTAAGGTCACTAAGTCTTGCAGTAGATATGTCTTTCAAACTATAGATACTGTTTTCATTCACAGAGAAAGCAACAAGTAAATCTATGCACACGTAGATTGTTTTGGGTGGAATTTTTGAAGGTAAGCTTATTTTTTTCAGCATATTATAGTTTCAGAGGTTTTGATGAACAGAATTATGTAACTTTATACTACAAAAAGGAGTCTAATAAGGGTCAAATAATTGTTTCCTTATGCTAAAGATGTCTTTACTAAGCAATGCATTTAAAGTTAGCTATTTTTTTTGTTATTATTGCCCCAAACAAATAAAAATGCAAAAAATAAAGATTGTTATAGCTAATTCACTAATTCAACCAGACGGGTTACAAACGACAATTACATGAAATTTGCCCTTAGTAAAAATCTTAGTAAGATGACATGATAAATAAATACAGTCTGTTCTAACATTGTGAGTTTTAATCTACATACAAAGTAATATCATCCAATAAGTGTCTCATCAGGTTACATGGGATTTGCCAACATACTGAAATGCTTCCTACTTCAGCAGCTATGAAAAAGTGCATATGCGGGTGAAGCATTAGTGCCAATGTTTACCAGTGAAACCTTATGTTGCTATAATACATCCCACATAAATAACACAGTCCATCGGCCACTCTCAGGTAGCCACCTTATCATGGAAGCAATACTTCTGTAACCCAGCGTACTAGTAATATAAATATTTATCTTAATCTTACTGCTGGATCACTGCAGCCATAAGGACTAAAGGGCAGCGTCCTGGTAAAGCGTTTATAGCATCATCCATCATGTCATCCTAAGTCTGAAAAAACATGTTCCAGTTTGTAAATCATGTTCTCTAATTTGCATACAGCATATCCCCACAGCCTGTGCTTACCTGAGGTAGTTTTGTGCCTACTCACTGCTGTTGCTGCAAAAAAGAAGGCAGACAGCAAATGTAAATAACGCAATACACAGCCATTACTGTGTAAACAAGGGAAGTCATGCAATAGGATACTGCAGACTGAGCCTGGAATGGAAAGAGCAGAGCAATAGCTGTGACTCAAAATTATATTACAAGTCCTTTTCACAGTAGCCGTTTCTGCTTGTTTTGGGGTTCCTCAGTTGAACTCTGGTATCAAGGTATCAAGAAAGCAGGCACAAATCCCATTTCACCCTTCATTGCTCTCTAGCAGCTCTGCAGACTCACATTTCATACACAGAGCCAACAGTGTCCTAATCAATCGGACAACAGAGTTACAGGAAAAACTTTTTTATTTGATTGTTTTAATTAAAACCTGTTAGTGCCAGCACCATTGAGGGACAGCTGCACGATGCAGGATTACATGCACTCAGACCATTAGAACAACTGCCCTTAACACCACATCTATGCCGCCAAAGACTGCAATGGTGTCGTACCAGACTGTAATAGAGTGACTCAGAATGGTAGCGGGTCATCTTCAGTGATGAGCCCCGTGTTTGTCTTGATAGAGGCAACCAACGAATCTGTTCATCCATTAAATATGATTTAAAAGAGACCTATTATACTTAACATAATAGTATTATAATTGTACATAATTGTATTGTTGGACTAAACCAGTTTATATTTACATGCTTTAATGGTTTAAAAACACATTATTTTTCTCATACTGTACATTTGTCTAAAATGGCTCCCTGTCTAAAGACCCCCTCTCAATGAGTTCAATGATTGGTCAACTAGCTTACACTGTTCCAATTGGTCAAACTGGCTTCTGTGGGCAGGGGCTGCTTCCTTTGGTGGGTACTCTGAGCTTTGTAACTTGCTGACCATTTACATGCATACACACTAAAGAAAACTGAACAACTGGTAGGCTAAAGCATAATAGGTCTCCTTAAGGAAAAGACTCCATTCAGCATCTCACACACCCAATATGGAGTCATATGGTGTTTAGTCTGTAGCCCACTGTCCCCAATGTATATAACATACAGTATATATATATGTGTCTACATGTCTACATCAAACTAAATACTACAGTATGTGGCTAAAAATATGTGGACGGCACCTCTCCTTATTACTGAGTTTAGGTGATTTAGTCACACTCATTGTTAACAGGTGTATAAAAGTATGCACACAGCTTTGCAGTCGCCATAGACAAGAATTGGTAGTAGAATGGGTCTTGCCTAAGAATTTAGTGACTTTAAATGTGGTACTGTACTAGGATGCCACATTTGGCCCAGATCAGTTTGCAAAATTCCTACCATGCTATATCTGTCCCAGTCAACCATAAGTGCACTTGTAAAGTGGGAGCATCTAGGAGCAACCATAAAAGGGTGGATCACACAACCCCACAGAGCAGGGCTGCTGAGTGCTTAAACATGTATCATGTAACATAAAACGCTGTTGCATCGCTCATTACAGAGTTCCAAACTTCCTCAGCATGAGAACAATTTGTCAGGAGCTTTACGTACTGGGTTTATATGAATAAGTAGCTCCTTAAAAGCCTAAGATCACAATGTACAATGCCAAGAGTCAGTTGGAGTGGTATACAGCCACCACTGAACTCTAGAGCATTGGGAACATGTTCACTAGAGTGATAAATTATGCTTTACTATCTGGCAATCTGATTAATTTGGTTTGGCAGATGCCAGGAGAATATTCTCTATTTAAGTGCATAATAGTAACAAAGGAGTTGGGTGCAGATAATGATCTGAAGCTGTTTTTCAGGGTTTGGTTTCGAAACCTTAGTTCCAGTGAAGAGTAATCTTAGATCTCTTAAAATATATTTAGAGAAAATGTTATGCTTGTTAACTGTGTGGCAACAGTTTCCCCTTCCCGTTTCAGTATAACTGTGCCCCTGTGCCCAAAGTGAGTTCCAGAAAGGCATGGTTTGATTAGTTTGGTGTGGCCTAACCTCATTGTTGGGGTGAACTGGATTGTCAACTGTGAGCCTGTGCTGTTTTGACTGAATGAGCACAAATTCCCACAGACCCACTGTTGTGGAAACCCTTTCCAGAAGAGTAGACGTTGGTGTAGCCCAACAAGAGTGAGATCAATTCCAAATTAACACCAATGGATTTATATAGGTGTGATTCTTAGGTGTCCACATATATGGTGCACTTACAACGGACAATCTTCTATCACAGAAGTTAGTGTGCATGCAGTGTGACCTGCTGAAATGGTCTGAACCATCACTAATGTGCTTCTAAAGAAGGTGGTGGTCATAAACAAAATGTTGCAACAGAAGGTGCAGGAAAGAAGTCCCCCAGGGTGAGCAGAACGTTAAACTAAATGTGTGTTGCTGGGAAGAGAATCGGTGTATATTTACGCTAACTCTGTAGTGCCAGTGATGACATAGGATTGTTTACAACAGTACCAGGGCTTCCCTCGAAGGTTACATAAGAGCGTATGGTTTTAATATAAAAACACTGAATCAGAATGGACACTCCTATTCATGGAATTCATAGTGGTGTGTTCATAGGACTATGAAATAAAGCAACATCAAGTGAACAACATTTTCAGTGCCAGAACACGACTTCATGGAAAACACTGCTCTGTAGAAGAAGCATCTTACTAATTCGTTCTAAGAACTGCGTTTGTCAACTTACCTTATGACATACACATGTGCACACATCTGTATGTGCTGTTCATGAGATGTTTCAGAAGAGGAATCTCTCATATTCCTGCCAAGATTTTAGCAGCAGTAGATTGTGTCTGCTCTCCCCATGTCACTGTAAAAACAATATTTTGTAATTGTTGTAATAATTGTTAGTTTTAATAATCTGCAAATGTCCTAGTTACTAAGACTGCTGTTAAATCAACAGTGATATCCGGGGGGGTGAGGGGGGCGGAGCAAGAGACTGAGATCAAGAGCGAGAGAGAGGAGGTACAATAGTGTTATGGTTCTATCAACCCTGCATCAATGCGTAGCCAAAACAGTTGTTATATTTTCTTTAAAATATGGGTTCCGCGTCAATGATGAGTCCTCACTACTGCCTTCCACCAACCAAACTTACTCCCAGCCCCGAGTCTCAGTAAAACAGAACAGGATCATTGTCACAAAAATTGTTGCATCCAGAAGGAATCAACCAACAGGAATTAAACTTTGATGGATAGGTTTGACATTGTGAGACATGTAAATCATTCAAGTTTCACGCTCAGCTGCAAATGTGACGTGAGCAAGGATGGACCTTATTGCTGTGCCTGAATTGATCTAACAGCCACGACTGCAGACATTCAGCGAGCAGTGGTTCCCTCCATGAGTCATCCTGTTAGTGCCAGCACCATCGGCAGATGGCTGTACGATGCAGGACTACATGCACACAGACCGTTACAACAACTGCCCTTAACACCACATTAACGTCACCAAAGGCTGCAATGATGCTGTAACAGACTGTCAGGGAGTAACTCAGAATGGCAGTGATCTTCAGTGACGAGTCCCGCTTTTGTCTTGGTGGAGACGACCAACGAATCCATGTGTGGAGAGGTACGGTGGTCAGTGCCAATGCCCTGACATGCAAAATCTGCAGGAACTGTGTGAGAATATTCAAGCTGCATGGGATGGATTATGACAGGACACCATTAGGAACCTCTACAACTCCATGCCGAGACATCTGGCGTGTTACTTTAGCAAACATGGTGGTCCGATGCCATACTGAGAGACACTACTTCTGTATGTGTAGCTCAATAAATATTGCCCATATCAGTCTAAATGTATCATCATTTATTGTTCCTGGTAACCTTTATCTTCCTTCCCAATAGCATTGTAATCTGACACATCCTTCTGGGTGCAACTATTCTTTTGACAAAGAGTGTCCATTCCTTACTGTAAGTTAATGTAGCAATAATTTATTCCAAGTAATTTTGGTCTGTTTCTATTGACCCATTAAATTATGATACAATATAAAAGGGCAACTGGTGTTTTCAAAGTGTAAAAAAAAATGTTGACTCATCGCTGATGATGTCATGAATTAAACTGTGACGGCATATTATATCTGCAAACTCAACAGTCCAGTAGAGCATTATACGATTTGTATCCGACTTAGACGAACACCGGTGGGGAATTTTTGAGCTAACTTTACAAGATGATAGGGCGTTATGGAGCTCTCCAGTGACACATGACACATAATTACGTTCAATATGTGATTTTTGAAGTGCTGTAGATTGGTGGAGAAATGATGAAATGAACCCAAAATTTTTTTTCCAACAAACACCGGATCAAATTGCTAGTCTTTAGTAAACTGGAGATCACCAGGCTACTCACCTGTTGTCTTGTCTGAGTTGTCCATGTTGTTAGTGTCATAATCATGTGATCAACAACAAGTCACTGAGCATCAAGTCAACTAGAACTGTGTTCCTGGAGGCCCAGGGTCCAGCAAAGTTAGTTGATTTTCCTGCTCTTAATGTATCAACCCTGCCATTTACTGATGAGTACGAAAATCATCAACTGGACCCAGGCCCTCCAGGAATGACTCCTCCCCTGCCCTAAACCTTAACGTTAAGAATGCAAAGATCTATGGATAATTATGCAAATTGTAAAAGATCCCTAGCTGGCCTATTTGTAAACCCTTCACCTTCTCCCCACCATGCTGCACGCTGTCTTTATGTTATATGAGAAGAGAGCAGAAACAAAGCTCCCACTGTAACGTTAGTAATGAAAAAGATTCTGTCTTTCTGTCACTCCAACACAGCGCCTAGCACTTACAGTGCTAACAAGGAGGGACAAGACTAAAAATCCCTTCCAACAAGCACTGGATCAAATTGCTAGTCTTCAGTAAACTGGAGATCACCAGGCTCCTCACCTGTTGTCTTGTCTGAGTTGTTCATGTTGTTAGTGTCATAATCATGTGATCAGCAACAAGTCATTGAGCAAGTCAACTAGTATGTGCTCCTAGGATCTATAGCAATGATCATCATTTTACTGAGCTGATGGTGGAGATGTGTGTGCCTTATTTGTTACAATAGTGAATAGTTTATAGATGCATTTGAGGGCTGCTTATGAAGTCATAATTTAAAACACAAAGTAATCTCTGCTGAATAATAAATTCTTAAATATTTCATTTAAGAATTTAACAAAAAAGCTTAGGCTAACAGCTCCAAACACAAATACATGAGTTTAGGTTTGCTCATGTTTGAGAATGCATGCTCAAAACATGTCTCGGTGAAGCTTCAGTGAGTCAGAATGAGTCTATACTGTGGGCTGTGAAGCTGTAGCATGTTAAGCTAATGCAGCAGAATGCTAGTTGCTATTAGAATAGCTCCATACCAGATCATCACTGTCTGAAAAACACACAAGTATCTCCAAAACTGTAACTTTACAGGAGTTACCTTTTATATCAGTTAATGTAATGTTTTCCTAGTAACCGACCATTTCCAGTGATGTTCTATTTGACACTGTGAATTAAAATGTGTGAAACTGTCCCTCCTCTCTCATCTTCACTCCTTACCAGTCTAATGTTGCGAGCATTAGACTTCATCCCTTTACTCACTAACCCTATGTTCACACTAGTGCTACTTCTTCATCCTCTCGTTTTGAACTGGTTCAACTTGACGCTACAGTGACTCGCCTCTTGAGGCACCAGGTGGTATTACACAACAGGATGTTCCTGGGTTAGCTGGTTAGCATGCTACCCTCTGTAGATATCTCTGCAAAATTATACCATAGATGTTTTTGACACACCATCAACATTATTATTGTAGCTAATTTTGGAATGTATAATGGATCATGATAGGTTCAAGCTCATTCATCACTGCTACATAGCACCCCACAAATGGCTTTTAGATTTAGACAGTCAGTGTTTTCAATGGCAAAATGTGAGCACTGCACTATGGTAACACCTTTGACACAAATAAACATCTAAATAATCATAATATGTCAATTCAATCCAGTAGTTAACATTTTAAAAAACACATTTTTGTGTGCTGGAGGTCTTTAAGTGGTCTCCCAGGCCCTTCCAAGGGAGACTGCATTTAGAACATGAAAGTGGTACCACTAATTCTTTGGTCTAAAGCAAAATGAAGAACTTGAAGTTGACCAGTTCCAGATGCAGGCACAAACGGTGCGTAATCTGAAGAAGCATGTTTTTTATGTGCTAATTACTTTGTTTACATTACTGCCATTTATGAGCAATGAAACTGAAGCTGTGCATATACCGTCTCACAGTGGAGTCTGAAAGTTGCTCTTGAGTCCTTTAAAAAGAATTGTGTTCTATGACGGCCTTCTAAAGAAGCTAAAAGAAACCAACCAGCGACATCTGTTTGCCAAAATAGATCTGTCCCTTTGGAGAGAACTAGACCATGGAAGAGATGTGGAGATATCAGTATCATGACACAAAAGAGCAATTACTTCGATGCCTGTACTTAGATTCCAGATTTTCCTGCATTTTCGGTTCTGATCTGCTTCTTTTTCTCAGAAGCTTCATAGGACAGTAATGTATATGTACACTGTGGTGTCTTTGACAGCAAAATCTGTCTCCAGAGTTCACAACAATAACCAAGGAACCATCAACAGCCATAATTCTGGGACAGGCAAGAGAAGAAGGGAAGAATGATTGGAAACACTTTTGTCCTGTGCACATGGTCAACTTCAGCTACATCACATGTATTTAATTGATACCAGTATGGTACAAGTCTTAAATCTAACATTCAGTCTTTCCAGCCAAGCCAATCCCGCTGTCCCTAGAAAGATAAGACTTGGAACTCCAATTCCATACATGGCAATTGGAAAAAGTGTAGCCATGTCTAAAATCACCTGCAGGACTGAACCATATAAAGCTTATCTAATGCAATCTTGCACACTTTGTCAGCATCATCCAATTATAATTTGTGAAGCACTACTTGGATGAAGTAAGTCCAGTTCCATTGATTTAATGCTGAAACGTTTAGGTCAGGAGTAAGGATGCAGACATACTGGCAAGTGGCTGGAATGTTTTCTGTCTCAAATCCAGAGTGGAACAGGCACGAAATTAAGCAATGGCTAGAAGAGGAGTTGTTCCTCTTGTGGTTCCTTTTTCAGGCTAGGCATTTGCATCCAACCCCTCAACACTAGTGTTAATTCACCTCTTTATATAATGTTCTACCACTGAAGTGTCCATATGACTATTGTAATAGGCACCCTCCTTTTTTAATGGATCTACAGCTTCTGAATAGTATCCTAAACAGTATCTGAATGTTGTGATCTAGGTTAGTTCCCAAGCTAAGTGAGAACACAATTTTCCACTTACTCCAAAACTTGCTGATCAGCCAAGGCATGTCTGATGTTGACCATGTTTACCTCAGATTCTGGTTTATTTGCTCTTTTGTTATAAAGAGCTGACAAAGTCTCCATATGGTTAAAACTAGAGGGCTACAAAAGACTGGGAGATGTTGCCCACTGGCCTAAAAAGAAAGCAAAAATGATCCTGTCCCAATGATTGTTTCCTGTCCTGATTCCTCATGTAATTTTGTAACAGATTTGAACACTTTGAAGTTGAAGTACAGCACCTTTAGTTCCAACCTGTGGGGCAAATGTGTCTATTTGCATTTAAGGAAAATCAGGGTTCCCCATTAATGGTATTAAAATCTAGTACCCCAAGGCCAGTCGCAGATGCAAGAGACTGGTCTAGATTGGATCTTAGCCAGCTTCATTGACTCTGGTGAATGCCCAGGGAACACTGAGGGAAACTGTCGGTCAGATAATGGAAAGCGCAGAGGCGCAACCAGACAGAGAGGAAAACCCCACAGTGCAGACGGCAGCTCCGAGATTTTCCGTCCACCACGCAGACATAAGCACGCAGTCCATACACACAGTCTACTCCCAAACACACACAATACATGATAAATAGTACACTCAAGTCTTACAAATCCAACAACGTCTTTAAATGCTTTGATCCCTTTGCTTACCAACAGACCAGTGCCAGCTTACACATAAGTGTTCACATACAGCGTTCTGGAGGTTTAGCCCTTTCGTTCCGTCACTGTTTTTATTTATTCGGTGTGAGTGAGTGTGTGTGCATGCCTGTTTGGGTTTAACGGTGAAACCCAGTG
The DNA here is from genome assembly GCA_034552555.1 of Semaprochilodus insignis. Classification (NCBI taxonomy): domain Eukaryota; kingdom Metazoa; phylum Chordata; class Actinopteri; order Characiformes; family Prochilodontidae; genus Semaprochilodus; species Semaprochilodus insignis. Next base: position 52,200,140 of record CM067474.1, on the reverse strand, counting down.
TGTATTTTTGTGCAAATGCACGGGAGCTCAGCCAGAGGCAAGCTGAGCAGACACATCACGCTCACAGTTTGTTTTGGTTCTCCTTAGCAACAAAGTTTCCATGTTTAATGAATTTTTTCCAGACTACATATACCAGAGTGGCAAAAGAACATGCTGAATCTATATGGTGTTGCAATTAAGGCATACCTCTGTGTAATTGCGTGTGTATATTAAAGAATTGTGGTTTGCACTGTCTATGAGAGTGACAGGGAGAGAGTTCTCCTTTTCTTGACATGGGTCAAGTCCTTATGGGAAAGTCTGTTAACTTGGCGGTCATCCGCTGGGCAGTTATTTCCAGCCTTACAAGACCAAACTACTTTCTCTTGGAATAGGGAGGGACCAAAATACTCGAAACTGAAGGTTAAATATGCGTTTCAAAACCATTTTGAAAAGTCTGATAAACTCTGGCAAAAACCTCGTAAATAGTTTGTAGCATTTAGCTTAATAGCACACAAAAAAACTGATTTTTGGGCTTGTTCTGGCTAATGCACTTACACTGGAGATAATTTTGAGAAGATTAGACATAAAATTGTCCACTTGTACAAGGAATGGGAAAAACTCAACAAAAGCTTCCAAAACTGGAGTTCAACAATACAACAAAAACTCCTAACAACAGGGCCCATATTTACAAAGCTTCTCAGAGTAGGAGTGCAGACGTATGATTAGATTCCTCTCTTATTGACTATGACTTATGACAAGAAACAGATCCTACATCAGCACTCAAACATTTAGAAGCTTTGTGCATACAGATGCTTGTAGACCACCAGAACTGTCACCATCAGATAAACAGTACTTACAGCTTTCATCTTTAGGAGAGAGGGGAAAATCAAGCTTTTAGTCTTGCTTTAAATCTGAAAAAATCTCATCCTTTCACTATGAGAAGACAACACAATGCTATGCCATGTGTTTGAAAGGATGTGAAGTAGAGATTTGCATTCTTGTGTGATTCCCACGGGGTCTGCGCATCCCACCATAATATCTTGCAGTGCGGGACTAAATTTCAAAGTCATGTGTGGGAGCAGGTGGTTAACCAATCCAGTGCATGCAGGAGCTGGACAACATGTACATGTAGAGAAAACCCTGCAAATGAATAAATAGTCACACAAGAGTGAGCATGCAGAGTTAGAAATAAGTGGAAAAGAGCTAAATAACCAATAACAAAGTCATAAACTCATTCTAATAATAATGTGAAAACCACAACATTGTTATGCTACAAAAATGACAGAGCTCGTAGACAGGCAGTCGGCCTCAGCTGCGGAAGATGCAGTAAATAAAGGCTAATAAACCACAATTAAGCTGATTAAAGGCAAGTCTGATATGTGGCCGTTATTTTAATCATGATTATTTCAGGAGAAATTTATTCATTTGTGCATAGAGTATGTCACATATCGCATGTCATTTACCCTCATATGTGACCGTGTAGAAATGTCTACATTGCAGGAGGGTGCAGGACGAATTCAAGCAGAAGAACAGTCCTGCGCAGACCTCTTACATGTAGCTGTCACAAATCTGTTACTGAAAAGAAGGAAATCCAGAAAGTCCAGACCTCAGCATCACTGAATGCATTTGCGATTACTTGGACCATGAGAATCAGAAAATCCAACATTTGGGGGAAAGATATTCCTACAGATTTCTTGTGAAAGTAAATCAAAAAGAATGGAAGCTGTAAAAAGGGTGGACACACTAACAACACTATTATATCAGTTAAATATAATTAAGTGTGTCGTCTGCTTTATTCCCAGACACTGAGTGACATATACTTAATGGCCATTTTGAGCTTGTGTGTTTGTGTGAATGTGAGCGTATGTCAGTGTGGTGAGAAGAAAAAGCTGACATTTAATAGTGGTCAAAAGTACACGAGAGTCATTGCCAGAGCCTTGTGACCAAAGTCAACTTTTACAGCACACACTACAGCAGCCCTGCACTGCTTTTAAATAGTCTACTGAAGCGCCTCTGCTAGATACCTCTGCTCTTGGTGATGTTTTGTTGGTGGTTTCCACTGAAAATATTTGCCTGGCTGAATGTGTGAGCAGAGGGTGATCCTGCATATGACGTACGTGCTGATTGGATGAGTCAGACTTGGCCGCAAGCACATTCCACACGCACTGGGTGATGACCCGCAACCAAATAAACACACAGGATCCAGACTCATTGTCCAAGCTCATTTGAGGATATGAAGTAGTGTGCTGGGGCATGTGTCTATGGGTGTGCATGGTGATGGTTGATGTGTTTACCCACACTAACAAAAAGTAACGTGTTGAATTGAATTACTTTATTCAAATGTGAACATCGTTTCCACGTGAATAAAGCAGGTTTCCACAGCACGATCAGTGTCGAAAGACAAAGCTGTATTCACATAAAGTATTTTATTCGTGTTGAAACAATCTCCACAAATGAATCGAGTAAATTAAATGCATAACATTTCTTCTGTGTGTCTGTGTGGGACGGTAGTAAGCACAACAGGAGTAATGTTCTGCACCCAGTGCCAGATGAAGAAGGAGCTTGCACAACACAGCCAGTGTTACATCAAGACAAAAACAAACATTTGTCGTGAGAGGACACGCGCATACTTTTAAAACTCAGTCATCAATGAAGCATACACAGTTCCAAATCCCCTGACTACAGCCTTGTGGCACAAAGCGCCCTCCAGTGTTGGGAGACTATATATACTTGTTGTTATAGATGATGTATAATCTTTCCTGTTTTTCTGTGTGGGTACACTCACCTAACCACTATTAACAGTACTATAATTGTGCCTAGACTGTCTGCAAGCATCTTAAAACAGCAAGAACCCAAGACTGGGTAATTACATAGCCGTTCAAGACAACTGAGACTTTAAAACGTGGTTTACATGCCCAACTGTCTGGAAAAGAGGTAAAGCTATGGCATCCCTGAGACTTTTATATAACTCAGACCAGGACACAATGAATAGTCCCTTTCATAGCATTCATTATAGCCTTTTAGTCATCCTTTCAGTCAGATCTCTCTCAGGGACCTTACTCCAGTGTTATGCTCCTCTGCAACCTTTTCATTCCACCATGTTAATTCTTTTAATTGTACCTTCCAGTAAGTTGTCTTTGTTTTCTTGCCCCTCTAATCCAGAATATTGAATCTTTGTGGGGGTAACTGTCCAAGATGGGCAATTGTGCCTGATGCCAAGAAAAAAGATATATGTCTATCCTGCGATTCACAGGCCCAAATAGGAATACATCAGTTCCCCCAGGTACTCGGAACGTTCATGGCTAATGTTATCTTGATATATGATTAACTGGCCTGCAAAAAGTCCTCAGATAGTACAGTGGTCTTCAGTGCATTGCTGACAAGGAGGCAATTTGCACAGCACTGAAACCTATGTGTATTTACGAACGTCAAAGCATATAGCAGCAGCAAGGACCTATATTAACAGTCATAAATCGCAATTCCACCTCTTTAGCAGGACATCATCAGAACTAACTGCAATATGTGACATCAGAGTTAGTGTCCGAGTTATATAGAAAAACAAATACATTTTTAAATGATGTTAATTGCTTTCCATTGCACCAGTGGACTGAACACTGGAGGGCCTGATACTGTGTGGTAGCTCCAGGTCTTTTCCAGGTTGGGTCTTATGTGCTGGATGTGCTATAGTTCTAAAGTTACAGACTGTTGTCCATCTGTTTCTCTCATACTTTGCTATCACCTTTTACTCAATTCTTTAATGGTAAAGACCACCACATCACCACCACTGAGCAGGTATTACTTGGTGATGGAGCACTGCAGTGACACTGACATGATGGTGGTGTGTTAGTGTGTGTTGAGCTGGTGGGAGTGGATCAGACACAGCACTGCTGTTGGAGTGCTTAAACACCTCAGTGTCACTGCTGGACTGAGAATAGTCCACCAAACAAAACTATCTAGCCAAAAGCATCCTATGGGCAGTGTCCTGTGGGCAGCGTCGTGTGGGCAGCGTCCTGTGACCACTGGTGAAGAACTAGAGGATGACCAACACAAACTGTACAGCAACAGATAAGCTATTGTCTCTCACTCTACATCCACAAGGTGGATCAACAAGGTAGGAGTGTCTAAAAGTGTTGCAGCTGCACTGCTGTGTCTGATCCACTCACAACACACACTAACACGCCACCACCACTGCATTGCATTTGTGCCCCAGGCTTTGAAACCTGACCTATACTAAAAAATTCATAGGAATATTTGTTTCATACTGGTTTTAGATGAATTCCAAGAGAATTCAAAGTACCTGAGCCAGAACAAAAGAAAAGAAAAGCACAACAAAACACAATCACACAACACATCAACGTAATAGTAGAAGGGTATGCAAATGAGAGACAAAAAAATCCTGTTGTTGTGGCTGTGAAAGGGCCTAAGGGCATTCCTAAGCTCTACAGAATAATTACTCCCGCTGCTTTCAGGGTCAGGATTGAAGAATAGTGCTAAGACGCAGCATTCTGTTCCGAAGCGGGCTTGTTTAAATAGATGTGTCTGTTATCAGCTCCAGCATTCATTAGTATTCATTAAACAGAGTTTATCAATCTTCAGGATTAATGTACTGTTTAGACGAAGGCTTAAGGGCAGCTTAGACTGTTGTGAGCTAACAGCCTCTAGAGGGCAATATAACCTAAATTCTGAATTCAGCCACTCTGTGAAATTGTCCTTTGATGATGACCCGAGGCCAGTTTCGCCATTTCTTTTAGAATTGTTAATAACAGGATTTGGATGAGTGGAAAAGTTCCTCTTTTGCCCAAAGCATGAATTGTTCTACCACTCCGCATGAAATATGAACCACTGGGCTTCTCTTTGTGAAACCGAAAGAGTGAATAGGCTTATGGTGATGGATTTGGAGCTCTGAAGGTGTAACTAAAAACACAGGCTGCAAATGTTGTTTGTGTCTGATGAGCCGTTGGAATATTTCACATCTATTCACCAATAACTGCCTGCAGCAACTTTGGAAGGACAATAAATATAATACAGTCTTCGTCCATTCTTTATAGATGGTAGCTGATGTCCCCTTTTAATTTATGACAGCACCTAACACCAGTACTAGGTAATGCACCATATATGTGTGTGTGTGTGTGTGTGTGTGTGTGTGTGTGGATGTGTGTATCCTGACATCCGTCTATAACTCATCTGCTAGCTTGTGTGTGTCTCCATTTCCTGGCAGGCCTGCTAAATAATTCAATTGTGACGCATTTGTTCCTAATGGTGGCCATCACTCTTTTGCTTAAAGAGTATAATGCGCATGCTAACAGTGCATGGCGATGCCGCCTCATCCGATGGGACACATATCATTTATAGCATATAGGCTTTGGATCAGTTTCTAACAGCCATGGGAAAAAAGTAGCATGTTAGAATGCAGCCGACATCTTTCAACTTAAATGTGTGAACGTGCGATATGGGCTTGATATATGCTGGTGACTTTGAGCATGCATTTGGTCTCAAAAGTCATAAGGAACAGTGATGGAGTGCACACAGAATATGTTTAAATTGAAAAAGAAAGTGGAATATGTTCTCATTATGATTTGTTATGGTCTTATAGGTCTCAGTGGAAAAAATGATGGGCTCCCCATAGAAAATGAACCTGAATGAATTTCAAGAAAGGCAATGTAATTTATTTGTTTACTGACTGTTGCTGTGCCTCAACCATGTGGCTCTAATGCATGCTAATGATTGAAGTATAGTATTAAAGGGTTTTCTTCTTCCTTTAGTGTGTTATGCAGCTTTTTGTACATGTAAATGTTCTACATGTTGTAAAACCCACAGTACACGTCAGACGGGGAAACCATTTTACACAGAAACCACTTTTCTCAGCTGCCTGAAATGCTTCAGTGGAATTCCTGCCCTTCTTTCTGTTACAAGGTGACATCATCTCGTAGCACAATCCTTATTGCCTGTCTACTGGCAAGCTTGGCACACCCTCACACGATGCACAGAGTGCTAGAAAAGTAAAAACTCACCACTCTGAAACCTCCTGTTCCAGGGTAGCTTGCAAATCAACTTGTTCCACCTGAATTTCAGAATTGAATTAAACCTGATATGGCAGAACCAATACCTTTGATAAGAACGGTAACAGTGGTGTGGGGCTGCAAGTTGTAGCGGAATGCTGCTCTGGCAGTTGACAAATCAGAACAGAGTGGAGAAGCCGATCAATCAGAGCACACTGGGCTCACTGAGAGGGGGGATACAAGACAAAGGAGCTCTAACTGAGCATTTCAGAGAGAAGAGAAATACAGACATACAGTAAGGGAAAAATATTGTTTTGAAAAAAGTACAGCCTGCAAATGCAGACCCCCTAAAAAAGTTAAGACCAAATAAGCATAATATACCATCTTTAAGTTATTATAGCCATCCATAACTCATGGGTACATAAGTGCCCCCCCTCCCCCAGTGTATTTGTCCCTACACTGCTTGTGTATACCACATGTTATGATTTACTTATCTTTGAAATGGCTTTATGTTAGAATTCAGACTTGAACCCTGTCTTTATGGTTCACTAGCCCTTTAACGTGTGTGCTGTTGTCAAGACATGTGGGGCGGTCACCATGGTGCTTAATGCTGACCCTTTTTAGGACTCATTGACACAGAAGATTGGGTCAGATTATGCAAAAACTGAGCTGCCTTTATTGGTGGGAGAACATGGCCTGCATTATGCTCTTGCCAATCATGTTATCAAGAAACACCACCCAAGTTTTAGTTCCTCAGTACTATTTGAGCTGGATTCATTTTTGCCAGAGAAGATATATAAGGCTATAATATACTTTATTTGACCAGCTGATGGGTGCAAAGGCCATAGAGATTTAAATCTGACAAAAGTGCACAAAAAATCAACAAGAGAGCTTTTAGGTAACAAGTGCAGACAATTACAGGGGTTGGACAATGAAACTGAAACACCTGGTTTTAGACCACCATCATTTATTAGTATGGTGTAGGGCCTCCTTTTGCGGCCAATACAGCGTCAGTTCGTCTTGGGAATGACATATACAAGTCCTGCACAGTGGTCAGAGGGATTTTAAGCCATTCTTCTTGCAGGATAGTGGCCAGGTCACTACGTGATGCTGGTGGAGGAAAACGTCCTTCTTGGTGGTATGCTGACATTACCCTGGATACCGTGGCTCTTGATACATCACAAAGACTTGCTGTCTTGGTCACAGATGCGCCAGCAAGACGTGCACCAACAATTTGTCCTCTTTTGAACTCTGGTATGTCACCCATAATGTTGTGTGCATTGCAATATTTTGAGCAAAACTGTGCTCTTACCTGCTAATTGAACCTTCACACTCTGCTCTTACTGGTGCAATGTGCAATTAATGAAGATTGGCCACCAGGCTGGTCCAATTTAGCCATGAAACCTCCCACACTAAAATGACAGGTGTTTCAGTTTCATTGTCCAACCCCTGTATCTTTATAATTTTCCCAAAGTTCCACAAAAAATCCATATACTAGATGTTTCAATTAGGGTTATGCAACAAAGGGGGACATTCAGCAGTAATGGCAAGCACTGAGTTCTGTAAATCTCTTGCCTTGTAAATGTTACAGATAATAAAAATTGCACTAGGCAAAATTTTGGTCAGTAATTACTTCAATAACAGTTCTTCCCCGGATAAAAGAAATAAATATACTGCAATATATTTAATACTTGCTCTGCATGTTGGCCTGGGGAGCAGTATAATGGTTACTTCAGAGATGCCTGAAGACCCTTAACCATTCTCCAGTGCATTGAGAGTCAGAGACTGCTACACATGTGGGTTTTTTATTGTTCGCTACAACAGCTCTGAGCATGGCCTTACCCGACCTGAGGTTTCACGCTAGATGAATCGGATTACTGAGGCCTTGGATCGGCCGATGCTGATGGAAACTTCAGTTTTACTCCCTCGGTCCCCCAGGTACTGATTTTTTGGCTAAGATATTACAGAGAGGAGCCGTTTGCTGAATTGGCACAACTGGACTCATCCCTTCGCATGTATTGCACCCATGTTAATCAGACATTGCTTAACTGGCTTTGAAGGCTCTTGGCGTATGGTTGGCAGGCCGCGGCGCACCACAGCACAATCGTGCCTGTGTGACGTGATGCAACTGAGCACGAGCAGCTTAGTAGCCTCGGAGCTGCTCTTTCATCTCACCCATTCACTGGTTAAATCTTCAGAGAAAACACGAGGAATGCTGGAGCACAATCGCTAATCCTAATGGGCCGTGTGACCCAAATACTGCCTTGCCTGGGTCAGCTGCGAGCGCCACATTTCATCGGAGAGAAAATAAATTAAAATGAGCCTTGACTTTTTGTGCAAAACTGGCCAGCTTATTTAAGCCCCTTGTTAGCCAATTTGAAGGCATTCCCCTCATAAAATACTTGAGCCCACTGAAGTCAGTAAGCCAGTTAGTGAGGGAGGATTGGATCCCTAAATTGTTTAATAGGGGATTAAAGCCTACTGGTCTGTGGCCAATAATCTGGGAGATTGCAGGCTTGTTGGTCTAATGAGGTTAGCTGACAGTGTATTCACCTCCTTGTCTTGCCATCAGATACGATCAGCAAGTACATCTGTGTAGTGCCGATGGTCAGCAGGACTGAAAGTGACTTGGGAGAAGTTTACTACTACAAACTGCTGCAGGTGAAGACTGGTGCACTAAACAGGCAGCACTACTTCATCATTTTCAAAAAGAACAATAATCCAGGGTGACTGAGGAGCCTCCCTGTGCCAGGCTTGAGTGGTATTAATCATTTCTGAACAGCACAAGCAGCCTTATCAGGGAAGACCAAGGGCCTCTGAGAAATTGGCAAAGGCAAGCTAATAAAACTGCATTAAATATGGAAAATGGTGGGATTTCGCAGGCCGTTTTGTACAGAGGATCCCTGCTGCGAGAGAGAGCAGCCCACAGCGGCCGCAGCTTTAGCCTTTTTGGGGTGCTGAGGTTTATGAGGCTTGCCAGCTGGCTGGATTCGACAGTCAGCACAAAGAATGGCACTGATCTGCTTGCACTAAATGGAGCATCGCTGCAGCTCAAATTGAGGCCCGCATTTAAGGAGATTGGGCCTTTGACTGCTAACCTGCTGCGTGCATTAAAATAAGAAATACTACCAAAACGATTGGCAGCGAGTGTGCAACACCTTCAGCTTTGTCTTTTACAGGGGATGTTGTCTCCAATTGCCGAAGTATAATGTAGATTGAACGTCCCATTTCCAGCTATAATGTAAGCAAAAAATGGACACATTTCTCTGAACACTTCATAATTAGAGGCGTATTACATTCAAAGTTTCTAAAGGTTGCTTTTGGTGATAAATTGGTTGGTTCAGAAAGGTGCCCCTGTCATTTTCCACTTGGTTTAATCCAACAAATGAGTTGTATGTTCTTCTTATGTTCTCAATGCCAAAGCACAAAGCATTGGTCAGGCTGACAAAGACTTAATATTCCCCCTATCAAGAAGTGTGTTAGATCCATTTGCTGTTGCTCTCTGGCTGGCCTGGCCAGGTGCAATCAGTCTGAATGAAAAAGCAGTGCTGGGCTGGAGAGAAAAATGTACCTCAGATGAGTATAAAGCCAGAGGCAGGTAAGGAATTTTTGGAATTACAATTCTCCAGCGGTCTACAAGATGAGCACAGAGAGCATCCACATCAATCGTTTGTCTCTCTCCTTCTCTCACCCATTCATTCATTTTTATTTTTCACCTTTGTTACAGCTTTCTGGGGCACTATCACTTCTCTCTTTTTTACCACTATATTGCTATGTGTGATATGTAATCATTTTGCACATTCATGCACCTGTGCACACACCCCCAACTTCAATCCAGAATGTCATTGTGCACAAAGCAACAGGCCAAGTGTTGAATGAATCTCTCCCCGTTTCCACTAGCTCCCCCCAGTCCCTGAGTTTGAGTTATTGTCAGCTGAAGTGAAATGATTGCAGCTTTCAGCACTAATGGTAGGCCTGAACATCCATTATTCAACCTGCAAGCGAGGGAAGACGTGAAGGCGAGCATTAGCAGTGAAGGCTGGTGTGTGTGTGTGTGTGTGTGTGTATCTTTGAGCATGTGCGTGTGTGCGCGCATGTCTGCGTGCGTGCATGCGCACATCATTTAGAGCCAGTGCGGTATTGGCCTCTGCAAAGTGAGCAAGGTGATTGGGTTTCTGTTGGTTGGTTTCCTGATCTGGCCCAGACACTAGTGAGAATGTGAGCAGGCCATCTGTGGCTTTAGCAGACACTGGAGATAGCAGACCCAGACTGTAGTGACAGATATGGAGCAATCACAACATAGCTCAGCACACAGGCATAGACAGAAAAATCTATACTGCCTCTTTTGGCCTATTATAAAGTCCAGTTTTTATAAAGACAACTATACAAGTATATTACAGCGTTTTTCAATAGCTTATGGTCGATTACCACACACAATCATGACAGTTTTCCCTGGCCCTCAACAAGAACAGAAGACTTTTGACTTGAAATGCAGTTACAATAAAAGCCGATAGGTAGTTGATGCCTTTGTAGAACATAGAATGTAGAAGGTATTTGAAAATTAATCCATATAATTGCAGAATTTGTTCTTTAATGAGACTGGACAAGTTTTCTAAAGGAAGGAATTTGGGGTAATATGTTAGTAGCAGCGGGTCTTTGCGCATGTTTACCAGAGCCAAAAGTTGGATAAAACTTCCTAAGTACCACATTCTTATGTCTGTTACAGTGTAATCGTAGACGTTTCTCTTCTGTTCTTTCTATGTACAAATAAATGCTTTCAAATTAGTGCCTCTGTAAATAGGTCACATACCTATTCCACACATGCAGCAGATGGAGACTGGGTTATAGAAAGCTGAAGTATTTTTTATTTATTCATGTGTTGTTATTCATATGGCAAGGTTGGTTGTCAGTGGTTCTTAGCTTCAGTCCTGGGGACCCACTACACTGCACACTTAAATGTATTCCCCAGTACATCTGATCCACCTCATCTGGCAATGGTGAAGCAATTCATTAACAGCAATTCATGTGGATTAGGGCAGGGAATACTTCAGACTGTGTAGGACAGTGTACTCCAACCCCCCGACTGCAGCTGAGAACCCATCTGTTAAAGTGTCATTCAAGTAGGGATGTGCCAGTAAAGGAATTCTGGGCCAATGCTGAGATCTTTTACATCTACATATGGTCCGATGACGATATATGATATTTTACATGCACATATCTTTAGATCTAGAGCATGCAAAACCACCTTCTGTAAAGGACGCCAAACACTGGGCGTGCCACAACATGCACTAATTACATATTTGAAACCATTATTTTCAAGGGGCGTAGGTTTGGTCACAACATTGGTAGGAACACAACAACCTAACTACCTTGCCCAAAACATACAAACACTCTGAATGAATTTAAATTAATTAATTTCAAAAGCTTATATTTATTTGCTGAACATCCTAGGACTAACTGTAATGCTGATGCCTGCTTATACTTCCAAACTATAATTCATAATTAGGACCTCACCTGAAACCCTAAAGGTGCACACAGTCATCAGTTGACATTACTGTTCACAGGGAAGGAGCTGGTGACATTCGGTAACAGGTGTTTTACCTTAAATCAACTTGCCTACTGACTAGTGGCCACTAATGACTCTTTTTTTGGTGACATGATATCTACAAAGTACAAGATGTGTTGGCAGTGCCTGTAATAGGTGAGGAAAGGGGGAGTAATTCACCTAATAGACTACATTTTTACCCATGCTTGAGGTATTTGGACCGAAAGTCATGATAACTTACCATTAGCAAACTGACCAGCTCGCACCTTCGGCGTGTCTGGCAGTAAGTACAGTAATTCCAGGTCATAATGTGACCTATCTCTCTTTCAGCCAAATATCAGCATGCCTACATTATTTGTACTGGAGATGCAGCCTCTCTGAAGCACATTGGAATTATCTAAAGCTAGCTTTTAACTTGAGATGTTGCAAGTGGCACGAGGGTGCACCCGTCAAAAATGATTCAATTGCGTCTCTGACCTCACACATTGGCCTCACAAATGGACACGGCCAAAATATTAGGTAGAACACATCCCTACCTTCCATATGCAAACCTACACCCATGAATTTAATAATTGTTACCTATCATGATTACCTTTAAAGCTACTCTAAATACACACTACAGTAGAACATTTCACTGAGTAGCTGCGCTGTTATAGAGCAGTGTTAATAGTGCTCGTCTGGCATATCATAGGTACATCATCAAATATCATTTTCAAATATTGACGAAATCTAAGCATTGGCCTGAGGCCAATGGTGTTTTACGAAAGCATATATTCGCCAGTACCTATTAGATTGCGATATCATTGTGCATCCCTACATTCAAGCCTCTTCCCCCTAAAGTGCGCTTTGATTAGACTAGCTGTGGAGAGAGGGACAGTGGAGCAGACAGGCATTCTTACTAGCTTCGTCCTTTGGGACATTTTTATGGCGAAAGCGAGTAAAGAATGTGGCTGGGACTTCCATTTATGCCAGGCCTGCAGATGACACATGGCCGGAAATGGATATGCTTGATATCTGAGGAAGCCAGCATTTGTGCTTGAGCATAGCATACCATGCACTGTAATGGCTCTGTGGCCTCTGTTGGACTCCGTCTGACTGTACCTTCAGTACAGTCTAAGTGGCCTGATAAAGCCTCACACTATCCAGTAATAAGAGAGTACTCTTCCATTTTGAGATATCTAACAATAAAAAATACTTTCCTATTTTCATTTTTCCCCCACTTATGTCATACACTGTCTTTCTCTTGCATTATCCATCTGTTTTTATGTCTAGCTATTATTCCTTTCTGATGGTTTCCTGTCTGAAACATTTCTGTGTACAGGACTGTGAAAGGGTCAGCGGCCATCCTTTTATTTATTTGATGTATTTCATTGATTTAATATTTCAGCACCAGCAAACACATATATTTCACAGAAGATTACATAGGAACCTAAATATATAAATGTAACATCAGATTTTTATGTGTTTTTCTGTGTCTGTGTCTTTACTGTCTCCACCCTTTACCTTTATTACAGCATCCGACCCCTTTAGGAGACTTCTGAAAGAAATCTGCCATGATATTTTCTACATCCCCTAGTAGTTAGTCGCACTTTCTCCTTCTCATGATCCAAGTGATTGCAGACACATTCAGTGATGTTGAGGTCTGGACTCTGGGGTGGTCAGTACAGAACACCAGCAGCTTCAAATGTGCTTTTCTTCTGTTTCCTTTTTTCTCAGTAACAGCTTCTTGACAGATACACATCCTTTCACACCCATACTGTCGATTGGTTGTTGGTTTACCAAGTCTTGGACAGGAGTCCCATTTCTTTGTATCATCTTTTTAATTATCTGTACTTTATTTGTTTTCCTTTCACTTTCCCTTCCATTAAGCAAGTGGATTATCTATCTAATCTCATGAAAAATGTAACTGAAAAGTGGTTAGGGTCAGATTCAGGTGTAAATGTAGTATTATTTAGCTACAGTAACACAAAGATCAATAGAAACCTATGTCTGACCTCACAAATATAGTAGGAGAAATGCATGTGTGTGTCTGTGTGCGTGTGTGTGCCAGCCTGTTCTTACGTTCCAGCTCACTTTATAAGATTTTCCTCTTCGTGTGGTATGGGGGTCAGATGGTGGCGGGGGTTCAGGTGAATGAGATTTGGCATATTAATATCCCCATGGCAGTTTGGCTGTTTGTGTTTTGACTTCAGGCACTTCATGCTCTGCACACGTCTCGCATCTCTTCTATTTCTGTCTGGTAATTGAGAATTCTGTCCTGGAGTCAACATTCCACTGTAAAAATGGCCTAATTAATATGATTAAAAATCCAAATTCAGAGTTGACTGACTGTGAGATTGAGGCTCGCATTAAGAAAAGCTTGATGAGAGGGCAAGGTTAGTGTGTGTGAGAGAGGGAGGGAGAGAGAGAGAGTAGGCTGACAGAGAGACAGAGAAACAAAGCAAGAGAAAGACAAGAATGTGTGTGTGGGTGTGTGTGTGTGCCATAAATGGCCAATTAAGGAACTAATTAATTCCAGTTCTCTGAGACAGGAATTTTAAAATGGAACTGGGGAGCTGCTTAAGATAGAAGGCTCAACCTCATTATATGTTCCTGCAAATTTCAATTAAGTTGAAATACGCAGTTATTCCTGCATTAGGCCTCATCCAGAATCGTGGATGGATGCAGAGAGCAGATAAAAGCTAAAAATGCAAATCAGGATTGGGTTCAAGTAAAAGCCTGCTACTGTACGATAATGAGGCAGTTAAAATGGCACAAACAACCATTTTTATTCTCTGCCATGAGAAGCTTTTGTGCTTCCAAAATGGCTAATGTATAAGAGGGTGAAAAAGTGTTCTTAGCTTTAATGTATGCTAATATAATGCAATTTTATTGCAAGGATTTTTTGAGCCCTTCTGCTGGTCCATTTCCCATGAAAGTAACAAAAAATAAGTGGCTGATATTTTCAAATGATGTAAAAGAGATAAAAAGAAAACAAGGAGTGGAGTTTTGGCAGGACAGTGACGATTTCCTTAGACCTTTTGGGCATTTACATGCTGTTAATGACCTAAAATGGATCCAAAAAGTAGATCATCTGCTGCTATACCAATACTAATAAGCCAGTTGTAGATTATTCACATTTAGATCTGATGATGTGATGCAGTTACATATCATAATTTACACAAAAAATAGGTGCATGCAGAATTTAGTGTCAGATTACGATGCTGTTGGGAAGGAAGGTAAAGGTTACCAGGAACAATAAATAATGATACATTTAGACTGATATGGGCAATATTTATTGAGCTACACATACAGAAGTAGTGTCTCTCAGTATGATGTCAGGCTAATGCAACATGGCAGATGTCTCGGCATGGAGTTGTAGAGGTTCCTAATGGTGTCCTGTGATAATCCATCCCATGCAGCTTGAATATTCTAACGCAGTTTCTGCAGATTTTGCAGTAGGGGTGGAGGTGGAGTGACACCAGGCCCTCTGGCAAACAAACAATTCATCTTGGTGCTGACCACGGTGCCTCCACATACGGACTGATTGGTCGTGTCCACCTCGACAAAAACTCGTCACTGAAGATGACCCACTGAGTCACTCTATGACCATCTTGAACGACACCATTGCAGTCTTTGGCAACAACGACGTGGTGTTATGGGTAGGTGTCGCGACAGTCTGCATGCATATTGTCCTGCGTCATGCACCCATCTGCCAATGGTGCTGGCACTAACAGGATGACTCATGGAGGGCATCACTGCTCACTGAGTGTCTGCAATCGTAGCTGTTGGGTCAGTCAGGTACAGCAACAAGGGCCCTTCTTGCTTACATCACCTGCACGGACGAGCATGAAACTTCAATCATTTGCATGTGTCACAATGTCAGACCTACCCACCAAGTTTCATTCCTGTGAGTTGATTCCTTCTGGGTCCAAATATTTGTGAAACTATTTTTTGATGATGACCTTTGTTGTCTTGAAACCATTAATAAATGGCACTTACGACATTATCAATTAGGTTCCATCGATAAGAATAGCTTGTGCTTTATATCAAAAGGGAGGAAGCCGCTCAGTTAACTTCCTGTTCTGAATTGGATGTATGTTTGACTCTGCACTGTAATGTATTTCACTTGGGTTCCTTCTATTCAAGCTTCACATTCAAAATAAAGAAGTTCTACCTGCAGTTTGTCTGTAGGGCCTTGTTACAGATGTTTGAAACATGATGTTACATTGTTAATGGCAGGAAGGAAAGATTGTTGTTGTGCTGACACACTGTACTGCTTCCAAATTGAGAAGGATGGCATTCTACTTCAAAGCACTTCTGATCTGGAATGGGTTTCAGAAATTGCAGTGTTTAATCCAACTAAAAGAGTTCAAAGCATTGCTGCATGGCCATCTCACAGGGGAGCACCTTTTATATGAGTGTGGCTTTTATCTTTACTTTATTGTATGTATTTTTAATCCCTGCACTGTTGTATTTTAATGAGGTCAGATCAGGGTTCCGCTGGGTGTGAGACTGGGGTCTCGGTTGGGTTTCTCCATACTATAAAAGTGAGATTACTTTCAGACTTGTCGTTAGGCAGTGTTATGTATCTACACCAGCAGGTTACACTTGGAGAGGTCTTACTGGAACGTGTCTCACACCTGGAATGAGCAGAAAGAAATGTGTAGTGGCCCTTTTATTTTGCCAGTGGTGGTCTGAAGCAAACCTGACAAAAGGAAGATGTTTGATTTGGCATGCCAAAAAGTCACTCTGACTAACTTATAACATACAATATAAAATCTAAACAAACTATGGCTCTTGAACACACACAGTCATCACTGCACAGCCACTGGCACTGAAATCAAAGTCTAGTATTTCATTGTAGAAATGCTTGAATAAGTATGATGCATGCATAACTCTATTTGAAATGCACCAGTAAAAATATCATATATCTTTACAATAAACACAAATGAACATACATTATATACAGCAAAATGTAGCAATGCTAATGTTTTTTAATGTTACTGGTTTTTTTTTTATTGTATTAATGTATTAAAAAATGTATTTTTTTAATGTATTAAAAGCTCGGTTTTATATATACATATACACACCGCCTGGCTAATAGAAAAGGTCACCACCTGGATTTAACTAAGCAAATAGGTAAGAACGTCCCATTGGATAATTACTACATGGGTGATTATGGTTCAGCTGGCAACAAGTTATTTAACCCTAACTGATGCAGTGAGTAGCTTCTCATTTGTTAAACAACCATATTAAAAGATGCATCCTGTGGTCGTGGAAAAGATGTTAATCTGTTTCAGAAGGGTCAAATTATTGGCATGCATCAAGCAGAGAAAACATCTAAGGAGATGCTGAAACTACTAAAATCGGGTTAAGAACTGTCCACCGCATTATTAAAAAGTGGAAGGACAGTGGGGAAACATCATCTTCGAGGAAGGAATGTGGTCGGAAAAAATCTTGAATGATCGTGATCGGCGATCACTTAAACGTTTGGTGAAGTCAAATCATAGAAGAACAGCAGTAGAACTCAGGGATATGTTTAATAGTGAAAGTAAGAGCATTTCCACACGCACAATGCGAAGAGAACTTAAGGGATTGGGACTAAACAGCTGTGTAGCCTTAAGAAAACCACTTGTCAGTGAGGCTAACCGACAAAAACGGCTTCAATTTGCTAGGGAGCTTAAAGATTGGACTCTGGAGCAATGGAAGAAGGTCATGTGGTCTGATGAGTCCAGACTTACCCTGTTCCAGAGTGATGGGTGCATCAGGGTAAGAAGAGAGACGGCTGAAGTGATGTACCCATTATGCCTAGTGCCTACTGTACAAGCCTGTGGGGGCAGTGCTATGATCTGGGGTTGCTGCAGTTGGTCAGGTCTAGGTTCAGCAACGTTATGTGCCCAAAGAATGAGGTCAGCTGACTACCTGAATATACTGAACGACCCGGTTATTCCATCAATGGATTTTTTCTTCCCTGATGGCACGGGCATATTCCAAGATGACAATGCCAGGATTCATTGGGCTTAAATTGTGAAAGAATGGTTCAGGGAGCAGGAGGCATCATTTTCACACATGGCTTGGCCACCACAGAGTCCAGACCTGAACCCCATTGAGAATCTTTGAGATGTGCTGGAGAAGACTTTGCGCAGTGGTCCAAATCTCCCATCATCAATACAAGATCTTGGGGAAAAATTAATGCCACTCTGGACAGATATAAATGTTGTGACATTGCAGAAGCTTGTGGAAATGATGCCACAGCGAATGCGTGCCATGATCAAAGCTAAAGGCGTTTTTTGGCCAGGCAGTGTGTGTGTGTGTGTGTATATATATATATATATATATATAGA
>CM067474.1:52164542-52182193 GCA_034552555.1 Semaprochilodus insignis | reverse complement strand
AGAGAGAGAGAGAGAAACCCTGGCCTATATTTATCATTATAACAGACAGTTCAATTTTGAGGAAATCCGGAAAGCCATGCATGGTTCAAAACATCACAAATACAGTAATAAAATTAATACATTGAAATAAATGCATGTATATTTTGTTGGTAGAACCCACCGTTTTCCTCTCCGACCGTTACTCCTTGTCCTATCCCACCTGTATTCATACAAGCCCCGCCTCCTCCTGCGCTACGATTTGCTAGTAGTTCCCACATTCGAGCACAACGCCCATTCAGATTCATCATGAGCTACTAGCCAATCACAACTCGGGAGGGGACGGGACCTGACGCAGAACGGGTGGGAAACGCAACAACAACAGCCACGCTAGCCTATCAGCTTCGCCGCTGCGGTCACGTGGTCCTCCGCCTTTCTTTCGGAGCAGAGCGGAGCCCAACTCAAAGCTGAGCAGCGGTCGGACAGAGAAAGAGCTTCAGCGCCCTCACGAAACGAGGGAGCATGTTAGCGAGAGCGAGGAGAAGACGGAGGTCAGTAAAGAGGAGAATTTGAGGGTCAGGCTAACAAAAGCGAAGATGAAAACGCGGTCATCCCCCTCAGCCTTGTGGTAACGGCGACACAGGCAGAGCTCGGGTGAGGTGTTTGGTGCTAGCGGAGCAGCCTCGTGGATGGAGAACACGTAAAGTGGTGTGAAAAGTGAGTGAAGAGCGGACATGAGGGCCGTTTCGGTGAACTCGCTGGCGCTGCTGCTCCTCTGCACGCTCGCCTGCGTGCTGCACCTGTGGGGCGGCTTGGAGAAGCGCCTGGAGCGGCGGGAGCGGGACCTCGTGCCGTCTACAGCCAAAACTTTCCGAGCCCTGCTCGCCGTCCCGGCCGCGCGGACGACCAACCGCTTCTTTCCTCGCGCTCGGTCTAACGCTACGGTGGGCAATGAGGACGGAAATAAGACGCTCGTGAGCGAGAATGGCGAGCTTGAGGACGGTGGACCGAGGACAGTTGATCCGTTCGAGGACGGCGTGTTTTGGAGCCGCAGCATCGAGTCTCGCCTTCCCGCCGGTTTCAGCGAGGATCACGCGCGCCAGTGGAGCCTGCATGCGCGAGCCGAGCGCGTGGTGTCTCTCGAGCCGGGCTGCGGCAGGACGTCCAACCAGCTGGCCACGTTCTCGGACGGCAGCAGAGCGTGCGTGCGCTACGGCATCAACGCCGAGCAGGTGCAGGGGGAAACTCTGGCTTACTACTTGGCGCGGCTGCTGGGTATCTCCAACGTGCCTCCTCTCGTGCTAGCGCAGCCCAGCTCGGAGCAGTGGACGAACGTGAGGACGAGGGTGGACAGCTTGCAGTGGTCAGGACGAGCTGTGGTGTCCATGACTGAGTGGATAGCCAACTTGAGCGGGACGGTGACCCCCGCGCCCCTGCGCCCAGATGGCAATGGCCTACGCCCCTCGTCAGACTTAAGGAACCAGACTGAGGCAGACCTGCTAGAGCTAGCCCAGTGGAGCGACCTGGTCATATTTGACTACCTGACGGCCAACTTTGACCGGCTGGTCAGCAACCTGTTCAGCTTGCAGTGGGACTCGCGCGTCATGGAGCGAGACACAAGCAACCTGCTGAAGGCGCCCCATGGCACCCTGATTTACATAGACAATGAGGCGGGCCTGGTGCATGGCTACCGTGTGCTGGACATGTGGGAGAGGTACCACAGCTCCGTCCTGAGGTCTGTGTGCATTTTCAGGAGGAGGACGGCCCAGCGGGTCGCGGCCCTGCACCGGTACCGTGACGTACGTGCACGTCTCTTCGAACAGTACCGGGACAGTGAACCCCTGGCTGCACAGCTGGGCTTCTTGTCCGACGAGCATGCCAGGATATTACAAGACAGAGTAGACAGAGTCTACAGGCACATATTGCACTGTAAAGGGAAATACAACCGACTGTAGTTTGTCAGATGTGCAGACCCTTTCCAAAAATGAGTATGAACATGGACCACTGGTTGCGAAGCTGACCATACTAATATCAGACTCCTGAACTGCGTTCAGCTCTCTGTAACTTTTCAGCATCTGGCTGGACTACCTCTCGTAGGGACGAACCTTTAACGTGTCTAAGTAACGTTTTGTATGAGTTTCCATGACAAGAAAACGTGTTTAGTTTTCGACAAGTCTTAAAACCTTAAATTCACAAAGCATATTGCTTGTGGTAGAGTTAATCAGTTAGGCAGTGCAATAAGGGCCTAACTGGGATCACACATTGGTTAACTGTTGTGGTTTGCTGCTTCCACCATTTTGGTGATGTATTAGGCTGTTGTTGTTTTGATGGAAACAAAGCTACGGCTGAGTCTGACAGCTGTTCTGTGTTTTATTGACATGCTGTATTCTGAAAACACTTTGGAAAAGTTGGTCACTGTAGTGCTGAGTTTGGTTTAATGGTCATATTCTCACTGTTACAGGAGTCGGTAAAGATGGACGCCTTTTATTGTCATTCCTTCACAGCTTTACAATTCAAGTCATAGCCTTAATGAAGTGGTGGGATGTCTGTTGATTTGAAAATGTGTTGTAGGATTTTGCTTTGTGAATTCTGAATTCTATTTAACTAATTTAAGTCACTATGTGTGATAACATTCCAGTTGTTTTCTATTGGACAACGAAAAAAACCTGTGTCGTTTTTACATGCCATTAAATCTAGTGGGACTGAAGTGTTTCACTAAGTCGAACATTATGGTGCCGATCTAGAGTCTTCCTTCCTGCACAGCAATAAAAGAAAGTCTTGTGAGAAAGATTCTGTCAAAGCTAGACAGTGTTGCTATTGTGAGATAGGAATGCCATGTGTATGTGCCTCACATTCTCAGCCAGTAACATTTTACACACTCCTTTTCATACTCGTCTTCATACAAGGCCCTTTTCTTCACAGTGCACACCACAGTCAGTGCAGGCACAGTGGAGAATCATTTTGATGCTACATGCACACTGCTCTTTTATTTCAGGGCCACTGCTACCAACTCTGCTGGAGACTGTTAACAAACTGACTCCTAACCAGTTAGGTTTCTGTTTGCAGATCATGATTGGTGGTTTTAAATCAATGAATCCAGAAGAACCATGTTTTTATGCATGAGAGGCCATTGCAATTGATGACTCAATGTTTGCCTTAATTGGAGTTGCTAACTACTGGGACAAGCCCTCTGTTGCACACTGTGAGCAACATGGAGCTCTTTTCGTGTTTTTTCGCCCATCAGTGAACAGAATCGAATTTTAATTCTATCCCTTGCTGCGAGAGGGGCCTAATTTGTTTGGATTTACTATGGATTGGCTTGTTTTTGGGCTCATTCTGCTGTCCATGGCTGCTATTCACAAGGCCGTCCTGAAATAGGCTGTGTTCAGACTGCGGGTTTGTTTCTTCAGTAAGAACTTTTGAGGTGACTGTCCACTCTGTTATTTGCAAGTGAGCAAATCTGATTTGTGTGTCCAGACATCACTAACCTATCTGCATCTGCTGTTGTAGCGTAGGCATCAGTAAATATGTAGCCAATCCCAGCACTTCAATCAACTCTGAATTTGGCACTGTGGATGTTTGTTGCATTGCGAGTGATGCAAAATACACTTTGGAATCTGATTTGAGCAGCCAGAGCGTCCAGCCTGAGACGCAAATGTAAGTTTCTGATAGGATTGGCATTTCAAACCACTAAAGATCAGATTTTGTGTTTTGTGCTGTCCTGACTGTCAAAAGTCAGTCTGGATACAATCTGTATATGCCAAAATCAGATTTGGGCTGCCAGTCTGAACAAGGTCTTGGACCCTGATCCCAGATCAGATTCCTATAAATTTATCACACAAAAAAAATGATTCTAGATCAGCACTTATATGACTGAGGTGGTTTCAGACTCAGACTTGCTAGTGGAGGAGGGTTGGGAGATGCTCCTCAAAAACCAGTGGTGGAATCAATGATCAAAGCTACGCTAATGCCTTCCAGTCCATACTCACATCTGTTTCAGATTACGATGGACACACTTGCACCTTTGTTGATTTCCCTGGGGCTTTTTCCTCAACCCATCCTGCCTAGATGTGGATTTGTATGGAATGCACTGTCTGCTATATCAAAGGTTCAAGATTAACCAAGAAGGAACCCCAGATTCTATGGCTAGCATTTAACTCTTGCTTGATCTCTTCTGCTTCTGGTTTGTGTTAGCACTTAGCTTCGTAATACACCTAGCTAGTTCAAGTATATATGCAGCCATGGGGAGCGTATAGTCCGCTCTTGTGGTAATAGGAATAGAGAAATCAATACGTGTGTAGGCTGAGTAAGGGTGTGGATCAGCAGCAGGGTTAAGATGGGTTATTGTGCTGGGGTATTGCATGCAGCTGGGCGTCTCGCTGTAAGGCGCGTCTGTCGTCGCTAGGAGCAGGGAGAGATTTACGAGAGTCTGCAGACACTGGGGATTACAAAAACAATGCAAAGCTGAGCCCTGCATGCTTAAGCCAGATGCAAGCGACTTCTACACACGCGTACACACCCAATCCTATAAACACTCATATCAGCCCCTGCGTGTGTGCCATGCTGGGGAAGTGGAAAGGGAAAGGTGGGTTCTCTTAATGAGCCCCCCCCACTCCACTGCCTTTTTTAAAAAGAGAAAATCCCCCTCCTTAAACAAGCCCTCGTGTTGGCCTTAATGACACTGGCAGCTGAAATCAAAGCTATCGTTTTTTGCCATCTTGCTGTTTGCACATGTGCCCCCTACTCCATGTCTGGGGTTTGTTACAGCTCACCTCACGCCACAAAACCACACAAACGTCCCCCAGCAGAAACCCCCTGTGCCTGTTCACCAAAACCCCTGCTGTGCGACATGACCTGGTTACCATACTACTACCCCCACTGGTCACTACAAAGGCCGTTGCTTTCATTCAATCCATCTGGGCTACATGTTCTAATGGCAGGCCCCACTGGCCTCTGCTAGTTCATACCGTCAGCAGTGGGATTGGGTCTGCTTTAGGACAGCCTTGGGGCAAAGCTGGCCTTTAATGCTGGTCTAGGACCTGCTTCGTTGAGCCTCGCTGCAACCATAAAACGTTGTCAGAGAACACTGTAAAAATGGGAGCTTTATGTTATAGATAGCTCCAGGTGGGAATTTGGTCTATTTCATGACATGCCCTATCCTGTTCCTGAGGTTAAACAGTATCAGTGCAGCTTTCTGGATGCGGCTCAGGGTGCAGGTAATCACAGGGACTGCTCTGGTTGCTTGGCGGCTCGGGGGAGGCACCCACATTGCAGACATTCCAGAGGAAGCTGGAGTGAATCTGTGCATACATTCGCCCTGGGACAACGAATTCCCAGAGTGCCGGAGACCCAGCTGTTTACCAGGGCTTTTCTGTCAGCGGTGAACCGCACATCTGGCTTCCTCGGTTATTTTATTGCCTGAAAACCTCTGCGTGGCTTTGATTAAGTTTTGCTGATTAGTTAGGGCAACATTTAATCAAAAAATGATGACATGCTACATGAATTGTGCATTTTGACTGTAATGAATATAGAGCTTGTGTGGTTTGATTGATTATAGAGCTCATATTCAGTTTTTCAGTTCAGTCCATGTTCAGTTTTTCAGTTCACTTTTTTTGATTGGTATATGCATATAGTCACTGTTCAAAGGAAAAACAAGTATCTCCCAAATGGGAACTTCACAGGAGAGGGCAAAAGCCTAATTTAATTTTAATGTAAGTCAAAGGAACCAGAGTTTTCCAAGCAATTTTGGGCCATTTCTTTTGGCCCATGCATCATGAAATCTCCACACTAAATAAATGTTAGCTTCTGTATTCAAACAATGCACGAAAGTTAAAATCAACAAAAATGGAGATACATGTTTTTCTTTGGACAGCATTGATATTCTCTATAACATCGTAAAGCTTCAGTGTTTTGTAACTCAATATAAACACTTTTCAGTACTGTTTGAAAACTCTAGCTACCCTTTATGTACATTTAATAACAAATGAACCAACAGGAATGGTCAAAAAAGGTTCTGAAACTAAAACAACAACATATACAAACTTACTATAAACTCACCAAGCACTTTTTTTAAGGAACACCTTCTTGTGTCCACACTAACTGCCCATTTTCTCAGCTCCGCCTGCTGTGTTGGGGCACTTTTAGTCCTACAATTACAGAGTGTCCACTCACTCTCCACTATATTAGACAGTCCTACTTTGCTGGAAAACCTTGTAGATGTCAAGTCAGAGATGATAGCCCATAGTTGTTGCATAGTTTGGTCAGTGGTCACTCTTAGTGTGGTCACTTCATCAGTGGTCACTCTTAGTGTTTAAACCCTCCAGCAGCACTGCTGTGGTTGATCCACTCACACCAGCACCTGTTTCTAGGCACCAATTAAAACTCACGAAATTAAATTTCTGTCTCTAATATGACACGGTATTGTTCAGCGTAACATAAGAAACGAATATCATTAAAAACCAATTAAATTCCGTTCATAAAAGGAAGGGCTCTGAGGCACTGTCTTCTGCTGTACAGTGCACTGTTATAGGGTACACGCATAAAGGACATAAAAGAATAGACTCGGCCAATTAGACTGGTAGAGAGCACTCCCATGAGAAAGTGTGCGCTTATTCGGCCTTCTCTGCGTGCCACATTGCTAACTTTCTATGCGTGAGTGATTTAATTATGGCACAAACAAAGCCAACGGAAAGTCACTTAGCCACTCTCGGGTGGGCAAGAGTCATTGCAGCATGGCATAAAAGCAGGCAGACAGGATGTCTTGCTCGCTTTGGGTCTTTGATCAAAGACTCCAAGACCCTTACTTGAAGCGTGTGTTGATGGTTGGCATGCTAAATGTAATGATAGCTAGCTGATGAAGCAGTTGTTTGAAAGTTAGCAATGTTGCACACAGAGAAGGTCGAACATGCACTTTCGGGATTGTCCATTGTGTTCTTGGAGTGATCTTAACCCGAATCCTGAATTTTCTCCATTTGTAGACAGTTTGTTTATCAGTGGATTGATGTACACCCAGATCTTTTTTATAGCCTTTTCCAGGTGCATGAGAAGAATGTGTGTGTGTGGGTGACTGTCAGAAGGAAAGAAGGAAGCTCAGCAAGGTTTGAGAACATTGTGAAAATGTAGTTTTTTTTCCTAGAAGCTCAGCAGAAGAAAAAAATAGTCTCAGTTTGGTAAAGAACGGAGCACTTGAATGTTTCGCATTCTTTTATCAATACCAGACACAAGCTTGTTTTAAGAGGTTGAGTGAATTTAGCCTAACCTTCACTCCCAATATCTATTTTTCTGTTTGTCTATTGATCATTCTCTCTGACTTTCTCTCTCCCTGCTCCTGCACATGCGAACACTACACTGATTGAGTTCGACACTCATAGATGCTTTATTTAGATATATTCATTTTGTGTTGTTGTATGACCTCAGCACAATTTCATATGGAGAGAAATATGTCTGAAATTGTCTGATGTATATTCTTTGTGATATACTAGATCATCCCTCATGTATGCCCTCCACTAAGTTCGCCATGGATTAGAATGCAGTACATATGTACTGTTCTTATAAACGTCTTCAGGTCCTGAATCCCCAGATTTCACTTTCTCATGATTGACTCGGAAAGTAAACTGTGTTGATTGACACGCTCACTGGATTTACGTAATTCCTGAGGGTAAGGCTTGTTGGTTTTGTCAATGCAGCGTCGAAAGAATCATCTTCAGCAATGAGGCAAGTTCTTCTGCATTTGCATGAGCCTCATCAAAATGTAAATGAAGAATTTCTTGTTAGGAAGAGTGTAGTGTTGGGAGGAAGGAAGGATTTTTTCTTGGTAAGATAAGAACAACCGATTCTGATGGTATCTGTCATTTATGAATTATGAGTCTAACTATCTTTCCGGACTTGAGTATGGCTTCCGATGTACATTACCATGCAAATGTCCTGCAGTGGATTTATGATTCGTTGAGTTGAGCCAGATGAGAGTAGGATGACCATTTTGAATTACCTTGATGGACATAAGACTGTGTTTTATAGCATGGAGGCAGTATGGGGGTGGTCCATCTTCACCACATACTGTCCAGACACGCCATCAAGGACTGACAAGTAGAACGTTAATAGTGAATCCATGTAGCAATCAGTTATGATGATAGGCACTGTCGACAGGCATCAGTGGGGGCACTGAGAAAAGCTCTCAGCATCATTATGTGTGTGGGTGCTTTTCTTTGTACTGCAGCCTACTGTAGTATACAGTTGCAAGAAAGAGTAAGTGACCCTTTTGTAATTACCTGGATTTCTGCACTGAGTCCTCACAAAATGTGGTCCGATTGATATTTCATTTTCATATTTCATTTTTCAGTTTTAAACAAGCACAATCTAACTAAACTAATAACACAAACACTTCTACTTTTCATGCCACTTATTGAGCGCATGGAATAGACATCCACAGTGCAGGCTGGTTAAAGTAAGTGAACTTTCTGTTGTCTGTCTACAAATGAAGAAATCCAGGACTGTCGCTGCTGTGCTTAGGAATTGGCATCCTGTTAAGATCACTCCAAAAGCAATGGTCAATCCAAAAAGAGGTGTGAAAGAACTCAAGGTTAGCAGCAAAGTGACCTGCAGAAGACTGTACAAACTGCAAACACCTTTGTTCATGTGTCCACTACAAGGGAGACCAAAGGAAGCCACAGCTAATAAAAACATTGCAGCCTGTCCGAATTTTGCCTCAGACCACCTAGATGTTCCACAATGCTTCTAGGAAAACGTCTGGAGGTAAAAGGACAGTGCACACCTACACTAAAACGTCTTCCCACCTGTGTACAGCATGGTGGAGGGAGCATCATGGTTTGGGCTGCTTTGCTTCCTCAGGGCCTAGACACTGTGCATCACAACATTTTCAGGAGAATGTGAGGGCACAAGCTGAGGAGATGCTGGGCGATGCAACATGTCAGTGATCCAAAGCACACAAGTAAATCAAGTAAAGGAGTGTTGAAAAAGTAGAAGATTTGTGTTCTGGAATGGCCAAGCCAGATGCCTGATTCTAACCCTATCAAGATGCTGTGATATGACCTGAAGAGGTCTGTGCAAGCAAAGCATCCCAGAAAAACAGATTAACTCAAACACTCCTACATTAAATCCTCAACTTCATGTAACCTCTCTGTAGTTACTTACTTCGTCCAGCCTGTACTGTGGATGTTTAACTCAATCTGCTCAATAAAAGGCAGGAAAGGCAACTCATCCATCCATTCATTCATTCATTCATCTTTTAAGCCTCTTATCCTTATGGGTTACGGTGGGTATTGGAGTCTATCTCAGGGTTCATTGGGCGGAAGGCAGGAAACATCCTGGACAGGCTGAAAAGCACAGCTGTTGTGTGTTATTAGTTTAGTTGGATTGTGTTTGTCTATAGCTCTGGCTTAGTTAACGATCACATTTTAATAAATGCAGAAATGCAAAAAGGGCTCACTTACTTTTTCTTGCAACTGTACATGAAGCCCTACTTCTCTGATGTCTCTCTCTACATTCTGTCCATTGTTATCCTCCTCCGCCTTAGCTTTAGCCAGACCTGACCGATTAGACAATGGGATATTTTACATTCCTCCAGCTAAAGCCTGTAAACCGCTGAATCGACATGTTACAGCCAGCAAGGGAATCGACACGTTATGGCTGGCCGGCAACTTCCTTAATGCTCTAAGTTGAAGGTACTTAATGTGCCAGGAGCATGTGTGTTCAGTAGTCTTTTTGAGTAATCACATCATTCCGTTTGCACAGGGACACAGTAATACAGCTATTTCTATGTAAATCGTGCTTTGTGCGGCACTGCGGGCGGCTCGTATCGGAAAGCAGAAAAGTCGGCAGCTATGGAAATAACACACTTGGCAAGTCAACGTGATGACAAAGACCGTGCTGCTACATGCAAGGTGATTACAAGTGCATTGTTACAGTAGTGCAGTTAGTCAGTAGCATATGGCAGTTTTAGTTGCCAGTTCCTCAGTGCTTATCCCTTACGTTTGGCTGAGAGATGGTTCTCTGGGAGAGAGATAACAGTAGGGGGGAGTTGTGGTTCAGACACAGTGAAGACAAGGCATGCAGGGGCTCGCTTTGTGTGCGTCCGTTCGAGATGAGAGGCAGACAGTTGGGCGCGTTTTCAAGTCACCCCTGCCGGGATGCTTTCGACGCGCTGGCAGTCAGAAGGCAGGAGAAGTGACTCATTCTAAATCATAGGCCTCTTTCTGGTTCTCTCCCTCATGTACTGAGGCACGTAGTAATTATGGCACAATAGCAGGTGTGGTCTGTGAATCTGTGAAGAAGAGAATGCTTCACATAACACCTAATCTCTGCCTGAGGGTGAGGAAGAATTTTTGCCGCAGCTACACACACATGTACTTGCTCGCTCGCGGACACACACACACACACAAAGTCAGTGTCACAATCAAAAACTGCATTGTTTTCACATACAAGAAATGTATCTGCTGGCTCAAATAAAGGCAGGAAAATAAGCTCACCGGACAAAAAATTAGTCACCTGTGACTGAAACATACCTCATCGTAATACCTGCACGAGCACAAATAACAGCTTCAGTTCGATTTGGCAGGGACCAGACAGGCTTCTGAATGTAGGCCACATCAATGTTCATCCAGATTTGGTGGATGACTTCCCTGGTACAATTCTGAGGAGAATTTCCTGTAGACTGGGATTTCTACCACTGTTGTCAGACCCGTATGACTGTACACTTCCATACACCTGCAGATTCAACTACTTCCATCACACTATGGCCTTTGGCACACCCAAATGCAATCACTCCTATATATCATAAACATCTGCTTTGGGACCCATTTTCCACACATGAAACGAGACATTCACTGCACTGTACCACCTCTTCTCAATCTATAAATCCCGACACACCCCGCAGGTATATATAGCTCCATCATCCTCGTGCGGCTCCATCTGCAGGAGCCTGAAGTTACTACCACCTTGAACACCCAAGATAATATTTTTTTGTCCCGCTGAACTTAAATGCAAAAATTTATTAAAAACTAAATTTCAAAATACATACAGTATTGTGTAGTCAGAGCTCAGCCTTCATTTATTTAATTTCCTGTAAGCCTTTTATTATGTGCAAGATATGCATTTTTTCTTGGGAGATTAGATATAAGGTGATGTACTTAAATAAAGAAGGGAATGTCAATGGAAAATGGTGCACGGCCTGGTAGGCTAGAAGTTTCACCATCAGATAAACATCACTTATATCTTTGAGAGAGAGGCAAAAATCAAACTCTCGTTGAAAAAAAATCCTGCTGAAGTCATTAATGAGAAAAGGAAATGGACAAAAAAGAAGAAAATTTAGAACTGACCACTGCAGAGTCCAAACCTCAGGATATTGCATGATGTCCGGAATTATTGTTTGGAATTACTGAACATTGTAGCGGTGGAAAAATATCCCCTCAAATTCCTTTAATAAACTGAAATCAAGTCTCCCGGAAAGAATGGAAGCTATAATAAAGGCAGAGAGTGACAACTTCACAGTAGTGTTTACTTGTTGAGACTTTAGTATATTTGTGTATGTTTTCTGAGGGTTTGTGGTGCTGAATAATGAATAACTTGTATTTGCTGCAGTGGGAACAGACAGCAGAAGTTAAAGTAGCAGCCGTTCTGAGCACAAAGATGTGCATACTGAATGAGTAAAGATGGGAAAACAAAAAAAAATACACACACCTGAGACAGAGAGTGCAGATTTGGAAGACCAGATGCGCTTTGGCATGACCACAACCCCAGAATGTAGAGTGAAATGTTCCTTCGATCTTTTTCTCACTCACTTTAACAGAAAGCTCTCCTTCTCTGTCACTCTGTCTCCCTCCCTCCCTCCCTCTCTAACCTTTCACTTCCCCTTGTGTTCATTCGGCCCAGTGTCCAAACAGAGCTGCTTAGAGTTTCTCCATGGCACGACTGGACTGATTGTTGGAACTAATCATTCAGCACAGCTATAAAAGCACCTCTCCTTAAAACTAGTGCCACGAGAGCTGCATGCTAAGTCCTGCCTCTACTTTACGCAGCACTCGCAAAGTCGCCAAGGGAATTTTAGCCCATTTTATTTTCACTTTCTTGCTCTGGTTTTATTGCTTTTTCAGTCCCACATTTTCTGCTTCTAAAGATAAATGCTGCGACAGTGCTGCAGAGAGCTATATTTCTAGAATAAAGGTATAGGAATTCATATTTTATGGTCACATTTATCCCAAAGGCCTGCAGGTGGAATATGGCTGTAAAGAGAAGGACAGAGGGTTATTAGAACAGAATTCCAAGTCTGCAGTCTGTACCAAGTCTTGGTCTGCTATAACAAGCTCATCCTCAGAGCGCATATACTATAAGAGAAATAAATAAGTAAACAAATACAATTTGTCTTTCTGACACCCTTCACAACATTAACCGTATTATTTATTGCTCACCTGCCAAGAAACAGAATCAGTAGCACATATTATAAACGGATGCCCCAATGTAAGCATTGTGCGTAGACATTATTGCTAGGGAGCTACAGTACAGTACATCGCATCACATTTTTCACAAATGAGAAAGATCATCAGGCGTATCAGTTTATACAGCTCCAATATAGCTATTTAATTTACTATGCAAATACCCATACATTTGAGTTTGTAGATTTTGTGAAAATAGTGTTTTTTCAGAGGACTTATTTCCATAAAACATCTTGCACATATCAGTCCACCATACATGTATTTAAAGGAGCAATATATAATATTTTTTGTTTTCAAATTAACTACAATTATCAACAGAATGTAAAGAAATTACAGTTTTGTGGCAAAGACTTCTATGTATCGTGTTGCAAAGATCTACAAAAGTAGCATGCTGGCCAGCTACCCCTGGCCCATCTTGTACCACTTTGTACCTCAAGAGGCCATAGTGAGTAATTGTAGTGTCAACTCTGCCATTGGTCCCACATGAGAGGATAAAGAAATAGCTTTGCCATGATGTTGTGTTGAGTTCATTTGTCAGTCATGTTGAAGGTTCTGCTCTCAGGTAGATCATTTAAGGACAATTAACCAAGGAAAGTAACAGTAAACATAATGATGGCTGAAGTTCTTGGCAAGTGGTGTTTATCACCATCGCTGGCCAATCATGGGAACAATCCTTACTGAGCTTCAGAACAAAGGAAGTGATAGAAACAGAAGCAAAGTTTACATTTGTGTTGCTTTCCAGCCCTGGAGATGATCCTGGAGAGGAAAAGGATGAGGTGATGATGGTGAACTCACAACACTCCTTTCAGACAGGTAAGAAAACAGCTGCTGATGGTAACTAGGACTGTCATTTTTTGGGCTCCAGAGCTTCAGGAGTAGTCAACAGCAAATATTCATAACTTGGAATAATATTCGAACCACGAAGGTTACAGTAGTTTGCAGTTTTACCTGGGTCCAGCCCTTGCGCTGACATTAAGGAGAAGGCACTGTGCGTCTCTTAGGATAGGGCTTGATACCACAACTTAATGGTGATATGCTGCCGCCTATTGTTGGAAGAATTAATTCACCAGGATACAAACTTTTTACAAATCGCACCTTTAAATAAATATGCAGTATGCTCAAACACTCTCAAAACCACTGTAAATCAAAATCAGTATCTCAGGCTGCCACCAAAGGCTGCGTCAAACAGTGTATCATCACTAGGGGTATAAGAACATTTTGATACACATGAGTATCACAAGATGAAGAGTTATGATACCGCATCTATTCTCAAAAACAAACAGTAGTTTGTTAAAGAGTAGTTCAATTGCAGTGTTTTAACTTATCTTCAGTCATTAGACCCATCCACTCCAACATAAAGAAGAAGGGTAAGGGTGGTCCGCTAATGTTAGCATTAGCAAACCTATATGGTGTTGTGATTTTACACTGTGACGGTTTTCTTAAAACTGGATTTTAAAAATCACAATATACTGAATCCTAACCCCTGTATCATGACACGTATCATACTGTCAGGTTCACGCCAATACACGACCCTAATCATCACTTCTTTCTGTGGGAGTTTTCTTCAGATGTCTGGTGCTTATCGCCACCACTGTGAACAATTATAACTTTATTTATTCTTTAGAACATTTTCTTTAGCGTTTTATAGCACTGAAGCAGTCTACATGATTTGTCTTGTCCTGGGCACAAATACCGAATCTTCATGGTTTATAGATTACTGGGCAGTGAAACACCAAACAATGAGCAAAGTAGGGAAGAAGATGCTGTTACTTGCCTCCTTATTAAGACAGGCTTCAGTGTAAGAATAGACTATTATATGGCTATGTGTGTGTGCGTGTGTGTGTGTGTGTGTGTGTGTGTGTGTGTGTGTGTGTGTGTGTGCATGTGTGTGTGTGTGTGTGTGCGTGTGTGTGTGCTGCAAAACCAGATGGCAGTTCATGGATGGTGTGCTGTCTGGAATGTGCCCTGACTTTTAGCGATGGGCCTCTGTCAGGGCATGACACCGCTATCCATGTACTGTTTACCTAACCTTTCATGCCCTAACTGATCCTGTCCTGATTGTGAGGAGGTTGGTGTGAACATGGTGGGTTTGTGGTGAAGGTGTAATAGAAGACTGTTCTGTTTGTGCTTTTGTTTTTGTGGGTTATGTACAACATAATACTGCTGTCTTTTAGTTCAATAAAGGTGGTTAAAAGTCAAAAGTCTGTCCTCTCTCTCTCTTTCTCCTCCTTTTTTACTTAGTCTGTCTCAGTTTTTGTGTCTGCCATAGTTTCTCTCTCTCTCTCGTTTTCTCTCACTTATAGTGTCTCTCTTACTGTCCTTGTCCCATAGTCTTTGTCCTCTTTTTTTTTCTCTCTCTCTTCTTTTCTCAATCTAGCTTTTCTCTCTCTCTTCTTTTGACTGCAAGTTAGGGTCTCCATGGTCAATCAGTATTTCATGCTACCGTCATCACACTCACTCAGAGCTGATGGGTTCAGTGTTTATGTGTCTGCATGTTTGAGCAGGTAAAACACACAGTAAAATGCAGGTCTAGAGCACATTAGCGTGTGAGTATGTAATGGATTGATATCTTTGAGAGAGGATTTACTGGAATGTTTTAATGGTGTATATGTGCTGAGTGAATATATTTGAGAGGGGATTTTAGTGTGAGTGAATAATCTCAGTCGTTGCGCCTCTTCTCTCCAGGTGCTACTACAGCTCACATAACCTCAGCCTGGCCGAGGCATTTCTGAAGCTCGCTTGCACGCTGCGATTTATGACATGCTGATGAGTAAAGAAGGTGAATGAAAGGGTGATAGGGGGCTACTTCAAAGCAAACGTTTGCTTTTTCCAAGCCCACTCCTCCCCCTTCCCCTCCCCCCGTCTCTCCATCTGCGTATCTGACAGCTGGTGCACTTTCGTTCACTCTTCTTTTCTACTGCCTTTTCTATTTTTGCAGACAACATACCACTGCATAGATGGAGTGTCAACTCGAAGCCTAACACCACACATACAAATGAGGTCGAATGAAAGTGGTGTTATAGTGCAACAACTGGGGTTTCAGAACGTATGACATGTTCTCACTGTTTTAAAAGGCCTGTTACATGGAATACTGATTTTCTGTAGTTTGAACAAATATGTACACATTGTTAAAGGAGTAATATGTAAAAATGATGCAATCAATATGTAA
The DNA here is from genome assembly GCA_034552555.1 of Semaprochilodus insignis. Taxonomy (NCBI): domain Eukaryota; kingdom Metazoa; phylum Chordata; class Actinopteri; order Characiformes; family Prochilodontidae; genus Semaprochilodus; species Semaprochilodus insignis. The sequence goes on along the minus strand of CM067474.1, from coordinate 52,166,602 downwards.
GATTTGTAGTACTTTGTACCACTTTGTACATCTTGGGTCAAGCATGGTTTTGACAAGACAAAATGTTTGAAAGCAGAGAAAAGAAGTGAAAAAAAAAATAGCAACAAAACTACAGTTAACATTGCAGTCGCATTCCACTGTTGGAGATGTGATGAGATGGGAAGGGATGAAAGTTTGATGCTGAATTAAACCAAAGGTTCCTCAGGCTGGTAGGTGAACAGGGGGGTTGAATGGGGAGAAGGAGGGACTGTGTGGAGCATTATTTTGACAGACTGCATCATCTTACATATTGCTCCTTTAAATGTCCATACATTCCAAATATGGAAAAACAGTGCAAAAGTAGCCTGCTTTGAATTCATTGTCAGTCCACAGTTCCTTAGCTCCACCCACACATATTTAAGTTCTAAGGAGTGTTGCACACTGGACATGCTGCATGGCGTCTAACAATTCAAAGCCATTGTCTTTAAAAGAGGAATACACGCTGGCACTCTGTGACTCTGATCACTGTTCAGTTTCTCAGCGTGTCACAACGTGCCACTCAATATTAAGTTATACCATATTGAGACCACAGAATGCCACAGCACATCACTTGTGGCTTGAAAATTACACAGAGAAAGGCCTAGCCTTTTTCAGCTGCTGTCTTTCAGCCCAAAAACAGCAAGTTGGTGAAGAGGTTGTAAACTGATGCCAAGCGTGAGAAGTGATGCTGACGGGTTTGATAAAAGTAGGGTGTAAAAAGGCTTGCCTCTCCCTGCCAGCATGCTATATCAGCACTCTGCTATGATTCGGGACGTCCAGTGTGCAGTGGTCTTTAACAACCCAGTAAACAAAACAGCCTGTTTAATTCTAAAGAGTGGTAGGAAAATGAACATTCATTCATTCATCTTCTAAGCCACTTATCCTTTAGGGTCACAGGGGGCGCTCTCAGCACTCATTGGGTGGAAGGCAGGACACTCCCTGGACAGGCCACCAGTCGATCACAGGCACACAGGCATACACATTCACACTTAGGGGGCTATTTAGCATCTCCAGTTCACCTGACTGCATGTCTTCGGACTGTGGGAACTGAGGAAACTCATGCAGATACGGGGAGACCACAGAACTGCGCTACCCACTGCAGCACCATGCAGCCTGGAAATCACAGACTGTTATAAATGTTATAACTTCAAAGAAAAACAAAATACCTTTCAAGCCCAGGTTCAGAGTCTGTAAACAATGGTTGGGAAATAAATTGCCACTAGTTCTTGATACGCCTTTCATCACAGTACTTGTGTCACGATTTGATGTATTGCTATGCATCATGATTTCATAACTGGATCATGATGCTTAAAGCTTGTATCACAGCCAGTTGTGTATCTGCCATGGCGAAGGCGTCGAAAACAGCAAATGAGCTTTACTAACTACTATGATATTATGAGATTTACTGACTCCTAACTACTGCCATATAGAGATGTGAAGTGTCCACTTATAGCTGTGGGTATTAAAATGCAGGTAAACACATACATACATATCTCTGCAAGACTTCAACAGAAGGATGGAGATACATAATTGGCACATACATAGTTGGCACTGCAATAAAGTACAGCATTACTCAGTCTATGCACTTCTTCCATTATAGGGGCCCAAACTAGCATTTCACATTTTATTTTGTCACGTAGTTTTCTGCAGTGCAGCACTGCATCCCTCAGTCTCACTGACTGACAGAATATTCACAATTTGTATCATTTTTGTGGTTTTGTCCATCAGCGTGCTCTCACTACAATGCCCAGCATGCATTATGCAAATGCATCATGCAGCCATTGAGAATTCCCCCAGTGGCAATAAAAAGTTCACTGATGTACAATTCATGTAGGCACTGATTAATGCAGGCTAATATGAGGAGGGGAGTTGGTCCATTCATCTCAATGTTGAGACTGTTGCAGCACTAAGCAGGCATGAGTTGGCAAGTAGGCCTGAGTAGGCATGAGTTGGTGAGTAGGCATGAGCAGGTGAGTAGGCATGAGTAGGGGAGTAGGCATGAGTAGGGGAGTAGGCATGAGTAGGTAAGTTGGCATGAGGTA